>JAJSOF020000005.1:168184729-168557229 GCA_025594305.2 Periplaneta americana
CAGATAATTTTTTATATTAACCATTCACTGTCACATGAAAAGAGAGGTAAATTACAATTAAAATTATTTATGTTTTAAACAATGTTAACGCTCAAATAGGGTCATATATATAAGTAATGTCATTAACTTTAGAAGGTTATTCTTGAAATATTTCAAACAAAAAAAAAAATAAAACAATTTTGCTCGCTTTTTCTTCCTTTTCGAGATAAAAATTGTTGTATGTAAAACACTGCATATCGTGTTCTGGGAAAGCCATTGATTTAATCTCAAATATGCTCAATGGATTTAAGAGAGAAGTATATTATGATAATATAAATTATTGAAAGAATTGAGTTTTGTTTTTTAAACGTGCAGAAATTAGATCCGAACAAAATAAATGTAACATTTTAAAATTCATTTACGGAACGAAAAGTTACATTTGTTCGGATTAAATTTCTGGATATTTAAAGAACAAAGCTAAAATTCTTTCATTTAATGCTTTCTTAAATTGACTGAAAAATATTGGGAATTAAATGAATGGCTTTCCCAAAACACGTTGTGAAATAATATAAAACAATTTTTATCTCTGAAACAAAAAGACGAACAAAATTGTATTACATTTTTTGTTTGTAATATCTCAAGGAATAACCCTCTGAAATTAATGGCATTACTTAGGTTCACCTTGTACAGGGACATCATTTTATTTTTACTAACACTTTTAATATTAACTTGCCGATACCTCTGGATCAACTCCGTTTGCTACCCCCTTCCACGACTGGAGTTCGATGATACTGGGGTAATATACAAACAGATCACTTTACTAGGTATAGGAGGGAAGAAAAGTATTTAATCTATTTACGTAAACTAGGAAATATTGCACTTTTGAGTTTGATCATTTTCATTAGGTTTTTGTTTAACCAAAATACAGTACAGTATTAACAATGAGTGTTTTTACTCACGAACTGAGCTGTCCATGTGGACGTATTCATTATGCAGTGTATATTGTACTGTCTACAGCACATTAGCGTACGATATAGAGAAGGAAGTTAAATTGAAAAATAATCATAATATGGATATTTAAACACATTTTTGAAATGGTGGCCGTTATTTTCGATACAGGCTCCAGTTCTAATGTGCATATTATCGCACTATAGACTATTGTACCTAATCCCAATTATCTGTTTCGTCCTTCGTACTAGTAATTCATGTTCAAATAATTCTGTACCTACTCTATAAAAGAGTACCTTACGTACTGTAAATTCAATCTTCACTTCTGTCCGATCCGAAAAGATAAAATTACTCAGACATACTATCTACTGTCCGTCCAAGTGGTTTTGTCGTAGAAAGGGGGGAATTCACGTGACAGTTAATTACTTAACGAGTCCCTATTATTTAAATTATTTTAAACAGTTGTATAATATTACGTAGATGTCCAATTCCTAACAGAAATTAATGTTCTCAGAAAGAGCTAAGACAGCCCAGCCACTAGCTGGCGAATAAAAGCGGGTGGGGCAAACCGGGATAAGACGTAGGCAAATGGACGACAGCACCTGTGCGAAAATGATTCAATATTGAAAGCTCTTTCGTCACTGGAAAATGCGAAAATATTTTTGAAACGTACTGTTTACTATGACCGTAAGGCTACTATGACTGTATATACGGTCTTGGATCTGTGTGGAGGACGGTTGAACTTCATTAGTAGAAGGGGTGGGAGTGAAGTACATTCAAAAAATCAGGTACAATAAAAATTGAAGTAAAAATAAAATGCTGTCCTTGTATAATAGTAACTTTGATTCTTCTTGTAAATCAATGTTTCATTTGCAAACGCCTATGTGACGATATGAGTATTCTATGTTGCGAACGTACGTCTGGTACAGCCTATTTTTTTTTAATTCCATAAAATGAAAGGTCGAAAAGTTGCGAGGTAAACTGCCTCACAGCTGTAAGGCTCAGCAGCTCCTCTTTGTACACAGAGAGCCATATAGCCTAACATGTACAATTCATTAGCATGCATTTGAGCCAATTTCCTGACAAGTTTGCCTAACTAGAATATTAATGAAGAACCACGTCCCTTTCCAACCATTCCCAACGCCTATTCCTATTTGGTGATTTGATGTACGGCAGTAGGATTGTGTAGCGTACTATTGGGTGTTTGTTGTGTTGAAGCAATGTATTACAGAGTCTTTTGGGAAATCATTCCATTGTATCGTGCTGTATCTTTGCTTACTCTGACGCCCTCTCCACCATCGTAGAGCAGGTAATGGGGTGTACGTGACTCGGGGGAGGCCTGTCAGAGAGACGCGAACCCCCACACTAACCTTATCCCCTCGCTGCACACAACCCTTTCCCGCCCCTTCCTAAAAAAAGAAAACCTTCTTACCTTTCTACTGTCCAGTTCACTGTTAAAAACTTCACTTGTTCAACACTCACGTCTTACGGTCCTTGAATTGTTCTTTTTCTATTGAATGCTCTTTTCATGCTTGAAGGTTTCGCCTACAGTACTGGCACTGATATAATCGGGAATTGTAGCTGGAAATAAAAACGCATCACTATTCAAAATCACTAGTTTAAATTGAAAGCGGATTGATAGAGTCAAATAGCTGAGAACGTGGACAGATTCATTTATTTGGCAACTGTGATTGACAGCTGTTTGTTTGGCTGTGCTTCAAATGGAAATATCATGTAGGGCTTTTGAAATAAATATTATCAGAGGACGACAGAGTTACGATGGATTCCAATTTTACATTAATAAAAACTATCTTCATCAGTATAAGGCTTATCTTAGGGATGGCTCTACTTCTAAATAGACGTTTAGAATTATTTCCTCAACTCTATTGATTTCGTCTTCGTTTTACGCCTTTAGATTACTGTTTTAACCACAGTCTACTACATACAGTCGCGAAGCTTGAGGTGTTTTTTTGCAAATCTCGTGATAAAGCGCTCCAAGCGGTTAGCAACTAGAAACAATAGACTGTCCATGGTCGACTTTGGACTGTGTCGTATTTCTATCGAGTGCTAGCTCGTTGCGTATTTCACATTGATGCTTGTGAAATGTTCGTTATTGGTTATAATGAAAATGTTAATGGCTAAAATATAATTATTGGAATAATAATAATATGGGACAAGGAGGAGACGTTTGTAGTGCTATAAATTGTAGCAACAGTAAGAGAAAGAGGCCAGAGTTATCCTTTTTTCGATTTCCGAAAGATTCAGAAAGGTTCCTGGGTTTCCACAAGAATGCTGTGCAGAAACAAAACTGTTAATTTGAAGTTCTTTGTGACTGTTAGAATACATTATATCCTTAAATTTTACAATGAAATGTTTCAGTCTAACCGAAAGGACATTAGATACCGGTTAAAGTTGTCAGTTAGGCTGCTAAATTTCCAGAGAAATAAAGGTTAGGTCTACTTTTTTTTTTCAGAGGGTATATTTTTAATTGTAGCTATTAATTTTGTTATTATTTTTAAGTGTTATTTTACTAAAGACATAGAAGAATTAAGTTTGATTTAATTAAATTTATTGATCACGTTTTATTTTCAATTCTGGTGGGATTATTATTGCTTAGGCCTACTTTTTTCTTCAAAGGATATGTTTTTAATTATAGCTGTTAATTTTGTTGTTATTTTTATTTGATGCTTTACTAGAGACGTTCTGTAACAATAAAATTTATTGATCACGTTTTATTTCCAATTCTGGTGTGATTATTATTGCTTAACCTCAATCCACTTTGTTAACTACGTAAGCCTACACTACAAGTACCGGTACACGTAAGTTACTCCATTAATTCATATTTCCATTATTACTGTTGTAAAGAGAAATGCAAATGAATGTTTATTGGTTTCATAGTTAATTATCGCTATAATCTTGAATGAGTGAAGCTATTATAGTAAATTTCAGTTCGTTTTGCACAAACAAAAATTATATTAACTTATTTCTTGCAGGTATCTTCGAGTTTATAGTGGAATTTAATATACTTCATTAAAATAATAAATTAACTTTATGCATTTAATATTTCAATAATGGAAGGAAGGTGTTAATTTTTCCAAAAGAACAAGACAACGAAAGTGTAACATATTTTGTCGGCTGCTAGGAGAGAGATCTACGATGGTAGCGATCCTAGTGGTGGGCAACTACCCATGTTTGCATTTTTACTACATATTGAGCTTCGCGACTGTATATAGTAGACTGTGGTTTTAACCGTGCAAGGGAAGGTTAATCCTAGAGCGAGCTACGTTCATCTAAGTGAGCAATTACGCTGGCTCCAAACTAGGTGCATTTTCATCAGTTGACTGTGCTAAGGTTCCTTATATATTCAGGTCTCATTCAGGCTACTCCACATGTACACGGTTATAATTAATGAAATATTTAAATTTAAAGTTTCGTTTGCACTAATTTGTTGTTTATATATTTCGTTTTGAGTTCAATATAGATGACGAGTGCGAAATTTAATAGTGTATGATTGGCAGATGGAGTGCAACGTAGAGTGGCAATATTGAAATTTCATTTTCTAACAATTACGCAAAAGCGATAGGGTTGGAAGTATATCCCGAAAAGACTAAGTATATGATTATGTCTCGTGATCAGAATATTGTACGAAATGGAACTATAAAAATTACAGATTTATCCTTCGAAGAGGTGGAAGAATTCAAATATCTTGGAGCAACAGTAACACATATAAATGACACTCGGGAGGAAATTAAACGCAGAATAAATATGGGAAATGCCTGTTATTATTCGGTTGAGAAGCTTTTGTCATCTAGTCTGTTGTCAAAAAATCTGAAAGTTAGAATTTATAAAACAGTTATATTACCGGTTGTTCTGTATGGTTGTGAAACTTGGACCACTTGAGAGAGGAAAAGAGATTAAGGGTGTTTGAGAATAAGGTTCTTAGAAAAATATTTGGGGCTAAGAGGGATGAAGTTACAGGAGAATGGAGAAAGTTACACAACGCAGAGCTGCACGCATTGTACACTTCACCTGACATAATTAGGAACATAAAATCCAGACGTTTGAGATGGGCAGGACATGTAGCACGTATGGATGAATCCAGAAATGCATATAGAGTGTTAGTTGGGAGGCCGGAGGGAAAAAGACCTTTGAGGAGGCCGAGACGTAGATGGGAAGATAATATTAAAATGGATTTGAGGGAGATGTGATATGATGGTAGAGACTGGATTAATCTTGCTCAGGATAGGGAACAATGGCGGGCTTATGTGAGGGCGGCAATGAACCTCCGGGTTCCTTAAAAGCCGGTAAGTAAGTAAGTAAGTAAGTAAGTAACAATTACGCAATAATCGTTGCTCAAAGAAGGTTCAGTAAATTTTGCACTAAGCAAAAGACGTTCATGAATTTCTCATGGGTTATTCCACTCCATATTCGCACAATGGAACGCCCATTTCTTCACAAGACAAGTTTCAATTTCTTAATATCTCATCTAAATATATATTTTTAAAAGAGTTTGGGACGTTCCACATCCTGGTATTAATCACTTCCTTCTCGGAAACCCCTCGCATACATTCTATCTGACTTTGACAAATTCCCAAGAGAGTCCTAGATTCATTGAAATAAGTAAATGATTTCTCATCTTCTAAATTGACAAGAGATTTCAATAGTTTGGAGGTGGGTAGGTACAAAATAAAATACCTGAATTCAGTTCAGAAAAGTTCTTCACAGTTTAATACTTGTGATGAGAAAATTTCTGAAACAAGACAATGTGTGTTTATCTGATAAAGTCTATAATCACTAAGAAGAGTAACATTATTTAAGAATGGAAGTAAAGAAATTAAAATAACAATAACTATGATTAATTAATAGTAACAATTATAATAAATATCCATATGTTGCATGTAGTGTTCGATTGCATTAAAATTCGTGTTTTCGGTTAACTATTTGCGTTTTCTTACTTACGTAAATTATTGTTATTACAAACAGATTTACAATGTAATATCACATTTTCCTGTGACCAATGTCCTCCGTTCTTATTCTTTTCATCCAATTCTATCTTCCCAATTACGTTCTTACAGTTCCTTCTCTGCTAGCGCTTTATTTATGTTTTGCAACCAGGTGTTTTGCGATCTATCTCTGCCTCTCCTTCCCTCTGGAATCTAATCTAAAACTCTTCTTGGTAGTCTTCTATCATCCATTCGCTTTACATGTCCATACCATTCTAACAGTCTATATTTTACGAAATCTAAAATTGAATTTTCTTTATTCATATGTTGTCTGATCACTTCATTCCTTATTTTTTCAAGTTTGGAATGTCTGGCCGAACGTCGTAAAAAATCCATTTCTAATGCTAATAATTCTCACCGCAAATTTTGATTTAACTTCCATGGCTCCACTCCATAATATGTTGTCAAACTTTGGACTATAGACAGATAAATATTTATTTTTGTTTCCTTAAAAATATTCTTGTTCCATAATATTCCATTTAACATTTCTGTTGCTGATCTTCCTTTATTTATCCTGTGTTTAATATTATCCTGTGTAGCATTTTTATTAATTTTGACTCCTAAATATTCAAATTCATTACACTTTTCGATGATGCCTATTCCATCTTGCAAAACCAAATCTCTTGTATTTTCACCGCATCCCATATAGAATGTACTTTCAAAATTTATTTTAAATACCCATTTGTTATACTCTTCAATCAATTTTCTAAACATATATTCTGCATCATCACATTCTTGTGCTATTATTACTTGATCATGCGCAAACAGTAATGTGTACATTAATGTAAATAAATAAATAAATAAATAAATAAATAAATAAATATTTATAAATAAATAAATAAATAAATAAATAAATTTATAAATAAATAAATAAATAAATTTATAAATAAATTTATAAATAAATAAATAAATTTATAAATAAATAAATAAATTTATAAATAAATAAATAAATAAATTAAATAAATAAATAAAACGGTGGATAAGTAATACAGCGTGTCCCAAATTTCCATCCAGTTCTTCAAGTTATAAAGTAATACAGTTGCATACTGGATGCATTTTGGAGAAGTATCAGGGGTGATGACAGTATATTCAATTATGGTTTATTTCCTGTTTAGTATTAAACATCGTTAAACCAGTATTTTTTTACCTATTCGTGGTTGCATTATTTAGTTTCCCTATTCGAATCATGTGGAGGACGTTTCTGGGAGACACTGTATACATTAAGGGAACCAGGTACTAGTGATTAGGGATAAATAAGCCGATTTTTTATTTTGTTTTAAAAATTACAAATCTTACTCTTTAAAACAATATAAATATTGTGGGGTATTTCTGCACATAACCCTTTAAATGGCGTCTTTAAATTTGGCGGTGTATACAATTCAAACATTCCTCTTTTTTAATGCAGTTTTCTATATGTCGACATTTTTCAAACTAAAGTGCATTTTTCTCTGAAACAACTGAACCAATTTATATGAAATTTTTACAGTGTTTTCTGCAACCTGTGTTCTACATAGTAAACCAACGGGTTTAAGAATATCACACACATAAGACGAGAAAAAAATATATGCATTGAAAAAAAAATTCAATGAATGTTAAACAAAATTCAATATTTTTTCTGTTTCACTAAGGGTGAAATATTTAACTAAATTTTGCTTTAGAATTTACAATATACATTACTAGATAACTTAAAAAAATACAAGGTATGTGAAAGATTGTATCAAGCAATGTGGACCTGAAGAATAAGGTACACTTAGCAAAGTGGGAAAACAGGTTATTAGTTAGGGCCTTTCTTTTGCACTTGGATATGAAACCAACTGGTTGTCTTTTATATCACTGAATTCAGAATGATTGATTGTATAAGCACGGAAATTTTTATTCATTCTGAGCAATGAAAGCCTAGATATATTGATCTAAACTTGTATACTAAAATTTTTTAATTGAACAGGTATCACTACCCAGTCTCCTTAAATAGCAGGCACATGGATGGATTGAAATGCCACTGGACAGAAAGGCGGCAGACAGACGGTTCTGTAGATAGATAGCCAGCCAGACAGACAGACAGACGGGACGAATAAGTAGACAGATATTAAAAGAGGTAGGTAGATAGCTAAGGTAAAATAAGATAAGCAGCCTACAATGACCAATAAAATGTTACTGCGGTGTCATATTTGCTATAAGCTAAGTCAACGTGTATGAAGAAATTTATGGACTCTGAAGCTAACAGTAGCTTCGTGAATTGAAATCCATGGATAAGCGAAGTTGCCCTTCAATACCAGTAGCTTAAAACAAATTGTACATTAGTAAAACATCCTTTGTCAAAACGGCCTTTCCTCGGATACGCGTGTATCTTTGAGGGTTGGAATTAATATTCATAACGTTATACCTAGACTCCCCAGCCGTAGAACAAAGACTTCACCCCCACGTACAGAGGGAAGAAGGGGGTTCCCTGATGGACGGGAGAGGGTGGCTGGTACATCAGTCACTGATGAATTATAAGTGGACTCCGGGACACGTGTGGAGGATTGCGTGGCGATTCACGAAATATTCAGCGCCGTACGAAGGGCCTCAACTCTCATTACTTGACGGGCAAGTGATACAGTAGGCGGGCGCAAGAACACTGTCCCCCTCAGATTACGCTGTCATTTCTCATGGTTTCATTACAGGCTGCTCCCAATGATACGCCCTTAATTTCTTAATGCTTCCTGACTCATTTCACAATGTTTTCCCTGTGTGTCTGAGCGTTTACATGTCGCATGCCTAATTCTTTACCTTCTACACAATAGTAATATGCGTTACAAGAGCGGTATGTTAATATTTTCATGTTCGAGGAAAAGTTTGAAAAAGCGAAACGTAGTTGAGCTTTTTTAATTTCCGAGAACATGAAAACAAACATACCGCTCGTGCATCGTACATTATTTTGTGCGAAGATCGTTTATTACATACCTGAAAGACGAATTTCTAATTAGTTGCAATGAAATCTCCATCTTTGTTTCTGTTCAATGACGGCAACTTTTAAAAACTAAAATATCTATCTTCAAATTGTTGCTATAAAATGTTTGCTGTGTTTACTATATTCCAGCAGGCCGTGATATACGTCTCTCTTCCCCCCCCCCCCAGTCTATAAATGCCAACTTAAAACAAACGCTAAGGTTGTGTAATGATTTATTTTTCATTTTAATATTTTAACAATATTATTTATATAACATATTGCAGTAATAACATCCGCATCTGGAATCTTGTTGATTTTTTTACAGCTTCATTAATGTTACTTGCATTACAAATGCAGTAACTTTTATGGTGTTGTAGAGTTTACTTAATTTTTGCAAATATTTAAAAACAATAATTAACAGTGCAATTTAGGTGAAATTGCAGTGGTAAGTTTCCAATTTATAATTATTACTATGTTAAACGTCTCTAAAAATAATATGTTAAAAGCCTAAAGCAGTAAAATGAATATGGCGCTTAAGCGGTAAGAAGAGGGAAATTGTTGTGTGTTACGTTGGAAATACTGAATGTGGTATTTCACACTTACCGCGTATTGATTTTGTGCGGAAAGCAAGAAAATACGCACGATCTCGCACAAACAAATTATACCGTCTGATCCGTTTGGGTATGCATAATATTAATTTATTATTATGAAGCTATTATGATAGTAGGAAAAATTTCTTGCTGGTTATATTATGATCAAGCTGAGGTTTTTTAGGCACTAAAACAGTTGAAATAGGCAGGCAAAATAGGCATTTAAAAAGGCACTAACAATTTCTAATTCTTAACGGCTAACACGACCATAGCGTAGCATTATTCACTAGTTTCTATGTTATTATGGCAGTGAATAATTAAATATTCGTCCAATGTTGTAATGAGAACTGATGTCTACTGTCTTTAAGAATGTTCTTAAATTGGGAGAAACTCCCTTCCACTTCACACATGAACTGATGGGGCAATACTTCAGGGATCCAATCTCAGCTGGGGACCAAACCAGTGGGACGCAGTAATGTCAATGTATTTTCCAATCAATGCTTCTGATAACTTTTGCTTTGGCATATCTCCACGTACTACAGCAGAAAACTCAACTCCATACTCAATTCACATACTCACAAAACGGATATACAGTTTAAAACTACCCTAGTCAACTACCACAATGATTCATACGGCTTTCGAAATAAATTTTTTTCTTATTGGTTGATTTTAAATTAATCGATTTCTCCGCACTCTGGTGACAGAAAAACGTAACACACATAATTATCGATAGTTCTATATCACTTCCCTCTGCTGGATAAAAAAGATACAAATTACAGATTAAAAAAATATGGATAGAATGGTCAGTAAATTGAAGTATAATATATAATACGGATATTTAGGCAACTTTTAGGCATTTATAAGCAAATAGTCATTTACTAGTGAAATAGACAATTATAGGAACTACAGAATTCGCATAAAATACTCACAATGTCTTAAAATGGATATGTAACCTAAAATCTTCCGCCTTCAGATTAAGGATTAAAATATAGGCATACATCCGCAGCTTAATTATGATTATAAGATGGGAGTTTCCATATATGTCAATCAACAATGCATAATCTGAAAGGACAAATTAAAATCGTAGATGATTAAATCAAGTCCACACCTGTAAAGTAACGGCTAGCACGTCTGGCTGCGAAATTAGGTGGCTCGGGTTCGATTCCCGGTCGGGGTAAGTTACCTGGTTGAGGTTTTTTCCGGGGTTTTCCCTCAACCCAATATGGGCGAATGCTGGGTAACTTTCGGTGCTGGACCCCGGACTCATTTCACCAGCATTATCACCTTCATCTCATTCAGAAGCTAAATAACCTAAGCTGTTGATAAAGCGTCGTAAAATAACCTAGTAAATAAAAATTAAATCAACAATGGGTACAATGTATTGCTTGATATGCTAAATTTGTGAGTGTTAAAAGAGTTCAAAGAGAATTTCGACGTGAGTATGGTGTGCGTAATGTACCTAAATACGATTCCATAATGTTGTGGTAATGAACATTTGTAGAAACAGGTTCTGTGTTAAAAAAACATGCAGGGGATCGCAGGAGAAACCCAGTACGAGAAGCAGCTATCTCTTGACTTGGTCCCCAAACTCCCAAGATCTAACCCCTCCTGACTTCTTCGTGTGGGGTTTTATTAACGACATTGTCTATTCACAGAAACCCAGGAACATAGAATGATCTGAGAGTAAAAATCACTCAAGCTTTTCAAAAATCACCCCTCTTATATTATAACGAACATGGGCTGAATTGCATCACCGTTATGAGTTGTGCAGGGTGCGCAATGGGGTCATGCTGAGCTCTGAGAATTCTCCCATCTTTCAGTGTTATATGCAAAAAGTTTCAACAAATAAATTTCAGTAGTAAATATTTTAAGATGTTTTTATTTTATCCATTCCCAAACGGATCACCCTGTATATCAAAGTTACGTAAACATGCATAATCAATTTTGAGCAAATTAATAAATACCTAATTGTACATTCCAATCGATTTCAGTGTTAATTTTCTAGACGAAAATTAATATCTGAGATAGTTGTATAACACCACCTCTTTAACATTTACAAAGACGATGCAGTGAAAAAAATGGAAACAACTAGTGAATTCTGTTTGAAAATATCACGAAATAGAGATAGGAATGTATAAGGTGAGCCAATGAAATCGACGGTTTTAAAACTTTAATAATTATTGCACTGATTACTTTGAAACGAAATTTTCACTTTACATTTACAGTCTTACTAATAAACCGTGTATAGTTTTTATACTAGACTTATGCAGAGTTGAGACAGAAAACTTTACTAATAAACCATGCAGAAGCGATGGACGTATAAACAACCTGTAACTATACAATGGGAATTGCTTTGCTGTAGTTATATACACGAAACCCCTTGTTTAAACGTTGTATATATAGAGAAAAAATGGCCGCCCCTCTAACAGCTGTTCGTACCGACTGTCATTTTATGATGGTTGCCTAGTAACCAAAGAAGAACAAACCAAAGAGCACAGAATAATTAGAATAATATTACTGTAGCTTGTACTCTTTGACCAAAATATAGTATGGTAATCGATTAGAGCCAGTTGTACTATCGATACTTAACACGCCACACTAGAGCGCTCTACCGGATGCAATAGAGAACCTCAGATATTCTATTATCTTTCGTAACGAAGTAATGACGAAACTATGACGTAGCTGTGTAACAGTTGTACTGTTATACGCGACGTATGTAGTGATTATTAGTAAGGAATTTACGCACGACGTACAAATGAGCTACTCATTGTATAAGACAGTTAAACGTCTGTATGTAGAGTTTTTATTAGTAAGACCGTTAAAGTATACACTTTTTCTTCTTCTTCTTCTCCTCCTCCTCCTTCTTCTTCTTCTTCTTCTTCTTGTTCTTCTTCTCCTCTTCTCTCTAGGCTTCCAGCCTGTTAATCCAGAGTATCTCTCCATCTACTTAATGGTCTTCCTGGGGATCTTCTTCCGGATGGGTAGTTATCCCTGGCGATTCTCGCAATTCTATCCTCTCCCATTCGAGATACATGCTCATTCCATTGTTTTCTTCTTATTTGCGTCCATTCTCTAATTGGTTGTATTTTGCATTGTTCTCTGATCTGATCATTCAGTATATGGTCCCTTCTTGTGATTCCTGCAATTTTCCTTAAGGTTTTCATTTCTGTTGTATCCAACATCTGTTTCGTTTTTGCTGTTTCAGGTCTTATTTCAACTGCATAAGTGAGAATAGCGCGCACCACGGTCTTGTAGATTCGAACCTTAGGCTCAATGTGGAGATATTTATTTCTCCATATGGTGTCGTTCAAATACTCCGATACTCTATTTGCTTTAGTGACTTGGTTTAAAATTTCGTTTTGTAAAAGGCCTAAGCTTGATAACTGGAAGCCAAGATATTGAAAGCACATCACTTGTTCAATTATTTGTTTTTCCAATTCTAATTTGCATCGTATTGGGTTCTTACTTATGACCATAGATTTTGTCTTTAGTGTAGATATTTTAAACCCATATTTTTTACAGCTGGTATTGAACTGATGTAACATTCTTTGCAGATCATCTTCGCATTCTGTTACCAATATTACATCATCAGCATAACATACCATTTTTATTTCTTTACTTCCCATTTTATATCCTTCCTGAGTCTTTATTTCTTTAATTATTTCTTCCATTACCATAATAAAAAGTAAAGGACTCAATGAGTCTCCCTGACGAACACCTTTGTTAACACCTATTGCATTTATTAGGTGATCGTTTACTTTGATCCTTACTGTATTGTCTGAATATATATCTAAAATATATCTAAAAGTATACACAATAGCATTTACTTGTACCTCATGAAATTTTTATTTTCTGAACACTATATCCCGCAGGTGGGACACATTCTTCAAATCTAAGTCTAGCCATGTGACTAGTCGTATCATCCTGTTGAAAACACGAGTCTCTATCAATGACAGGATTATTGGAAATTTGTGGAGACAAAAATTCTTGAATCATTCGGACATATCGCTGTGATGTTACAATAACATATGTCCCATTATCGTCCTCAAAGAAATAAGGACCGATGATTCCAAATGACGCTATTGCACACCAAACTGTGACTTTGACACTGTGTAATGGTTCCTCGTGCATTCCATAAGGGTTAGTTGGTGGCAAGTATCGGGAGTTTTGTTTATTGACGTATCCAGAGATGTGTAAATGAGCTTCATCACTCATCAGCATATTTTGGACAATGTCTTCGTTAACATTTAGATCCAAGAATTGTTGGCAAAAAGTCATGCAGTTTACTTTATCAGCATCCTTTAATGTCTTCATTAATTTAATTTTGAATGGATGCATGTGTAAGTCTTTATGAAGAATTCTTCGTATGATGTTTGACAAGTCAAGTGAAATTGCATGACGACGGGCAGAACGCTCTTACGGCGTTGATGTTTCCCCGGGCACGTACAGATATTTGGTTACCTGGAGACTTCTTCTTTAACGCAAAACCAGTTACTTCAAAGTTCTGAATCCAGATTTTTAATGCATGGGCTAATGATATCGAACCATTGCGATGGATGGAATATTGTAATGAAGCTCAATACGTCGCAAACATTAGCTGTTGCTCACCACTGTCGCAGCAGGCATAGTACCGACTAATTATTTTGTTATATAATAGACGTCGAAATAGCTGTTGTGCATCAATGAAAGTGTCAAACTAAGAGCAAACGTTGATCACCCGTCCAACGATGCATTATAAACAAATTCTATCGAATTAAGAATAGATTGTTGCATGTAACAATTAAAATACCCGACAACAGCCGAAAAGACACGAATCTGGAAATCGCTTGTTTCATTGGCTCTCTTTGTATTATTATTTGCTGATAACGTGCTTATTATCCAAGACAAAGAATCAGTCTTCAAAATCAGTCTTCTAATCAGATCGACAATAGTATAATACGAGAGTTTCCTTTGAAAAACGAAGTAATAGATATTCGAGCCAAGGAATCAATAGGAATGAAAATAATAACTACGACAAAATTATAGAACAAGTCAGTCATTTGTACTATTTAGGAAATGACATCAGTTACAATAAAGATTGTGATATTTGAAGCTCATTTTCATCTTTCTGGATATGTCAATAAACTAATGTTAGCTTCACCAAAACGCTTGAATGGAGCCGTCATTTACAGTTGGCTATGCTGTAAAAAAATTACGATCGCAAAGCATGTATTATAGTGCCGTAAAGAATTTGCAGTTTGAAATGTCGGTAAACAAAAAAATAGATGGTAGGAAGGTGATAAAAACAGGATAAAGTATATAAAAATTAGAAGAAATAAAGTACTCTAATACAATAAAGTAGATATTGATTTCCTAAAATTCTATTTCACTAATGTTATGTTCACCAAAATATTTGAACGGAGCTGCCATTTTCAGTCGACTATCTATGTGGGAAACGACTTACGATCGCAAAGCATGTTTTATAGTACCGTAAAGAATTTGCAGTTTGAAATGTTGGCAATCAAAGAAACAAATGCTAGGGTAGTGATAAAAACAAACAAATGCTAGGGAAGCAATAAAATTAAACAAATGCTAGGAAAGCGATAAAATTGTGCGATGAGCAGCCATGATTGGTTGAAAGACATCCTTTCGTGCCGTTTTATTGGTCAAAAGTAGTATGACGTAGTAAAAGTGGCTAACAGTCATTATAATACACTGCTCTCTTAAATTGACTGAGCATATCGGGAAATTAATTCAATAGCTTTCCTAAAATACGCTATTAAATGTTTCATATAAAGTATTTTTTTTTCCCAAAAATGAAAAAAAACGATCAAAATTGCATTTATCTTTTTTGTTTGAAATTACTTAGGTACATATGTATAATGTAGGATTCTTTATGAAATATTTGCATTTCTGCTCCGTTCCTTTTAATGTATGTATGAATTTATTCACACTGCAATGGATATATACCCGGTGGCAGTGGTAACTAATTACACTCAATAATGACAATAATAAAATTATTAATTAAAAATACAATTAAAAATAGTTTGAGTTTTTGTAGTATGACGTAGTAAAAGTGTAACAGTCATCTTAATACACTTCTCTCTTAAATTGACTGAGCATATCGGGAAAATAATTCAATAGCTTTCCTAAAATACGTTATGAAATGTTTCATATAAAGTAATTTTTTCCTCAAAAATGAAGAAAAGCGTTCAAAATTCTATTAATTATTTTTTGTTTGAAATTACATTCTGTATCCAGACGCTTGAGATGAGGCATGGCATGTAGCACGTATGGGCGAATCCAGAAATGCATATAGAGTGTTAGTTGGGAGGCCGGCGGGAAAAAGACCTTTGGGGAGGCCGAGACGTAGATGGGAAGATAATATTAAAATGGGTTTGAGGGAGGTAGAATATGATGGTAGAGACTGGATTAATCTTGCTCAGGATAGGGATCAATGGCGGGCTTATGTGAGGGCGGCAATGAACCTCCGGGTTCCTTAAGGGGATGCGCTACTGAATTTTCTAATTTATACATTTTAAGAGATAATGTATTCAAATTTTAACAGCATATTATGATCATGATTATGAATTAATCAAGAAAATTTCAATGATCTAAGTCAAGAAATAACTCTTTTAAAAATAAAATTTGAAAATAACACGTTTATTTTGGAAACCGTTTTTTTGAATCTAAAACAAGAGTTTTCTATATTTTTTATAGTGCATATTATAGCTGAAACACAGGTTGTGGTAATGGAGCATTGGAATTTAGCATCTGAAGAGTAACACTCACTCACTTACTGGCTTTTAAGGAACCCGAAGGTTCATTACCGCCCTCACATAAGCCCGCCATCGGTCCCTATCCTGTTCAAGATTAATCCAGTCTCTATCATCATATCCCACCTCCCTCAAATCCATTTTAATATTATCCTCCCATCTACGTCTCGGCTTTCCTAAAGGTCTTTTTCCCTCCGGTCTCCCAACTAACACTCTATATGCATTTCTGGATTCGCCCATACGTGCTACATGCCCTGCCCATCTCAAACGTCTGGATTTCATGTTCCTAATTATGTCAGGTGAAGAATACAATGCGTGCAGTTCTGTGTTGTGTAACTTTCTCCATTCTCCTGTAACTTCATCCCGCTTAGCCCCAAATATTTTCCTAAGCACCTTATTCTCAAACACCCTTAACCTATGTTCCTCTCTCAGAGTGAGAGTCCAAGTTTCACAAACATACAGAACAACCGGTAATATAACTGTTTTATAAATTCTAACTTTCAGATTTTTGGACAGCAGACTGGATGATAAGAGCTTCTCAACCGAATAATAACACGCATTTCCCATATTTATTCTACGTTTAATTTCCTTCCGAGTGTCATTTAGATTTGTTACTGTTGCTCCAAGATATTTGAATTTTTCCACCTCTTCGAAGGATAAATCTCCAATTTTTATATTTCCATTTCGTACAATATTCTGGTCACGAGACATAATCATATACTTTGTCTTTTCGGCATTTACTTCCAAACCGATCGCCCTACTTGCTTCAAGTAAAATTTCCGTGTTTTCCCTAATCGTTTGTGTATTTTCTCCTAACATATTCACGTCATCCGCATAGACAAGAAGCTGATGTAACCCGTTCAATTCCAAACCCTGCTTGTTATCCTGAACTTTCCTAATGGCATATTCTAGAGCGAAGTTAAAAAGTAAAGGTGATAGTGCATCTCCCTGCTTTATCCCGCAGTGAATTGGAAAAGCATCAGATAGAAACTGACCTATACGGACTCTGCTGTATGTTTCACTGAGACACATTTTAATTAATCGAACTAGTTTCTTGGGAATACCAAATTCAATAAGAATATCATAATATAAGAGTAAAATAAAACAAAACATGAAATTTCTTCAAAAACGGTCATTTTTCAGTAGCGCATCCCCTTAAAAGCCATTAAGTAAGTAAGTAAGTAAGTAAGTAAGTATTACATTCTGTATAATGTAGGATTCTTTATGAAATATTTGTATTTTGCTCCGTTCCTTATAATGTTCCTAGGATCTGAACTGTTCAAGTACACAACGGTTAATCAACAGTCTACAAATAATAAATATGTGAATCGTTAAGGCAATCCTCCAATTTGAGGTGCATGATATTTTCACTCAGCCCCCAGTTTCTCTGAAAACGTCTCTGTTTGATATTGTTATTTTCATACGCTTTATTAACAGCAGAGGCTAAAATTACTTCTCGTATTATTAAAGTCTCACAACACATGGACCAGTTGGGCAGTGGTTCAATCTTTTATCTCTCCACATCGCATCTGTTAGCCGCTAGTCAATCCCCATTTCCCGCTCTTTGTGTGCTATGCAGTGGCCATCGCAGCTCTCAGCGGCTGTTTTATACAGCAAAACACATCGACCCCCCCTCCTCCCACACTCTCCACAACGGACGCATACATTTCTCTTTCACATTTGCCGTGTTTAAAAGCATTGCTTGTATAGTCACTGATAAGGTAAAATATCTCGTTTATCACACAAAACACAAGCTCTTTCATATGCACTCTACGGAAATTTAAACGTGAATCAAAACGCTTAAAAAATGAATTAAAGCAAATTATCCAGGAATAATTAAACCAATCAATCAAACAAACAAATTGACAAAAGCGGTTTGAGTGCTCGAATTGAATTTCGCGAACGTGATTAAAATTTTTGATCGTGTAATTTGAATATGCTGAATGTTAATAACATGACTTTCGTCGTTGGCGCTGATAAATGTTGAACTTCTTCCTCATTTGAGAACTTGGAACATTGGTCTCCTCCGACCTCTTGCTCTAATTGTCAGATCATCTTTCCAATAATGTAGACTACTTCAAATATCTTTCCCCATTTTACGTATATTTCATTATGTTCTATTTTTTAATTCAGAACTCTTGAAAATTAAGTAGGCCTAATCCATTAATTAAACTTGCCGAGTATCACAAGAATAACTTCCAAAATAATGACGTCGAAAGATCCTTTGTAGTATACATAAATACATACATACATACATACATACATACATACATACAGAAACGAGACATAATGTGTTATATTGCAAACATACAGGTAGCAAGGCATGTAGTATTACCTTTATTGTAATGGGACATGCCGTTCACATACATACATACATACATACATTCTTTTAAGCACATACATACATACATACATACCTCATACATACATACATACATACATACATACATACATACATACATACATACTTTTTAGTTCTTTTAAGCATTCAGATTATTGTATTGTGTTTTTGTTTTGTGAAGAATTTTAAATAAGGGCGCAAATAGCCATAGTAGCTGACGCGCCCTTTTTAAACCTCACTAACTACATATATACATAGAGTCTAGCCGCGAAACCAGGTACCCCGGGTTCGATTCCCGGTCGGGGCAATTTATCTGGTTGAGGTTTTTTCCGGGGTTTTCCCTCAACCCAATACGAGCAAATACTGGGTAACTTTCGGTGTTGGACCCCAGACTCATTTCACCGGCATTATCACCTTCATCTCATTCAAACGCTAAATAACCTAAGCTGTTGATAAAGCGTCGTAAAATAACCTACTACATACATACATACATACATACATACATACATACATACATACATACATACATACATACATACATACAACATACGTACGTACATACACAGTATTTTGCCAAGTCAGGTCTTTCACTGCAAACCCAACATTCTCCAGTCTTTCCTATTTTCTGCCTTCCTCTTTGTCTCCTCATATGATCAATATAGGCCTAACTTAATGTCGTCTATCATCTGATATCTTCTTCTGCCCCGAACAATTCTCCCGTTCATCATTCCTTTCAGTGCATCCTTTAGAAGGAAGTTTTTTCTCAACCATGACCCAGTCAATTCCGTTTCCTCTTTCTGATCAGTTTCAGTATTATTCGTTCTTCAATCACTCTTTCCAACACAGCTTCGTTTCTTATTCTGTCTGTCCACTTCACACGCTCCATCCTTCTCCATATCCACATGTCAAATGCTTCTAGTTGCTTCTCTTCACTTCGTCGTAATGTCCTTGTTTCTACCCCATACAATGCTACACTCCACAAAAAGCACTTCACTGGTCTCTTCCTTAGTTCTTTCTCCAGAGTCCGCAGAATCTTTGTAATATGACATAAAAATTAGACACTAGAAAAAAAAGATTAAATAAAAAAGTGACAGAAAATTTGAAGAACCTCCAATGATTTCTTGAAAACTATCTAACCGCTGTGGAGTAACGGTTAGCACGTCTGACAGTGAAATGATCGGGCCCGGGTTTAAATCCTGGTAACCAAGTGAAGCAGAATTGCTGGGTAATTTTCGGCGATGGATCTCGGACTCATTTCACTATCATTAATCCACATATCACCATCATCCATACCACAGCCCGGGTTAAGTTCACGGTGCAGCGTGCTGTACTTGTATAAGAGCTCGCCCGTTCGGCTACGACACCATTCACAGAAAAGGCGTGGCAAGCACAATAAGCTTTAGGCTGCAATGCAAGCCTTTGGGTCCCTCCTCTATAGAAGAAGGAAAAAGCTTGGCCTAATGTAACCTGTCACACACAGTGCACAAAAACCAAATTTATATAAATAAAGTGTGTACCAAATTAATGAATAACGTTCTGCCACTCGTTTTGTCTGTAAAACTTCACAGTTAAGCATGCATCTTGAACGAATCTGTTTCCCGTTTTTGTCAAAGCACAATTAAATAACATAATATTCTTAAAAAGCAATAGAAACACCCCCATTAAACTCTTGTCAATACCAATGTCAATGTAAATGGGAAAACTGAATGAGAAACATTGACATGGTTCGAAAAAATGCCTGAGTAACTATGAAAGAAGTTTCAAAAACTAAGAGCTCAAGTTTTTCAGTTTCCGAGATTTCATAATGCACTTCACAAACATGTATTGTACAATACTTTTTACATCATCATATTTTATTTGCTGAAAACAGACGATTATTTGTACGGAGTATTTTAGATGAAAATTCACCGGTCAAGATTACAAAGAGATGAAGTAACAATGCATAAACTGCACTAAAACAACAGCCAATGATGGCCGATTAGGCCTCTATGTCCATAAATAAAATAATTCGATATACAATGACATCATTTTATTTTTACTAACATTTTAAATATTAACCTGGCTATACCTTTGGATGAACGGTTGAGAACAGGAAACATCGTTTGCTACCCCCTTCCACGACTGGAGTTCGATGATACTGGCGTAATGTACAAACAAATCACTTTACTAGGTATAGAAGGGATGAAAAGTAGTTCATCCATTTATGTAATCTAGGAAATATCGCAATTTTGACTTTGATAATTTTCATTAGGTTTTTGTATAATCAAAATATAGTACAATATTAACAATAAGTGTTTTTCCTCACGAAATGAGTTATCCATACGAACGTGTTCATTATGCAGTGTATATTATACTGTCTACAGCACATTAGCGTACAATATAAAGAATGAAGTTAAAATGGATATTTAAACACATTTTTGAAAATGGTGGCCGTTCATTTCGATACAGGCTTCAGTTCTTTTGTGCATATTATCGCACTATAGACTATTGCATCTAATTCCAATTACCAGTTTTGTCCTTCGTACTGGTAACTCATGTTGAAATAATTCTGTACCTTACACACTGTAAATTCAATCTTTACATTTGCCCGACCCGCACAGATAAAATTACTCAGACATGCTATCAACTGTCCGTCCAAGTGGTTATGTCGCAGGATAGTAGGAAGGGGAGAAATCACGTAACAGTTAATTACTTAACGAGTCCCTTTTATTTAAGTTATTTTAAACAGTTGTATAATATTACGTAGACGTCCAATTCCTAACAGAAATTAATGTTTTCAGAAAAGAGCTAAGACAGCCCAATCACTAGCCTTTACAGTGGAGCGAGCAGAAGCAGGTGGGGGGAAATCGGGATGCAACGTAGGCAAACGTACGACAGTACCGCTTTCGTCACTGGAAAACGCGAACATATATCTGGAACGTACTATACTCACTAACTCAGTACTGCTTGCTGCATGCGGCCTTGGTTGTATATGGAGGACAGTTGGAACTTCGTTAAAAGAAGGGGTGGGAGTTAATCACATTAAAAACTCAGGTACAATAAATATTGATATAAAAATAAAATGATGTCCGTCGACGGTATTTGTTACACTTGGATAAAGAGATAAACAAAAAAATGTCGGGCGAATGGACCAGACGTATTACTGTAAATAAAAAAAATAATTAGAGAGTTTTTTGCAGTAGAAAACGCAATGTCATTAAACAGTAACTTATGATCCAAACAGAACCAGCAAATACACTGAATTAGTAGAGGAGATCAAACAAATGCAGCAAGCAGACTTGCGACCTCCATAACGGACTCTCTCATCAAAGCATCTAAACTCTTTAAAAATTAAACAATTGGCATCAGCAGAACTGTAAGCCGCCATCCTATAGTGAAATGGTATGGATTACAGGGGAAGGAAGGGACAAACATGCGCTCTTAGCCTCTCAAATGGGCACGTTGTCCTATTTTAAAACGGTTGTTTAAAAATGCAGTACCTACTTCGAGTTTATTTGGCATCGGTGAAGTTGAAGCTATTGTTTTTTTTTTATCTAATACTCACTTACTTACTGGCTTTTAAGGAACCCGGAGGTTCACTGCCGTCCTCACATAAGCCCGCCGTTGGTCCCTATCCTGAGCAAGATTAATCCATTCTCTACCATCATATCCCACCTCCCTCAAATCCATTTTTATATTATCTTCCCATCTACGTCTCGGCCTCCCTAAAGATCTTTTTCCCTCCGGCCTCCCAACTAACACTCTATATGCATTTCTGGATTCGCCCATGCGTGCTACATGCCCTGCCCATCTCAAACGTCTGCATTTAATGTTCCTAATTATGTGAGGTGAAGAATACAATGCGTGCAGTTCTGTGTTGTTTAGCTTTCTCCATTCTCCTGTAACTTCATCCCTCTTAGCCCCAAATATTTTCCTAAGCACCTTATTCTCAAACACCCTTAACCTATGTTTCTCTCTCAAAGTGAGAGTCCAAGTGTCACAACCATAAAGATTTTATTTGAAGGATTCGTAACAAGCTGTTTTTTTACGGTGATGGGTTGTTAGCACTTCGCCCAACCCCCAAGCTGGAGGACCACCCCTCATCGGCTGTCCGCGACTGCTAATTCAATATATTTGCAGCTACCCTCCATATCTGGAGGCCGTCTCCTCGAACCGCAACCTGAGGACGCGCCATGCAGTGGTGATAGGGACCCACAATACATGTTTTTTTATCTAATTGTTTTGATAATGATTTACTGCATACCGTAACGAGTTTTTTAGTTTTAAATTACGCAAAAGTGTGAAAAAAAATATTCACAAGGAGATATTAGCCCAGGATTTCAGACCAATCTTCAGAATTGCGAAAAATATATTGACTCACAAGAAGGATACTTAGAACACGTCTTGTGGCACAGGTAATATGCTCTGCTATTCATTTTCTAGTTAGTAAACATTTGTCCCGACGAAAGGTTTTAAGAAATACAAAATTCTTTCGCGGAACGAAAAGTTACATTAATTGTCCGTATCAAATTTCTGCACATTTAAAAGACAAAACTAAAACTCTTTTAATCATTCATTATCATAATGCACTGCTCTCTGAACTCTCCTGCTACAAAAATTTTTCACAACTTACTACTACCTATGGGGATAATACAATTACTCCCAACAAAATCATACGCCGATCTTTGTTAAGCGTTTAGAATATAAGCAATTGATGTATAGGGCTAATTGTCTATAGACTTACAAAAAATGTAAAAATATAAAATAATCATCCTATTTTTAAAAATACAGGATAATTCAAAAGACCTCTACCATTTTGTTGAAAGCGTATACCAAAATTAATGAACATTAGATATGTTACTAGTGACAATATGAGGTAATATATAGAATAGAATAGAATAGAATAGAATAGAATAGAATAGAATAGAATAGAATAGAATAGAATAGAATGTTTTCTTTTCGCGGGCAGAGTTAAGGTCATAAGGCCTTCTCTTCCACCCAACCAGCCATAATCAATACAATACATATTTAAATTACGAATATTTACACTACACTTAAATGATTCTCCAGCAATATTCTTCAGTTAATTTTTAATGACTATTACATGTTTATTTAAATTTAGGTAAATCTATGAGATAAAGTAGTAACTTAATTTATAAGCTAATTTAATTCAATCAATTATAATTATTAATTTGAGATAGCTAGTAAAAAAATCTAAATCTGAAATATATTTATATAATGAGAATATTAATGTAATGAAATGAAATACAGTCAATTTAAATTTGCCTCCCTTCCGTTTCAAGACTAATTGCTCAATGCTATATAGTTTTGCCATGATAGAAAACACATTTACAAGCAATGAAAGTCACAGTGCTATAACTTACGTAAATTGAAAATCATTTGAGTTAATTCTTGAAATGTACATATTAGAATACCAAATATACACCATGAGCATCTGAAACGCATTTTTATAATAAAATAAAATCCAAGAAAAAGTTTTTTGAAGTTATAAAAATAAATAAATAAAAATTTTAAAAAATATATAAAACCAGTAAATAAAATTTTAGTTTTTTGTTAAAAATTGAAATAGTCGAGCACCACCTATACTGTAATTAGCATCTCCAAAGAAAGTTCCACTAATGATTATTTGAAATAAAATCACTTTAAGAAAAACCATAACACACAGAAATTAAAATATAAAATTGGTAACAAAAGGTCATGATAATATAAAAAACAATATAAAAACTGTTATAAATAACACAAAATAAAATATGCAAATCTGGCTTTCAGGTAGTAGCTCCCTGTAAACCAGGTTTGAATAATTTCAGAAGAAATTGTTCCGGGGCCGGGTATCGATCCCGGGACCCTTCGCTAAGCGCGCGAACGCTCTTCCGACTGAGCTACCCCAGGAACTATACACGACACCGTTACAATTTTTCCTTTATATCCACACGACTCAAATGAGCTGACAAGACGCCAGAACTCAACTGTGAGTGCACACAAATACTTGTGTGACTTTTTCCTTGAAATTATTCAAACCTGCTTTACAGGGAGCTACTATCTGAAAGCCAGATTTGCATAATACATTCGTTACTGGAGGTACGTTAACAGAACGCCACAATTTAAGTCACACAAGTATTTGTGTGCACTCATGGTTGAGTTCTGGCGTCTTGTCAGCTCATTTGAGTCGTGTGGATACAAAAGGAAAAATTGTAACGGTGTCGTGTATAGTTCCTGGGGTAGCTCGGTCGGAAGAGCGTTCGCGCGCTAAGCGAAGGGTTCCGGATCGATACCTGACCCCGGAACAATTTTTCCTTGAAATTATACAAAATAAAATAATTTGGAAACTTAGAAATGAAGAAAATTAAGCTACAGATTGGATTTCATATCCTGGAATTTAATGCCACAGACTACCAACGGGGTTAATAAGATCACCCCACATGAATAAAGCGAATTACAACTTAAAGTAGATTAATTAAATTGTTAATAGGTATATAACGGACAAGTACATGAAATTTGAAAAATAAATATGGAGGACAATGAAAATAATATGTATATGAAGGACCCCGTATTACGGAATCAGAAGTAATAAAACATATAATTTAATATACTGTCCATTTTACATTAACAGCTTTGATATTACGATGTGTAGATACTATGAAGGTGAAACCATTTTATATTTTATGGAATCAATTATTGTATTCATTATAATACTATATTTTAGTAGCCTATACATCTTATGTGCCTAATATTTGTGTAATCCGTGTTAACATGAACTTATTGTTTCAAGGGAACTGTGATTCATTTGAATGTATGTGAAAATGCAACTGCAATAATTTCTATCAGTAGTCGGTGCTATGGACTGTAAACGGATTGGATAACAAAAATCGAAGCGTGAGGCAAGCTCAAACGCACTTACGTCACACATATAGATTCATTGTATCATAGACAAATAATATAAAATGACTCGCAACTCAATGTATAACTTCGATAGCTTATTAAAGTGATGTTAAAATCAAGACAATGATGGCAAAAATCAGAATTACATCTCATGTTATACAGCCCGATCGGAACTACAGGTTTCATTATACCGTAGATCATATATACCCAGATAGCTCGGCCTTATAGGCTTTGACGGTAACAACGTTTGTCAGCTTTACTATGCTACCATCTAGTTGTTACATAAGGAGTCACGACATAACTCCCATTTGAATTGCATTAGCGACTGTACTGCCATCTCGTGTTCGTTTATGGCGGACGGGTGGCGATCCTGGCGGTTGTTCTCGTCAAAGTGCTATCGATTTTAACAAAGGGATGAGCTATCTGTTTGATATATATATATATATATATATATATATATATATATATATATATATATGATCCAGTATTACACTTATAAATAATATCATTACTAGTTATTTTTATATTACTCCTCAAAGAAGCATAATGGTTTATGAACAGTAATCGCACTAGAGGTTTTGATTTATCTAGAGAAAATCTAAATTGTACTGACGAACACTGTGATAACTAAAAAATTTCTCGGTACAGATCCTCTTAATAATGTGAACAGGACAACTACATGAACCATGTTCTGCTATTTCGATTTACAATTTGCACACCCACGGCGATCAGAATCAGCAGCTATACTTATCACAGAAGAATGAAATCTTTTACATTTGTCATTATTAACCAGATATACCAGTGATCAAAATGTGGTGAATCTAGCTTCACAAATATGGTAGTTATTGATTTCACTATTGTGAACCCTTACAAATATGGAACTTGGAAATTTCAGTACAGTGCTCCTTGACTTTTTACATCTGTTTTCGTGTAAATTTAATAAAAAAACACTAATTTGAAGCCACTGACCGATGCGACCAGCTTGTAACATTGTAGCCAGAAAGGGAGGTGGGAGGTAGTTCACTAAGGCAGGGAGATATAATTAATATTTGAGGAGAAAAATTCGCTCCGGCGCCGGGGATCGAACCCGGGTCCTTGGTTCTACGTACCAAGCGCTCTGATCACTGAGCTACGCCGAACCCTCCTCCTTCAATGTTTCCTTTTTTTGTGGCCTGACTCCATGTTAAGCATATATGTTGGCGTATATATCCAATGTCAACTGTTTTCTCCTCAAATATTAATTGTCAATATTACAGATATTATTCTGTAGGACAAATTAATAAATCTATAATATTCTCATAGCTGTAGTGCATATGTCTGTACAGATTACTGTGCACTTAACTGCGGACTTCCCGGCCAAACAAGTCGCTCAACTGAGTGCGCTCCTAATATAATGGCAGTTGACATTGGACATACACGTCAACATATATGCCTAACTTGGAGTCAGGCCACAAAGGGAAACATTGAAGGAAGAGGGTTCTGTCCGGTGCTGTGGATTGAATTCGGCGTAGTTCAGTGGTCAGAGCGCTTGGTACGTAGAACCAAGGACCTGGGTTCGATCCCCGGCGCCGGAGCGGATTTTCTTCTCAAATATTAATTGTCAATATTACAGATATTATTCTGTAGGACAAATTAATAAACCTATAATATAGAGAGAAATAATTTCGTTGACATCTTACATCTGTATTACGAGAAGAAAGAGGCGGCGATGTTGCCAGATTGCTTAAACATCCACCTCAATTTTCTAATTAACTGTGTATTTAATCACAAAACGTAATATAGATTTTCTATACAGGCATTTTAAGATAAATTTTTAGAGAAACATTAGGAGATATAATCAAGGATGAAGAAATTATAAGGCATTTGGGAAAAGTAAGAAAGCATCGAGAATAAAGGGTACAACATGCAGTACGGACGTTCATCAATAGATTTCCATGAAGTGTCCTCCAATACAAAACATCTGGAAAACAAGACTTTAGACTATTACAAATAACATGGTGGAACCAGTACATGTCTAGCCTCGGAACGCGTTCTTGTCTAGGAAGAAGAATGTTTTCTATTAAAAATCGTCTTAAGAGTTTGTTCTCCAGAAAAAGTCACTGTTCTAAGCTGTGAAAAAACTGACTGTACTTTTGTTTATACAGTATTTAATTAACGGAAAACACTGCATTGAGATTTGATTTAATTAAATACAATCCACCTGACCGGTTTTTGAATACGAATTCAGAGTTATATTTGCATAGACAATGGGCGGATTATGAATTCAATACATCATTTTAATATGGTTATACACAAAACGGGAGGTATATTTAAATATATGCGTAGCTTGTAAAGGCGAAGTAAGAAAATAACAAAAACAGAAACAAAGGATTTATACAATGGCGAATATGAGAATCAAAAGCATGAAAACTGTCTACATGTTTCAAGAGACCTGTTAACGTAGCCGTCTACATTAGTTCTTCGTTTTATTCATGGCGATTCCAATTATGTGAAAAGTTAATGAGTTATGGTGAAAAGATGAAGAAATGTTCTTTAGAAAATAACTTGAAGCCCATAAGAGTACATGTACGTATTTTGAAATATCAGGCATGTTCAAACAATGCTGGATATTATGATATAAAACAGAGATCCATTTATTATTTGAGAGACGCCACAACGCATATCAATGCGATAAGTTATCGGCGCTTACATCATCATCTCCCGCATACGTTGAGTCAGTGAACAGCACGTAATCACAGTCTAGTATATACAGTCACGAAGCTCAATACATAGGGAATATGCATCCATAGATAGTTGCTAACCACTAGGATCGCTACTATCGCCTCATCACAGACAATGCGAAATAGTACCGACACAGTCTATTGTTCCTAGTACCCTCAACAACTCAAGCTTCGTGACTGTGACATAATCGCATAATATAGTGAGGGTCACATAAGAACAGTTCCTAAACACCAAATATTGCCGTCTTGTCAGTGTTGCCAACTGTTACCAGATATCATATGATCCTACGTACTAAAGGACCTATTTACTTACCGTTCTTTATGTTGGAAGGTTATTCTAAATAATTCGATAATTTATAACATATTTTCGTAGGCAAACTATACGGGAAAGGGATCAACATAACAATACGAAATTCATTGGTTTGACTAAACAATTGACTCACGAGACATAACCTAAAATGTATTTTGTTTGACCACATGAAATTATTTTAACCACAACGCAACACATAAAATAAATATTATGTATTAATATTAATACTGATATTAATTAATTATTAGTATGTTCAAATTTCACTAGCTTCCAGTAACCGGCTCAGATATCTAGTACAATTTTAATTTCATGGAACTCCAGTACCGACAAATATCGTCGATATTTACCTCTGCTACCAACATACCAGTTATAAAATCACTAACATCACTAACATTTGTCAATATCGAAATTCGAAACGAAGTTGGAAAAAGAAAATTAAACCTGCAAACCCACAATCCACTAATATATGTAGTAATGGGGGGGTCCATATCTGTGGAGTGACGGTCAGCGCGTCTGGCCGCGAAACCAGGTGGCCCAGATTCGAATCCCGGTCGGGACAAGTTACCTGGTTGAGGTTTTTTCCGGGGTTTTCCCTCAACCCAATACGAGTAAATGCTGGGTAACTTTCGGTGCTGGACCCCGGACTCATTTCACCGGCATTACCATCTTCATTTCATTCAGACGCTAAATAACCTAATGTTGATACAGCGTCGTAAAATAACCCAATAAAAGAAAAAAATAGTAATGGGGGAAAAATGGTTAGGTTTCACCCTTAGGGTATGAAGTAAGCTGACCCGGACTAGTGTCCGTCATTCTAGAACAATGGTTCGTTACATTATTATCAGAGAATTTTTCTAGTAGTAACTTAGTAGCAATCTAAGAAAAGGGGATTCAAGCTAAGATTCAAGAACAGATTTTAAGTAGAACGTCACTTCAACAAGTCAAATACGAGGCGCATCCAGAAAGTAAGTTTCCCTATTAAAAAAAAAGAACACATACTTTCAGGAAAACATTTATTGGCAACAGGTACAGAAATGTTTCAGCTATTTTTCAACATAGCCACCATCAGAATTGAGACACTTGTCGTATCGTGGGATCAACTTTTGTATCCCTCTGTCGTAGAACTCTGCCGCCTGTGAATGGAACCAGCGTGTGACAGACGTCTTCAGCTCTTCGTCGTTGCCAAAACGCTCACCGGAGAGAGAGAGGGGGGGAGAGATAGGGGAGAGGGGAGAAAGGGGGGAGAGGGGGGAGAGAGAGAGAGAGAGAGAGAGTGTGTGTGTGTGTTGGGCCCATAGACCTAACAGAGCTGCCGATGATTTTCAATTGGCGCAATGCTTTGTGCATTAAAGAACTTTATCACCGACCGAACCTCGAGGCGGCGGGAGAAGGAATAAGAGCTTCCATTTCGGACCACTGCTGCCACGCTACTGGCAGCAGGCGGGACCTGTCCGGCTGGGATATGATTAATACGTCATAGATATGTTACGCATGCGCAACTGACACGGCTAATTATGTTTACTTTCAAGGGGAAAAAATCGGGAAACTTACTTTCTGGATGCCCCTCATATTAATGACTTTTTGTTTATCGATATCTGTGACCCATGTCTTATGTGACATATTTTGCTCAAAATTCTTCGGGAATATGCTCCATAAGTGGCGGTAAATCCTTGTGAAACATTCTGTATACGATTAAGTTTGAGCCATCTTCCATAACAACACCAATCTTTGTATAAGAAGTTGTGATATCGTACATGTCACTTGGAAACTTGCTCAGTCTGCAGACCGGTGGACACAAAATCTAGCCCAGTCCTTTCATAAAAATGGACTGAACGCGTTCAATTGTTTCTTGTAATATGGCCAGTGATGTCAAAGCAAGCGCATTTTTCTGGCCTTGACGTCGTGCGCGGGCAGCAAGCGCTAAGTATGGAAAGAGGAAGGTTCGTGTATATGAATAAGCAGCTTGTTTGATTAAGAAAACAGTGGTACACGAAATTCAAACGGAAAGTGAAATTTTATGTCGTTATTTTTATATGGCTTCTTTCTGTTTAATATTATCTATATTGTCTGTAAAACAAAAGTACTAACACTGATTTCTTAATATTGCACTTGTGTTTTAAATCTTAATAACATAATAGAGAGTTAAGAAGGAATATTCACTTAAATTCCATAGTAGTATAATATTATACTGTATTAAGTGGATGAAGCACATCATTCATAAAGAAAGTGATATTCCAAAGAAAGAGAGTGAGTATGACATGATAAGTTGGAATTTAAATTGATGGTATCTTTAGCCTTACAAAAGTAATCAATAAACTAATCAAAACAATATTACAGTACAAAGCAAAATGACCTAGGTGCTGTATACGTTTTAAGTGTAACTAATATTCCATAACAAAACCCTATCATCAGAATATTAAATTATTTTCTCGAAATGTGCTGAAGCTATAGAGCTGACATTTTTACAACACATGAGCACGTATCTTTTGCTTATGATGTAACAGGAGTTGCTTTGTTAATTCATTTCCTTACAAACAATTTCCATGCGAATATTTTCAAAATTTTCAATACACTATCTTCAGTAATACGTATATACGGTATATTAGATTTACGAAAACATTCTGTAAGGCTACTAAATAAATAGGCCTATACCTGTAAATTTCACTTTTCTATACAAAAAGTTCAGAAAATATTTCTTCTGAGTAAAAAAATCAAACTTGTGAAAAATGAGCATTAAAATTAAAACTTACATTCTAATAATGCATTTATACTTCTCAGGCAAACCTAAAAATGAACATGGATATAGTTTTAATAAAATCTCTTCCCATTATCTATTGAATCAGTGCTGGCCATCTCTGAATATAGCTTGACCAAGCGGCATATACCACCTCTTTCGTCTGTCTCTTTCCTTTCCGCTGTAAAGCGCTCAGGCTCTCCTGGGCTCTAAAGCGCGCGCTTGCTCTGTGGGCATCAATTGACATAACTGTAATATGCTATTGAACATACACTGTTCTAAACTGGAGGGTCACAATCACAGTACCGTATATTATATAATGTGTTCAGAAGAGTAATTATTGCTGATTTATAATATATATTTTCAATTATCTTAAATTAATGGAAGAAAACCAAACTATATGCGTTCTCTTTGAAGAGACGGGTTTCCATTATCTATGAACTCTACATTCTCTGCTTATCATACACTTAAAAGCATTTAAATATTTAGCTCTGAGAAGAAGTCAAGAATCTGCATTCGAAGTAGAAGAGCGCGGAAGGCAAGCGGAGAGCGAAGGTTAATAGAGAATTGATTGCGGTGGCAAAGAAAAGTTCTTTCGCAAGAATTAAATTATAATTAGGACATCGCGATGCCTTCTAAGCCAATTTTGAATGACATTTCTCCGGTTGAATGCGAGAAAACGTCTCGCTGAAAGAAACCGTATTGCATTTTATACTGGATGTAGTAGGGGAGAGTCGGGTAGTATCGGACATCGGGTAATATCGGACAGTGAGTTTCTTTCATCTGCCACACGATGATAGTACCTGATTGACATGGTTACGTTTCTCTATGCGACATCACAGAAACGTAACCATGTCAATCAGGTACTATTATCATGAGGTAGATGAAAGAAACTCACTGTCCGATATTACCCGATGTCCGATACTACCCGACTCTCCCCTACAATATAGTACCAATACTGTAAGTAGAATAATAAGCCAGACTTTTGCACTTTTACAAAAGTAGAATAGTGTGAAAATAAAAATAAATTTAATAATTTCTATTTTGTGATACTGGTATCAGAAGTGGCATGTGAAATTAGGTTAAATATTTCCAAGAAACAATGAAAAGCACTGAGACCAATAAGCCAAGCGTATAAAGTTTTACAAATATACGCCAAAATTGCGCCATATTGTAGTACTTACGTTGGTGAATGAGGAACATGAAACCCCTCACGCATGCCTGTGCAGCCAACTGTCCGAAGACAGATTGAACTCTCGTGACAACAATAAGACAGCACTTACGAGGAAATTAAGGCAAGAGATAGTGGAGTAATTCTTATTTCATAGAGTGAAATCGCTAACATGGAAATAATACTCCATAACTCTATCTTGTTGTGACTGTATTTTTTTGGGGTTATTTTACGACGCTGTATCAACATCTAGGCTATTTAGCGTCTGAATGAAATGAAGGTGATAATGCCGGTGAAATGAGTCCGGGGTCCAGCACCGAAAGTTACCCAGCATTTGCTCGTATTGGGTTGAGGGAAAACCCCGGAAAAAACCTCAACCAGGTATCTTGCCCCGACCGAGATTCGAACCCGGGCCACCTGGTTTCACGGCCAGACGCGCTGACCGTTACTCCACAGGTGTGGACGTTGTGAGTGTATTTTTACAATAATGCAACTGCTTGAGAAAAGAAAGGAATATAATTTGCCAATATTTATAGCGTTTATTAATAGATTATGTTAAAGCCTTTGATAAAGTAAAAAGAAATCAATATGGGATATAATGAACCTACGAGGCTTTCCAAGTCACAGAATAAGAGCAATTCAAAGCCTGTACGCTGGAGCAATGATAAAAATAAAAATTGAAAAAGGGAGTCAACTACCAATATAGAGATAAATCAAGGTGTGAGACAAGGATGTCCTTTAGCACCCGCTCTGTTGAACCTTTATATTGACGATGTCATAAGGAAATGGCAATATCAGAAAATTTTAGAGTTGATAATAGAAAATTACATACACTCGTCTTTGCAGATGATCAGGCAGTGATATCAACTGACGAGGACAGCTTGCAGAGAGCCATTTTTCAATTAGAAAGAGTTGGTGCTGAATATAATCTACAGATATCGCCAAGTAAAACCAAAGTAATGGCGTTCCATGGGAAGAATATAATAAGAGCCAAAATAGTAGTGAATAATCTTTTAACAGAACAGGTAACTGATTTTAACTATTTTTTTCACAAATTTTGGCCGAAATTGTGGAAGTTTTAAAAGTCATACATATCCCCTTAAATGATTTACCCCAAAAATTACGATGACTCTCAATATCTTAATTTAATCAATTTGTAACGTAAATATAAAATATACTTAAAAATATAATTTCAAACTATTAGACTTAATTGCACAAAATTTTGTAGAGATGATATTATTATAGATCTGTTTATATAGTTTAAATTGTTTTTTTTGCGTTACGAGCATCTCACACATCACTCTAAGAAAACCCATTACATAATCACGACTGGGGAGTAAGGACTACATTTTCACAATCACACAATCAATATACTCTATTTCAATCAATATTGCCATTATTACTTTTCAACAAATACTCAAAAGTAGTTAGAGATCACACACGTCAAAGTTAATTGTATATAAACCATTTTATTGTTAAAAGAAATTATTTATTATGTAAATATTTCACTTCATTGGTTAGGAGAAACTAATAGGGTCTACCTGCTCAACGCGGGTTTTGTGACTTGCTTTCTCAAAATTATTAAAGCTCCTTGCATCAAAGTTTTCAAAATGTTTATTTCATATTTGATAAAAATCCTGATGCAACAAATAAAGCATCATTAAAACATTTAAAATGAAGAAATAAAAGGAATCTAGATACTATCTGCTGACCCAAATGTAAATTAATTTACCTTTGATGTCAATTCCGAAATGAATTTATTTCTCTATTCTCCTGAATAATGCCTAGGCCTATATATATTTTTTTAATGTTGCGTTTCATAATGCCGTTTTATGTTGCTTTTTTTGCAAATGATATTTAGGGGTCTTCCTAGGAAATGATAGGACAAAGGACAATAACAAAAATTAAATCTGTTCCAACATATTTGTGGTACAATTAAGAGAACACTAGGAAGGAAAACCGGAAGAGAAACTTTACTCAAGTTCTGTAACGTTTTAGCTTTGCCTGTATTGATGTATGGCTCGGAATGCTGGACCCTTAATAAAAGCATGATAAGAAGAGTGGAAGCAGCAGAAATGAGATTTCTTCGATATGTCGCAGGATATACTCTTTTAGACAAGAAAAGGAATGAAGATATCTGCAAAGAATTACAAATAGTCAGCATAGTAACAAAAATAGAAGAATATAGAAATAAACGGTTTGAACACGTCAGCAGAATGAATGAAGAAAGGTTGCCCCGTATGATCCTAAATTATAAGCCTCAAGGTCACAGAAGTCGAGGACGACCAACCAAAAGCTGGAGTGATCAACTATACTTTGGAGCCGAAACAGATCAGTACCGTAATGTCCTAATCCAGGAAGGAAATGATGATGATGATGATGATGATGATGATGATGATGATGATGATGATGATGAACTGTCATCTTGATGTAATATGTTACAATTGTTTTATGTATAAAGGAGGAAAGGAACAAGCCACCTTACCCCATTACCCCTGGCTTATTTGCCTCATAAGTGATGCTTTATTGATGTCACTTATCAGATTCAAACCTAACTTCCAACGTTAGCTAAACAGCAATAAAAATAATATGAATAAAGAAGGTAATCTGAGGAGATCTCTTTGATTATGTGTACCTTCTATACAGGAAGTAGAATGATAGAACCGAGGCGTCTAGTATCAAAACCGGCCAAGTCACAAAGTTTAAGAAAATGAGTTTTAATTATAAACTGAATGTAATAGTCTATCTCTGTCTGGTGAAACAAGAATTTGATACAAAAGCGGCCACGTTATGGTTATTACAGGTCACTGAATATAGGGCCGTGCAAAAAAACGGGCCAAGTTACTTACCCAGTGAATTCAAAACCGGCCAAGTCAAGGAGCGAGTTAACGTTATCCTGATGCGTTGCTTTTGTTTTGAATCCTATATTGCTGCATTATGCAACAATGTTACCAAATCAGTAGATAACATTGTGCCTAGTCTTAAAATCCTTATATTTTATTGTTGCGATGTTGGCAACAAAAATTATGAAGTTTTGCGCTATCGACAACAAAACTTCCCGAGTACTGCATTCATTATCTGGAGACGAGATTTATTAGGCTATATACAAAGGATCTTTCGTTGCAATCACCAAAACTAGCCGACCGGAGCGACCTCAGATGACACTCATCTTACCTGGTTTCACTCTGTGATTTTCCTCAGATGAAATGATTAAATTTGAAGTATTTTACACGAAAATTGAACTATGCAACTACTTGTCTTGTCTAGTCGATGGAATCGGTGATGGTGATACGGTGTTTGGCGGGATGAGATCGAGGATTACCCGATATTCGCCTTACTATTGCGGAAAACCTCGGAAAAACCTTGACAGGTATTCAACCCAAGTGGGATTCGAACCCACGCCCTAGTGCAGCTCCGGATCCGTTGTCGTGCGCCTCTGCCGACTGATTTACGCGTTTCATTTGTGTCTAATGTGGGCTTAGAATTCTTTGTTGGATTCTATTCAAGATATAAGCTGTTAAAGTCAGCAGGTATATTACTTCCACTCTGTAGGCCTATAGTTATTTGCAATGGCGTCTTAATCCCTTAGCGTTTCTCAAAGTGTGTTCCTCGGAACCCAGGTTCCGTAAGCAACTCTTAGGGGTTCCGCCAGTTCCTGATGTGAAATTATTTACTTTTTAATCTTTAAAATATAATGTTATAAAAACATGAAAAATAATAATAACAGAACCATAATTGTTTATTCTATTGGAAATTTTCAGGACAACAATGGATACCGTTTACAGCAATCCTATCACTAATGCACATTGTTGAAATAATAATAGGTGCGCTTGAAATAACTTAAGTGTCTGCAGCTAACACACTTTCCAACAATAATGCACAGGTGTAAATTGTATATGGAATTAATTGAAAATTCTCTGAAGGATATTTCGCAGAGTTGTTTTGATGTTCCTTCAAGAAAACACAGGAAACTTCTTCTGGAGAGGAAAGACCATTGTTTTGAAGTTCAAGGTGAATTATGTGTTAATTTTGTGTTTCAAAGTTTATTTAATAACTAGCCGTACCCGTGCGCTCCGCTGCACCCGTTAGAAATAAATATAAAGTAATTCCATAATTAAAATAGGACATTTGATCCAGGGAATATTCGTCTTTGATAGAAGGATAAATCGTTTAATATGTTACTTAATTTAAATTATATTTAAATAATTAAAATGGAATCATTTTGGTCCACAGAGCACTCATTTGGTGCAATGACAATTCCTTTAACATGTTTCTTAATTTTTATTACATGCATCCATAGTTCAATGAACATTGACATTATTTAGATTTAATGTGTATACTTTATTTTACTTGTTATATGTTTCCATTGAATTATGGTAATAACTTAATTTTAACTCTTGTTTTCTACCCATTCAGTAAATGGCGTTTGGCCCACTATGGTTCTGAACCCTTCAAATAACTTAAATAACTTAAATTATATTCTATTATATTACATATTTTACAAAAAGTGTGTTGATAACGGATGTACCCCGATAAGTAAGTTTTCAATTTGTTATGGGGGCTCTTGAATCTCAGGAGGAACAAATTTTATTTTACAACAGGGCAACATAATCTTCTTGGCTCATTACCCAAATTTTTGCATTGCATTTAATGCATATGTATTTTATGTATTTTAGCCCGATTCAATTGAGCATAGTTAAAATTTGGATTATAAAATAATGAAATGCTAAGCTAACGTATTATTACTGCATACTAAATCAATACACTCTCGTTGTTCGTTTATTCTCTCAGATAAACATTATTTTAAGAAATACAGGAAACGAATACACAGAATAGCCTATCAAGTTTTCTGTGCATAAGAAGCTATTTTAATCTTACCTGTCCTCAATTCACTCCGAAATTACTGTAATAACATTATAGCATTATGTCCATACAGAGAAACTACACTTTCCAATGGTGAAATAATAATTAATTATACAAATCGGTTAATTTAGCTTCCGATATTGCTTCATACGAACACAGAAACATTTTCTGTAGGCTATGATTCATAGCTTTCGATTGTTGTTGACCAAGGCCCCTTAAACGAAGTCATTTGTGTATTTCATTACACGGCCTTAGATGGCAGTTATTTTAATTTTAAAACTCATTTATCTCATTAAATATCAGTCCTATCAAACTTTTTCAAAGACTAAAACTTATCGGAACTGATGTTTAAAGAAATGTTTGTTATGTAACAGTTTTCATAAAAATCAATAATAAGCGAGATATTTCGATTTATTTAATTCAGGCCCCCTTATAACCCCCCTTTAAATAATGTATTTTGAATGCCATATAGCCTATAATCTAAGTTACAACGAACTTAATTTATATTCCAATTTTCATCGAAATCCGTTCAGCCATTATCGTGAAAAGGTAACAAACATACAGAAAACAGACAGACAGACAGACATACAGACAGACAGACAGACATACAGACAAAAATTTCAAAAAAGCGATTTTCGGTTTCAGGGTGGTTAATTATATATGTTAGGACCAATTATTTTTGGAAAATCGAAAATTACCAGAAAAATTTCGGCTACATATTTATTATTAGTATAGATATCAGAAAAAATGTCAAATATTTTAAAGAAAAATTGTGCGATTTTTATCATCCCTTCTTCAAAATTGTGTAAATAGAGGGCGAGACCTATCATTGTGAGCTACAGTACGTCATCCTATTTTTAATACAGAGTGATATCGATCCTCAGTCTACTTTTTTTTTTAATAAAGAGTGATACTGAATCATGGATCAGTGGCTTAAAATAGCATCATTAAAACAATCAACATCCAAGCGTACCACTACAACTTCAACTATCCCTAAACGTGAGTCTGATGAAGGCGACAAAAAAAACACACATACACACAACTCCTCTCCACGAATATTCACTCGGTTCATTGGGTTCCAGAGTTTTATTTTGGGTTTAAAAGGGTTCCGCGGATAGAAAAGTTTGAGAAACGCTGCCTTATGGGATACAAAATTATTTTTATCCAATCATTATTATTATTATTATTATTATTATTATTATTATTATTATTATTATTATTATTATTATTATTATCATCATCATTATTACCACTAATACTACTACTCTTATCATAACCATATTTGATAACTATTATAGAAGTGACGTAGTACGATGGAAGTACTGAATTATCATTTATTACGAGTTTATTTCCATTTAATAAAATAACTCAAATTTTCCATCATTCATGTATTACTGAACATAACATGCCAATATATGTATTACTGAACATAACATGCCAATATATGAAATAAACATGTAGAGTACATTTCAGTAGGCTGCACGCAGATGACAATATCATCCCTTCACCAATTAGTTTCTAATCTAGTCAGCACCGAAACATTAATTAATTAGTAATACACTGGCATTTAGAAAGTTATGTGTTATTAGCATACACTTGTCGTCCTGAATCTACGGTAAGCAGTAACCATTGTTTACAGGAGACAACGTCCACTCTGCGGCTCTAACAGCTTCCATTCCGAATATTAAGAATCCCACATTTTGTCTTCTACTGGGCATGCGTCAAAAAATTATTTGCAAAATTAATTTTAGTAAATTATACGACCTATATTACCAACTGCAGAAAAGTAGCCATAACTCTGTCATTGCACCAAAGATGGGTAGGGACTACTAGATTCTTTTATCTACTACTATTATATCTATTTATAGATCTCCAGACGGGAATATTGTACGAAATAAAAATATAAAATTGGAAATTTAACCTTTGAAGAGGTAGAAAAATTCAAATGCCTGGGAGCAACAGTAACAAATATAAATTATACTCGGGAGGAAATTAAACACAGAATAAATATAGGAAATGCGTGTTATTATTCGATTGAGAAGCTTTTATCATCCAGTCTGCTGTCAAAAAATATGAAAATTAGAATTTATAAAACAGTTATATTACCGGTTGTTGTTTATGGTTGTGTAACTAGGACTCTCACTTTGAGAGAGGAACATAGGTTAAGGGTGTTTGAGAATAAGATGCTTAGGAAAATATTTGGGGCTAAGCGGGATGAAGTTACAGGAGAATGGAGAAAGTTACACAACACAGAACTGCACGCATTGTATTCTTCACCTGACATAATTAGGAACATGAAATCCAGACGTTTGATATGGCAGGGCATGTAGCACTTATGGGCGAATCCAGAAATGCATATAGAGTGTTAATTGGGAGGCCGGAAGGGAAAACCATTTGGGGAGACCGAGACGTATATGGGAAGATAATAATAAAATGGATTTCTGGGAGGTGGGATATGATGGTAGAGACTGGATTAATCTTGCTCAGGATAGGGACCAATGGCGGGCTTATGTGAGGGCGGCAATGAACCTGCGGTGTCCTTGAAAGCCATTTGTAAGTAAGTATTTATAGATCTCTAAGTGGATCTTTAAATATTTTTTAAATTCAGCTTGAAAAACTTATTCAAATACTCGCTAAATGACCCAATTACATAGTAGTAATCGAAGGAGACCTGAATTCTGAGTTTGATGTCTTAACAGAGAAAACAACTTTACTTGACTTATTAAATGTATTAAGACAATTTAAATTCTATCCAGAAAATTTACACTCCAACGAGAGGAAAAGCATGCTTCGATAATATCTTTATAAATAGTCATCGTGAATCAAATATCATTGAAGTAATGGCTTTATGATTTGAATTTAATGGTTTTTTGCTTAATCAAGAAAATACTATCAACATTAATCTCACTAGACGTTTCGATTTATCTAGAGAAAATCAAAACTCGAGTGGGATTTAATTGACTATTACAAGATTAGAAGAAAGTATATAAAGATTAGAAGTAACGAAGTACTCCAATACAATAAAATATTAATTGACTTACGAAAATACAACAGACTGTCTTCAAATGTATTATTGTACATCTCAACATTACAAATATTACGCTAGATGCATGCTAGATGGCAGTAGTGTCTTTATATAGACACTGTAATTATTACTAGCAATGCCTTCTCGTCGAGAAGTTCTCGATCTACACGTATACACGATGGCAATGTTACTAGTCAAGAAGGCTTTGTTAATTCAGTTTCATATTTATTAAAACCACTACAGTTGCATTCCACTTCAATTATCCGAATCCCAGTAATCAACGTCACTTGACAGATGATTTTCAATAAATCTTAATATTAAACAATCTCTGATACGTGACTATCCATAATGTCGTATATCAGAAACTATAACATAACCTAACTAATATACACAAGTGTTAGAAAAGCTTTAATTAACGACGATGACATAAAAAATAAACATGAATAATTTTAAAAGGAATAATTATTAAATGTACAATTTTCAAATTTGAATGTGGTTGGTGGTTCAATTGATGTTATATTGGACGTGTGCGTAATAGAAGTGGAACTCGTTGATTTAGGCCTACATGGTGTATTCAACTTATTCAGGATTTCAGAATGAATAATTTTAAAAGGAATAATTATTGAATGTACAATTTTCAAATTTGAATGTGGTTGGTGGTTCAATTGATGTTATATTGGAAGTGTGCGTATTAGAAGTGCAACTCGTTGATTTAGGCCTACATGGTGTATTCAACTTATTCAGGATTTCCCAATGGTGTTCTTCATTTATTTGTAAATCGGATTTCAGAAGATGCACAGGTATGATCAGTGATTTTTATTAATTCTTGTTCTTGAATGCCAATGCGAGTCATATTTAAAACTGCTGTGCATCGACTGGAGTGGTTTGTAATTTTATATATATATATATATATATATATATATATATATATATATATATATATATATTTTGACGTCCAGACCAGGGCAGTTTCAAATGTTGGCAAACAAAGAAACATATGCTAGGGACGCGATAAAATTGTGCGATAAGCAGCCATGATTGGTTGAAATACGTCCTTTCGTACCGTTTTATTGGTCAAAAGTAGTATGACGTAGTAAGAGTGTAATAGTCAACATAATTTTTAGCCTGAATCTAATAAAAAGGACAACATACAAAACTATACCGAATTTCTAGGACTTTTTATAGACTCCAGTTTAACATGGGAAAACATATTGTGTGTGTGTGTGTGTATATATATATATATATATATATATATATATAATATATATATATATATGCACAAAGTTATCAAGAGTTATATATTTATTAAAAAAATGTGTGACTTGCTTTCTCAAAATTATTTAAGATGTGTCTACTTCTTTCAGTCGATAATGCGGTATGTCTTAACTTTCTGGGAGTGTTTTTATTTTACAAAATAAAGCATTAGAATTCTATGTCAATCAAATTATCTTGAACAATACATATATAAACGAGCCTAATCCTTTACACTTGACATAACATAGATAATTACGCATTAGTAGCCAATATACATGATCATGAAATTAGAAATAGTGAACAAATTAATTTTCCAAATTGCAGATTATATAAGACGAATACAAATTTTTCTGTCATGAGGATGGAATTATATAATAAGCTTCCCAGTCAATTTTACAAGTTACCGACCAATAGTTTCAAAATTAGATTTTATAATTGGGTTTTAATTAATCCTTTCTACTCTGTAGATGAGTTTTTAAATATAATCCATATGAAATTGTTTTTAATAAATAAAGTTATTTACATTTAGTTACAAATAATACATTAAGAGTGAAGTGTTTTCATTAAATTTTAGAGTTTAGTAATTTTAGTAATTCAAAATATTTTTTGTTTTCATTGTTTTAATTAAATCTGTTTTCAATTACATATATATTTACAAATGTATTGTTTTTTTCCGCTTCTGTATTTGTGACGAAGCCTATCGCTGTATATCTAATGGCTTAATAAATTGATTTGAATTGGAGTCGTGTCCAAGCGCTTCCGACAAGTTCAAATTCCTACTAAAGTTTTATTCTTACAAACATATTGCTCTACATCTAACCTTTCAGGTTTCTTTTCACCTCCCTCTGCTTAATATCACCTCATTACCTCTTCAACTATTTCTTTTTCTGTTCGAGTCGCTCTTTCCTCTATTTACTTTTAATCTTTCTGCTTCATTTCCAAATTTCTTTTCTCCTACCGGTTCTTATAACTTCTCTTACCATTCCAATTCTGTGTTACCTCTTCCAATTTGTCATATTATCTTCGACTTCCGACCCTCTTTGACGAAACAGTTAAATGCGAGCTGACACAAGTGGACAAAGAAGCTTCAAGTTCTTTTATAGATTCTTTCTCAAAGCCCAAAAATTCGCTTGCAACTGTTACCCTCCAATTTTCCTATTCATTCATTCATTCATTCATTCATTCATTCATTCATTCATTCATTCATTCATTCATTCATTCACTTGCTGTTTTCTGCCATAAGGCAGGTCCTTCGCTGCAAACACAGCATTCTCCTATTTTCCGCCTTTCTCTTAGTCTCCGCACACGATCCATACGGAGGGGGGAAGTGAAATAGCTTTTCAAATTTTTAAAGCGAATAATTCATGTTGTGTGTAACAAAAAAGTGTAATGCCACATTGGTGGAAAGTCCATAGTTTGCTAAGAAAAAAAAATTGTCTTTCCCAAATGTTTAGACCCTCGTATTTGGTAAATATTGCGAGTAGGATCGTAATTTTTGTCCATATGGATAGAGAATCTAATAATAGTACATTATGCAACGAGGCTATAATGGTAGTAATTAAGACGCGAGTATGTTTTTTATGAAACGAGCGCAAGCGAGTTTCATAATTTTCATACGAGCGTCTTAATTACCATTATAGGTAAGTTTCATACGACTTTTTATGCTCGACCATATTTCTAACTTGAAATTATTCATAAGTGTTCATGTTATGGTTATCTAAGTGAGGAGCGGAACTGACCTTCTAAATTGTGAGATGTGCACAGACGCGAAAGTATTGATTTTTTCCGAGGAACGAATGTCATTGACCTTGATATAATCTAGAGAATAACATGAACATTAATCTTGATATAACCTGGAAATTGATTTAGATTTGAAAAACCAGATGACAGATTGAATTTATTTGAATATTATTTACAATTAACTCTAATTATTATAGTAACAGAACATTTGGATTTCCAGCCTCCGTGACGTTTCGCTAGTTGCCTTTCGATTGCATATCCGAGAATAATCGATACTTGCGGTTTTATAATGCTACAATGGTGATTTCTCATTGGCTGAACAACTGAACTATAATGAATATGTGTAGTTTAATGAGGTGCATTAAAGGGCTACTACCAGGTGTATAATTACTACATCTCGGCATGGTCGAACATAAAGAATAATTGATCCCTCCGGCATATTTCAATAGCGTGGACGGTTTTCGTATAAATTTAATTTAAAAACCACCAATTTCAAACCACTGAACAGCAGAATGCAATATCGTAGCCAGAGGGGGAGGTGGAGGTAGTTTACCTAGACAGACAGTCCTGAGTTCGTTGATCTCTTACAAGAGTATTACGAGAAGAGAGAAGGGGTGTGTTAGCGGCGATGTTACCAGAATGCTGAAAAATTCCAACTTAATTTTCCAATTAACCGTGCATTTAATTACGAAACGTAATATAGGTTTCCTATTCATTTAAGTGTACTCTATCGTACTTTACAATCTGCAGGATTATTTTACTTCCACCCTGTATATTGTATATTATAATATTGTCTATTATTTGATATCTTTTAAGTATTGCTAGAAGTGTTGAATTGTGTTTTTGTTTTTTTTTTTTACTTTAGATTAAAATTGCAAGTTTCTTGTTTATGTTAGTTAATTAATTAGGATACAATTAATTATGATACTTAATCACTTATTTTAAGTTTGTGTGACTGCAACCTGTGTATATTTTTGTGTGCCTTTACTTTGCTTACAGTGTATTTTTTTTCCTTTTTATTTCTATTATTGTATTTGTATTTATGGTGCTGTGGAAGAGAAGGTCTGATGCCCTTAACTACACCAGAATAAATAAATAAATAAATAAATAAATAAATAAATAAATAAATAAATAGATAAATAAATAAATAAATAAATAAATAAATAAATAAATAAATAAATAAATAAATAAATAAATAAATCTTCTTCTGCCCTGAACTTACTTCCCGTTCACCATTCTTTACAGTGCATCCTTCAATAGATAGTTTCTTCTTAGGCAGTGACAAAGTCAATTTCCTTTTCTCTTCCTGATCAGTTTCAGCATTATTCTTTCTCCTTCCATTCTTTCCAGCACAGCTTCATTTATTTTGTCTGTCAAATATAATTTCAATGCGACATTTTATCTTTTTCATAAGTTTTACATCTAATAATTCATTGGACATTCGTCACACCGTATGTTTATAGGGGAAACCTGACATCCACATTTGCGATTGGGACTCTATACATCAAATAATGACTTTTATGTAACAGTCACTTCAGACCTGATTAAACTCATAAGAGCAGACTCTGCAGTTTATTATAGGCGATCCCCCGAAATCAAACAGCGTTTGCCAACAAGTCAATCTCACCCCTTATGACGTGTCACGTGATCCACCCTCTTGTTGTGTCTTGGCAAGCGCATCGCTGCCTACTGACTACAATATCATTAAGCCATTTACTGTGTTGACGTCAAAATATAACGAGCAAGAAGGAATGGCTCGCCTGCTGTGATGCGGGCTGCGTCTCTACGAACGCCGGGGGACTCTGAGTGATCTATCACTTCGACATGCGATACGCAGCGCCACCACACCCTCCATCGACCCCTACAGGGGCATCGGGCTATTATTGCCCTACCCATTATCCCTAATAGATTGCCGTATCCCTTTACGGTCCCTGCAGTTTTATGCCATGTACACAGAACAAGAAGGCGATTCAGATTATACGGTCTGAAAAACAGAATGGTGATTTTGGGGTCAAAGGTCATCAATCATTATCATAAACTCCAGGCTCGCAAGCTCGCTTCGTTCTTCTGACTTATAAAGTATATGCTTGTTTAAAGTTGTGCTCTCCAGTACTTGTAACTCTAACGGTGGGTTGCAAGAACGCATTTATTCCTTCGTTAGCCGCTAACGGACCAATATGTTCGAAAGACGCGTTGCAGGAAATATCTTTAGTGTTATTGGTCCGTTAAAGGATTCACTAACTTAGAGATCTGATTTCCCTCCTATAATATTATTTATTCCTCCGTTAGACAGACTTTTGTGTATTGGCGAATACTTTAATATATTTTGATTCATCGTAATGTTACCTATGCGAGATTCAGGCATACGATATTTTGTATAATAGCCTATATACACGATATTATAATAACAATATTGCATATCGATGGCTAAAAAGTGGTACCGTACCTCATATCTGTACATTTGCAAGTAAATAAAAAACTTCGGAATTATTTTCTAAAAACAGACAAACTTCTTATATAGGGTGTTTCTGCTTTGCAAGATCTTCTATCCGAGAAAAAAAAAATATTAGTACACTGTCTAATTTTGTGAACATAATACTAATGTAGTTAATTAATCTAAATAATAATAATAATAATAATAATAATAATAATAATAATAATAATAATAATAATGTAGTTAAACTAAATTACCATTTTTGTAGATAGAGGTATCTCTTCAAAGCCATCGATATACGATAATTTGATTATTTCTTTATTTATTTACTTATTTATTTATTCATTAATTCTTCGAATAGCGAAGTTATTATTTATTTCTTTGTTACAGAGTCTAGTTCATAGTCTGACGACGAGGTTATGTGCTCTGTAGTAGCCTATGTCTTTTTACTTTCTATAAAATTAATGGACTCTTGCGCTATTTCTAATAACAAATAGGCATATTTATCTTTCTCACTAAAATTTGTGTTCCTGATTTCTTTTTGATTCGTATTAATTTATTGCAAATGTTAACAATAATAAAAGCAATGTCTCACGTCAGTCAAGCAACCGATGTCCACTTCTCATTCATTCACGTACTATTGCGTCACTTGTGTACTCCAAAGATGCTTGGTTAACGATCCAATAACTAGTGGGCCGTTAAATTCCTCTTCTGCAATCCGACAATCCACTAATTTTAAAGGTCCCTAACTACTGGAAGAATACATTATTTATAGGTCCGTTTTCTTGCAACCCAGCGTAAGTTTCCCTAAATTTTAATATAGGCCTACCTATCAATCTGTTTTAGCCTAATATCACGTATCTGGTCAAATATGAAGCGTACAGAATGGGCCTCTGTCGGGGTTTATAAATTACTTTTATAATTTGTTTTTGTTACACATAAGCCTATGTTTACTGTATGAACGGCAGTGGTTAAGGCACCGTCTCTGTGAATATACAGAGAATGATCCAGGAGAAACTGGCCATATGTTGAAGGATGGACGATTCTAAAATAAAACATTATAAACCAGCTCTGGGCACAACGAGGAAGTAAAGTCAACACAGAAACCGTCGCCCATGTCCTTTTCGCTTATAAATAAACGTACATTAAGGCATTGTGCGTCGGTAGTGAATTTCAGGCGACCAGCGACCAGAGAGTACCTTCAATTTACATATGATAAAACACATACTTTCAACATGTTAAAAACTAAATCCCTCAAGCTATTGACATTAGCTAGTCCATCGGCTTTGCTGTGTTTATTTTGCGAAATTTTTACGTTTAAAATAAAAATTGTGACAAAAAAATAAGTTTATTCATGGTGACAACGAGCTATTTACCATTGTGTCATAAAGAAATCGTTAAAATATTCGACAAATTCTGCGAAATACCGAGTGGAACTAATTATATTACACTTCAGAATTTAATAGCGCATTCCATGAACAGCAGTTTTGCTCCTATTTTGCTGCAGCGTGACGTCATTGTTGTCCACCATTCCGATGAGATTCGGAATACGCTGAAAGTACTTAGTGATAACGAGGATTCTACCGGAGATAGGGGGATTTTTTTCTTAGCTTGAAGTACACTACGTTGCAATACTAACTTTTAGGTCTTCATCTTCCGAGCCCTAATTATGATAGTCTATTAAATTATTGAAATAATTTTAGTTTTGTCCTTTAAATGTGCAGAAATTTCATCCGAAGACATAAAATTCGTTTGCAGAACGAAAAGTTAAATTTGCTCGGATCAAATTTCTGCACGTTTCAAGAACGAAACTAACATTCTTTCAATAATTTATTATCGCACTGCTCTTTGAAATTTACTGAGCATATCGTGAATTAAATCAATGGCTATCCCAGAACATGCTATGAAATGTTTCATATATTTCATTTATTTGGCTGAAGATTCACCGTAGGTTGCCTTAGAGCTTGAGAACTACCTTGGAAAACACCCAATCAGGTAATCATTCCGGGCGGGAATCGAACCCACGCCCGACCGCAGTCCTTGTTCAGCATATAAACGAGTCGGTGACTGACTGCTCTTTATACAGGGACATCATTTTATTTTTACTTCAATTTTTATTGTACCTGAGTTTTGTAATGTACTTCACTCCCACCCCTTCTACTAGTAAACTTCCAACCCTTCACGACATAGAGCCGAGGGCAAGTAAGCAGTACTGAGTTACTGAGTATAGTACGTTTCAGAAATATGTTCGCGTTTTCCAGTGACGAAGGAGCTTTCAATATTGAATCATATTTTCGTACGGGTACTGTCGTCCGTTTGCCTACGTCGCACACCGGTTTCCCCACCTGCTTCTGTTCGCCCTCTGTTAAGTCTAGTAGCTGGGCTATCTTAGCTCTTTTCTGAAAATATTAATTTCTGTTAGGAATTGGACGTCTACGTAATATTATACAAGTGTTTAAAATAACTTAAATAAAAGGGCCTCCTTAAGTAATTAACTGTCACGTGATTCCTCCCCCCTTTCTACAACCCTGCGACAAAACCACTTGAACGGACAGTAGGTAGCATTTCTGAGTGATTTTATCTTTTCGGATCGGGCAGAAGTGAAGATTGAATTTACGGTACGTAAGATACTCTTTTATTGAGTAGGTACAGAATTATTTCAACATGAGTTACCAACTGGTAATTGGAATTAGATGCAATAGTCTATAGTGCGATAATATGCACAAAAGAACTGAAGCCTGTATCGAAATGAACGGCCACCATTTTCAAAAATGTGTTTAAACATCCATATTATGATTATTTTTCAATTTAACTTCATTCTCTATATTGTACGCTAATGTGCTGTAACAGTACAATATACAGTTACTTACTTACAAATGGCTTTTAAGGAACCCGAACGTTCATTGCCGCCCTCACATAAACCCGCCATCGGTCCCTATCCTGTGCAAGATTAATCCAGTCTCTATCATCATATCCCACCTCCCTCAAATCCATTTTCATATTATCCTCCCATCTACGTCTCGGCCTCCCTAAAGGTCTTTTTCCCTCCGGTCTCCCAAGTAACATTCTATATGCATTTCTGGATTCGCCCATACGTGCTACATGCCCTGCCCATCTCAAACGTCTGGATTTAATGTTCCCAATTATGTCAGGTGAACAATACAATGCGTGCAGTTCTGCGTTGTGTCACTTTCTCCATTCTCCTGTAACTTCATCCCTCTTAGCCCCAAATATTTTCCTAAGCACCTTACTCTCAAACACCCTGAACCTATGTTCCTCTCTCAGAGTGAGAGTCCAAGTTTCACAACCATACAGAACAACCGGTAATATAACTGTTTTATAAATTCTAACTTTCAGATTTTTGGACAGCAGACTGGATGATAAGCGCTTCTCAACCGAATAATAACACGCATTTCCCATATTTATTCTGCGTTTAATTTCCTCCCGAGTGTCATTTATATTTGTTCCTGTTGCTCCAAGATATTTGAATTTTTCCACCTCTTCGAAGGATAAATCTCCAATTTTTATATTTCCATTTCGTACAATATTCTGGTCACGAGACATAATCATATACTTTGTCTTTTCGGGATTTACTCCCAAACCGATCGCTCTACTTGCTTCAAGTAAAATTTCCGTGTTTTCCCTAATCGTTTGTGTATTTTCTCCTAACATATTCACGTCATCCGCATAGACAAGAAGCTGATGTAACCCGTTCAATTCCAAACCCTGCCTGTTATCCTGAACTTTCCTAATGGCATATCCTAGAACGAAGTTAAAAAGTAAAGGTGATAGTGCATCTCCCTGCTGTACACTGCATAATTAATACTTCCGAATGGATGGCTGAATTCGTCTGTAAAAACACTAAGTGTTAATACAGTACTGTATTTTGATTAAATAAAAACCTAATGAAAATTATCAAACTCAAAATTTCGATATTTCCTAGTTTACATAAATGGATGAACTACTTTTCTTCTCTCCTATACCTAGTAAAGTGATTTGTATTTTACGCCAGTATCATCGAACTCCAGTCGCGGAAAGGGTAGCAAACGGTGTTTCCTGTTTCAATCGTTAATAGAAAGGTATGTTAGTAAAAATAAAATGATGTCCCTGTATTAGTAGGTCTACCTCCTACGGTGCAACGTTATAGCAAAGTGAAATACAGATTCCGCAATCGGAGAGAGAAAGTGAGGAAAGGAAAAAAGGGGCTTGGAAAACAATGTAACGGCTAACGTCGAAATATGCTAGGTCAAGAATAAAGAAGGCAGGAACAATACTTCCATGGTTTGGAGTATCAATCACAACTTTACGGTTTATGTGCTTGCGTTAAGCTATAGGTGAATTTTTAATCAGGATGCTAGGACTGCAGGGAGTAGTTGAAGAACTTTGTGGTCGGACTCAGCCACAAAGGAACTAGTGAGGCCCTCCCGCCAAGTCTCCAGGGTACCCGAGGCGTGTTTACAGTGCGACAGAATATTAATGCACATTTACTAATAACGGCAAGTGTGTTTATCTCTAATTAACAGATTGAACAAGCCTCTCTGTCTTCCAGCTCCACAATTCATCCCAATGAGCGTTCTCGCACCGAAACATCATGTGCGTTTAGAGGAAAATGTGTACAGATTTATACCTTGTCACAGTGGCGGCTCCTGCATTTTTCTTAAGAGGAGGAAAGACGTTAACAGCACAAATTGACACCATCTTGAATTAAAAATGCAATAAATTAGTCTACATGAATATGCAAAAACAAAGTTGATTACCTTTTATGAGAGTCATTACTGATAGAAGAATTCTGCTCGTCGCTGCTTTGCTGTTGCGAAATGTTCAATCACTTAATCATGCCATTTCGGATCTTTTTCCATTTGTAGCAACAGTTCTTTCTCGATTGACATAAATGGAGAAGATAGCCTGTCGTGACCCATAGTGTTTCGACAATAAGTTTTATTCTCTTCAGTGAGAGTCTTAAAAATGAACTGCCAGTGGCCGATTAATTTCTTTTTGTTTATGTTAAGAATAGAGTACTTTCAATTTCAAAAATTTGTATAAAACTGGCAACTTGGCTGTCGTCTGTCTAGTAATGTAGAACTACTTCCGCTTTCTTCTATATAAACCCGACTTTTAATTTTCAAATATCCTCGAAAGTTTCAAACCATAAATAGCATCCTCTATAAAGTGCAATAAATAATATTTGATTTATAATTGAACAACAAGTTCATAGATCTGTGTTAAAACTGTTTTTATTATGGCTCCTATGGTGTTATAGTCTGGTTAAATGCAAATCGCTAGATGGCAGCAGTAGCCAGCTTGCCACGCGACCTGTCGGTTTGTCTGCTACATTATTTACCGCGCATGCGAAGAATCAGAGGAGGAACTCCTCCCTAACGTTCATTCGCTTGCTTTAAAACTCTGCTTCTTTCTCTGGCCGCTAGTGCGCTGTTGTCTATGTGTATTGCCTGCAGCCAGAGGAGGAATGGAGGCCTTTCCTCACCACTAACAATCTCGCATCCTTCTCACAGTTTTTACGCGACAGCACATGAGCGCGTGTCGTTTAAAACTGTGTTTATCTCAATCAACCCATGTTTTTTATAGCTGTGAACATAAAAATTATCGAATCTTTCTCGAATTTCAAGGCATATATATTATTTAGTATTGACTTGCAGAAGAAGAAAAATGTGAGGAGGACGTTCCTCCCTTCCCTCCCCCGAAAAACCGCCACTGCCTTGTCAGCTTTTAGCTATCATGCACCACACAGTATTAAAAATAAACTACCAATCTCTTTTTATTTGTTCGTTCAAAGGACTGTGTGTGTGACTACATTCGGTTGTAATGCATTATTATTATTATTATTATTATTATTATTATTATTATTATTTTATTATTATTATTATTATTTCTAGAAAAACTTCTTCACTGAAATTTAATTATTATCTAAATAATGTACTAATTAACAGAACAGATTGCGTAAAAGATTTGGGAATATTCTTTGACAGTAAATTGTATTTTCATAGTCACGTTGATTACATTTACAATCACGCAATCAGAATGCTAGGAATAATACGGTCAATAACTTATTCTTTTTCCACGCCCGATTCTCTTTTAATGCTATGCTATACATTGGTGCGATCGAAACTCGAATATGCATCTGTAGTTTGGAACTCGATTACAACTACTGACTCGGCTAAATTAGAAAATATACAAAGAAAATTTATATCCTTATGTTCATTCAGATTTCTGCCCATTAATTCCGGGAAAAATTATGAGAGAAAATGTGAATATTTTAACTGTCAAAATCTATATGCTAGACGCCATGAGCTAGATTATCTGTTCTTTTGTAAAGTCCTCAAAGGTGATATATCCTGTGACTCTTTCTTAAACAATATTACCTTACGTATTCCAACAAAAGATATGAGAGCCACAAACTTTTATATATTAGAAACTCGAAATTTCTTTCACCAGTCTCCAGATGCATTAAAAATGCCAACATGCATGGCTGCGAATTCGATCCCTTCAATGTATAGACTTAGTTTGCTCTTGGCAACGATTTATCATTTATGTATTATTTTAGGCATTATACTCAATTAACATTGTCTCATAGTATTCTTAGTTATCCATTCATCGTCATTATTGTAATTAATTGTAATTATATTTATGTGTAATAATTATTTTTATTTTATGTTTTTGTTATATTTGTGCTGAACTGTAATTGGCCACTGGCTGTTGTGCAGCACATTAAATATATAAATAAAATAAAATAAAAAAATTATTATTATTATTATTACTATTATTACTATAATAATAATAATAATAATAATAATAATAATAATTATTATTATTATTATTATTATTATTGATTTCAAAAAGGCACATGACTCGGTTAAGAGAGAAGTTTTATATGATATTCTTATTGAATTTGGTATTCCCAAGAAACTAGTTCGATTAATTAAAATGTGTCTCAGTGAAACATACAGCAGAGTCCGTATAGGTCAGTTTCTATCTGATGCTTTTCCAATTCACTGCGGGCTAAAGCAGGGAGATGCACTATCACCTTTACTTTTTAACTTTGCTCTAGAGTATGCCATTAGGAAAGTCCAGGATAACAGAGAGGGTTTGGAATTGAACGGGTTACATCAGCTGCTTGTCTATGCGGATGACGTGAATATGTTAGGTGAAAATACACAAACGATTAGGGAAAACACGGGAATTTTACTGGAAGCAAGTAAAAAGATAGGTTTGGAAGTAAATCACGAAAAGACAAAGTATATGATTATGTCTCGTGACGAGAATTTTGTACGAAATGGAAATATAAAAATTGGAGACTTATCTTTTGAAGAGGTGGAGAAGTTGAAATATCTTGGAGCAACAGTAACAAATATAAATGATACTCGGGAGGAAATTAACCACAGAATAAATATGGGAAATGCCTGTTATTATTCGGTTGAGAAGCTTTTATCATCCAGTCTGCTGTCAAAAATCTGAAAGTTAGAATTTATAAAACAGTTATATTACCGGTTGTTCTGTATGGTTGTGAAACTTAGACTCGCACTTTGGGAAAGGAACACAGATTAAGGGTGTTTGAGAATAAGGTTCTTAGGAATATATTTGAGGCTAGAGGGATGAAGTTACAGAAGAATGGAGAAAGTTACACAACGCAGAACTGCACGCATTGTATTCTTCACCTGACATAATTAGGAACATTAAATCCAGACGTTTGAGATAGGCAGGGCATGTAGCACGTATGGACGAATCCAGAAATGCATATATAGTGTCAGTTGGGAGGCCAGAGGGAAAAAACCTTTGGGGAGGCCGAGACGTAGAAGGGAGAGTAATATTAAAATGGATTTGAGGGAGGTGGGATATGATGATAGAGAATGGATTAATCTTGCACAGGATAGGGGCCGATGGCGGGCTTATGTGAGGGCGGGAATGAACCTGCGGATTCCTTAAAAACCATTTATAAGTAAGTAAGTATTATTAGAGTATTGCTGCGTTGACTTATTCATACCTTAATGTACTGCATTTCGTTAATTACGTAACTTAATCTTACAGGAAACTGTATTTGTCTGTCCTAATTATATTATCCCATTTCCTGCATAGACAGAAAAAAAAAACATACACATTTCCTTAAATACTATAACAGAGTGGTACGTTATTTTACGACGCTGTATCAATATCTCAGGTTATTTAGTGTCTGAATGAATTGAGTCGGGGGTCCAGCACCGATAGTTATCTAGCATTTGCTCATAATGGGTTGAGGGAAAACCAGGGAAGAAACCTCAACCAGGTAACTTGCCTCGACTGGGATTCGAACCCGGGTCACCTGGTTTCGCGGCCAGACCAAAGGTGTGGACAACACAAAGGTTGTCAGCACTCGCTGAAATGGGTAACGGGTAAAAAGTATGTCTGAATATGCACCATCGTGCAGAAGTGGGAGAGAGGAAGCATACCCGCCAGTAGCTTCGGATGGCGAGTCTATGGCGAGTCCTTGGCATCAACCCCTTTGATTTGATTATTCCCGCTTTGATTTGAGTACCAGGTTGGGTTTTTCCGAGGTTTTCCTATATTTTGGCGAATCCTCGGACCTCACCTCATCTCACTACATCTCGCCAAAATATTGTAAAAAACTGCACAAAATTGTAAAAATTGTAGAAAATTACTAAATTGTAAAACTATAAAAATTTGTAAAAATTGTAATTGTAATATTGTAAAATTTTGCCTTGTTCCAGATCTTTAAGCTTCATTGTTCATGTAAGATCTGTGGAATAGAATGAATGAATGAATGAATGAATGAATGAATGAATGGATGCACGCTAGTGCAATGTCTTATCCGCGGGTAGAGATGCTAGCCCGAGGGTGCACTGTGTTGATGACTGCAACTCTAACACTTTTTTGCTATTACTTTAAATTTCGTTATTGAAATTTTCAAAACTCAGTCTATTAGAATATTTACAGCACAACGACATTAATAATAATAATAATAATAATAATAATAATAATAATAATAATAATAATAATAATAATAATAATAATAATAATAATAATAATTTTATTATTATTATTATTATTATTATTATTATTATTGAAGCTTTAATTTAGGATTAACAGCAGATTGTCTCGTACCTTTATTGCAGGGTATGACGTCTGGATTCTTGTCATCCATTTCGTAGAGGTCCTCAACATCGGAGCGAAGAGGAAGAGCAGCCTTCTCCTTGAGCGCCAAGTCCCCGGGACGCGGAGGACTGCCCCTGTTCTGTGCGCGGACTCGTAGGGCACCAACGATCACAATGGCGACTACCAGGAGCACCGCCACAACACCGATCAAGATCCCCAGCACCGGGTTCAGCTCGAACGGTACAGGAGTGCCTGCCACACAAGAAACGATTTCACTTGCTTATTAACTACTACATAATCCATTAATTCGTTCATTCATTCATTCATTCATCGTATATTCAGACATTGTAGTAGTTAATAAGGATGAATGAATGAATAAGTAGTGGATAGATGGATGAATGAATTAATTAATTAATTAATAAATGAATGAATGGACGGGTGAATGGATGGATGATTGATTGATGCATGAATGAATGGATAGTTGTATGAATGATCGAATGGATAAATAGATGAATGATGGCTTGATGCATGAATAAATGAATGAATGAATGAATGAATGAATGGACGGGTGAATGGATGGATGATTGATTGATGCATGAATGAATGGATAGTTGTATGAATGATCGAATGGATAAATAGATGAATGATGGCTTGATGCATGGATAAATGAATGAATGAATGAATGAATGAATGAATGAATGAATGAATGAATTGAATGAATGAATGATAGTTGTGAATGGATGGATGATTGATTGATGCTTGATGCATGAATGAATGGATAGTTGGATAATTGATTGAATGATCGAATGGATAAATAGATGAATGATGGCTTGATGCATGAATAAATGAATGAATGAATGAATGAATGGACGGGTGAATGGATGGATGATTGATTGATGCATGAATGAATGGATAGTTGTATGAATGATCGAATGGATAAATAGATGAATGATGGCTTGATGCATGGATAAATGAATGAATGAATGAATGAATGGGCGGGTGAATGGATGGATGATTGATGCATGAATGAATGGATAGTTGTATGAATGATCGAATGAATGAATCGAATGGATAAATAGATGAATGATGGAATTGATGCATGAATGAATGAATTAATGAATGAATGGACGGGTGAATGGATGGATAATTGATTGATGCATAAATGAATGGATAGTTGTATGAATGATCGAATGGATAAATAGATGAATGATGGCTTGATGCATGGATAAATGAATGAATGAATGAATGAATGTTAGCCATGATGTCCCATGTTGGAGGCATGAATGAATCCTCCTGTGATGGTGACCGACCTTAGAACCCTAATATAACTATGGCATTGTGATAGTATTCAGATAAGTCAAAATACAATATAATGTAATATAAGAATATTTATTTTACATGTTCAATCGTGACATCAGGTTTATAAAGAGAGAGAGAGAAATAACCTGTCCAACCTTAACTAGTCTCAGCACTCTGTTCTTTGTTCAATTTTTTTATTGAATATTATTATAAAAATAAAATGTACTGACACTAGCACTTTGATTATCAATTAGAAAATAAAATCTTAGATTGGACTATTAAACTATTTATAAATAAAAGATTTTATTTAAAATTAGCAACATCTGATTTTTCTATTTAAAAAACTTATAATCTGCAGAGAATCTTTGAGAATTTGCGACAATTTCAAAAGATGATATCGATAATTGTTTTAAAAAAATTATTTAAATTTTTGTCAAAAAATAAACCTGTCACTGACCAATTGAAGTTTATTTGGCACTAAGGTAGGGAATACAAGGTTCAAAATGGCCCTTTTTTTTGAAGATTGTTTATGTTTAATTAATTTGTGTGATGGTTCAAACCAAATTCAATATTCATATCCACTAATTTAAAAATAATTAACTCAACTATTGCTTATTGGTATATTATTTTAATTCATTTGTATATGAAGATGCCAAATGTCCCAAAACGTCCTGGATTAAACCTTTGGCTCAACTTTAATAGAATTTATATTGTTTATAAATTTTGTGACATGGTTTCAAACCCTGTTCAACTTTAACTAGTCTCAGCACTCTGTTCTTTGTTCATTTTTTTTTCTTGCACTACACGAACACTAGCACTTTGAAAACACTGATTACTATATAACTATTTACCTGACACTTTCTCAACACTGACTTTACTATTTACAAAACCACTTTTTAATACTGACTTTACTTTGTATAATGGTTTTAATATGTTTATTTTAAGATTGTTTAAGTATATATTTCACAGCATTCCAATCATAAATAAATGAATGTACCACATGAGATAGTTTCAATATGTCCTGAAGATGCCAAATAGGGAAAACGTTGGCATTAAACATTTTAACTTTAATGAAACGATGCTATTTATAAATATTATAATATTACAGACGTGGACAAATTATTAGACTAACACTTTTTCTTGGAAACATAATATAATTCGTCATATCAACTATCAGTGTAATTCACAGGGCCTCTATTGTTGTAAATATGATTGTTTTCATCTTCTGGTATATTTTCCGATGGTTAAGTATATTTTTTCTGGCTATGTTGGTACTATTGGTGTTTTAATTGTATACTGCAGAAGATATTCTCCCATGGCCTGCAAGAAGACCGGACATGAACGAAATTGAAAATCTGTGATCTATACTGAAGAAGGAAGTGAATAAAAAGAGGCTTACAACAAAACATGGACTCATTTAAGCACTGTCTTATATCTGGCTATATGATACTGATATTCAAAGAAAGTGTCAAACTTTGGTTTCCAGCATCCCTAACAAAATCAACGTGTTAATAAAGAATAAGGGAATGTTCACAAAATATTAATAACCTCAATGCTCAATTTTCTCTTCATTATATCTGTGCAAAATACATTTTTGTTCATTATTTCTACCGATAAATACAGCTTCGTTGCACATATAATTAATTTAGTCTAATAATTTGTCCACGTCTGTATATTATATAGACCTAATATAACTGCCAAACTTGCGATTTGGGGTTCAATAATTTCTCTTGACTATCACTCTTGGCCTTTAGAATTTGAAATTTACATTCCCTTCATACAAATATGGACCCACACCTACCTGTCTGTTTCTCGGCGACTTTGAGCGTGAATCCTTCAACGACGACGGGATCGCTCTTGCCCTTGGAGTTGGCAGCGTACACCAGCATCTTCAGGATCATGCCGGGGCTGAGGCCGCTCACGGTGAAGGAGGGGAACTTGGAGGACACGTTGGCTTGCAGTTGCCCAGTCTGCATGTCGAACACCTCCAGCAGGAAGTACTGCGGCTGCCCGCCGTCGAAGCCCTCCACGCAGTCCACCTCCAAGGATTCGGTGGTCTGGTTAAGAAGCGTGCAGTTGAACGGCGTGTCGGGGTGACCTGGAGGCAATCAAATTCACATACATTAATGTCACCATTCAAGTGTTATGCCCCAGGGCTAAAGAACGCCAGGTAGCACGATTTCCTGTGGAGTACTAAATTTGAAACAGGAACAGTGTCAGCGGAATACATGGTCTTAAGATGCTTTGCCAGAGGTATAGAGTCTTGTAGTAGTAGTAGTAGTAGTAGTAGTAGTAGTAGTAGTAGTAGTAGTAGTAGTAGTAGTAGTAGTAGTAGTAGTAGTAGTAGTAGTAGTAGTAGTAGGTTTATTTTGCCTGGCAGAGTTAAGGCCATGAGGCCTACTCTTCCACTCAACCAGGTTACAAAAATATACATGAAATACAAAATTAGATTACAAAACAACACAAAAGAAAATACCTTAGAAATTACATAAAATATAGTAGAAAATTACAATAGACAAAATCAGTTACATAATATAAAATTACAAATAATCAAGATCGGTTACATAATATATAAAATAAAGTAGAAAATTACACATAATCAAAATCAGTTACATAACATAAGGGGAATACACACACACACACACACACAATTTATAAGACCTAAAATGCTCGAGATAAATTCGACGATTAATTCACTTCAGATATACTATAAAGTTAATATACTAATAGGAAAATAGTACATTATGCAACGAGCCTATAATGGTAGTAATTAAGACGCGAGCACGTTTATGAAACGAGCGCAAGCGAGTTTCATGATTTTCATACGAGCGTCTTAATTACCATTATAGTCAAGTTTCATACGACTTTTTATGCTCGACAAAACACCTTGGACGGACAGTAGATAGTATGTCTGAGTAATTTTATCTTTTCGGATCGGGCAGAGGTGAAGATTGAATTTACAGTACGTAACGTACTCTTTTACAGAGTTGGATAGAATTATTTCAACATGAGTTACTAGTATGAAGAACGAAATGGGTATTTGGGATTAGGTGCATTAGTCTATAGTACGATAATATGCACATTAGAACTGAAGCCTGTGTTGAAATAAACGTCCACCTTTTAAAAAAATGTGTTTAAATATCCATATTATGATTATCTTTTAAATTTAACTTCATTCTCTATATTGTAAGCTAATGTGCTGTAGACAGTATAATATACATTGCATAATGAATACGTGCACATGCACAGCTCTTACATGAGTAAGAACACTCATTGTTAATACAGTACTGTATTTTGATTAAACAAAAACCTAATGAAAATAATCAAATTCAAAAGCGCAATATTTCCTAGTTTACGTAAATGGATGAACTACTTTTCTTCCCTCCTATACCTAGTAAAGTGATTTGTTTGTATATTACGCCAGTATCATCGAACTCCAGTCGTGGAAGGGGGTAGCAAACGGCGTTGATCCAGAGATATAGGCAAGTTAATATTAAAAATGTTAGTAAAAATAAAATGATGTCCCTGTACAACCGGCCCGAGGAAGGCAGAGAAAAGGAAAGACTGGAGAATGCTGGGTCTGCAGCGAAACACCTGCCCTTGGGGGAGAACACGACGAATGAATGAATGAATGAATGAATGAATGAATGAATGATGGATGGATGGATGAATGAACGGATGAATGGATGGATGAATGAACGAATGAATGGATGGATGAATGAATGGATGGCTGGATGAATTAACGAAAGAATTAATGGATGGATGAGTGAACGAACAAATGAATCGATGAATGAATGAATGAACGAATGAATGAATGAATGAATTGATGGATGAACGAATGAATTAATGGATGGATGAATGAATGAATGGATGGATGAATGGATGGATGGATGAATGAACGAATGAATGGATGGCTGAATGAATGGATGGCTGGATGAATTAACGAACGAATTAATGGATGGATGAGTGAACGAACGAATGAATGGATGAATGAATGAACGAATGAATGAATTGATGGATGAACGAATGAATTAATGGATGGATGAATGAACGAATGAATGGATGGATGAATGAATGGATGGCTGGATGAATTAACGAACGAATTAATGAATGGATGAGTGAACGAACGAATGAATGGATGAATGAATGAACGAATGAATGAATTGATGGATGAACGAATGAATTAATGGATGGATAAATGAACGAATGAATGGATGGATGAACGAATGAATGAATGAGTGAATGGATGGGATGGATGAACCAATGAATGAATGGATGGATGAATGAACGATTGAATAAATGGATGGATGAATGAACGATTGAATAAATGGATGGATGAATGAACCAATGAATGAATGGATGGATGAATGAATGAACGAATGAATAAATGGATGGATGAATGAACGAATGAATGGATGAATGAACGAATGAATGGATGGATGGATGAATGAACGAATGAATGGATGGATGAATGAACGAATGAATGGATGGATGAATGAGCGAATGAATGGATGGATGAACGAATGACTGGATGGATGAATGAACGAATGAATGGATGGATGAATGAATGGATGGATGAATGAACGAATGAATGGATGGATGAATGAATGGATGGCTGGATGAATGAACGAATTAATGGATGGATGGATGAATGAACCAATGAATGAATGAATGGATGATGGATGAACGAATGAATAATGGATGGATGGATGAATGAATGGATGGATGAATGAATGGATGGATGGATGAATGAATGAATGGATGGATGGATGAATGAATGAATGAATGGATGAATGAATGAATGAACGAATGAATTGATGGATGAACGAATGAATTAATGGATGGATGAATGCACGGATGAATGCACGAATGAATGGATGGATGGATGGATAAACGAATGAATGAATGAGTGAATGGATGGATGGATGGATGAACCAATGAATGAATGGATGGATGAATGAACGAATAACTAAATGGATGGATGAATGAACCAATGAATGAATGGATGGATGAATGAATGAACGAATGAATAAATGGATGGATGAATGAACGAATGAATGGATGGATGAATGAACGAATGAATGGATGGATGAATAAACGAATGAATGGATGGATGAACGAATGAATGGATGGATGAATGAATGGATGAATGAAAGAATGAATGAATGATTGAATGAATGAATGAACGAATGAATGGATGGATGAATGAACGAATGAATGAATGAATAAACGAATGAATGAATGGATGGACGAATGAACGAATGAATGGATGGATGAATGAACGAATGAATGGATGAATGGATGAATGAACGAATGGATGAATGAATGGATGGATGGATGAATGAACGAATGAATGGATGGATGAATGAACGAATAAATGGATGGATGAATGAACGAATGAATGTATGGATGAATGAACGAATGAATGAATGGATGAAGAACGAATGAATGGATGGATGAACGAATGAATGGATGGATGAATGAACGAATGGATGGATGGAATTGAACGAATGAATGGATGGATGAATGGATAAACGAATGAATGGATGGATAAACGAATGAATGGATGGCTGAATGAACGAATGAATGGATGGATGAATGAATGGATGGATGAATGAATAAATGAATGGATGGATGAATGAATGAATGGATGAATGAACGAATGAATGAATTGATGGATGGATGAACGAATGAATGGATGAACGAATGAATGAATGAATGGATGAACGAATGAATGAATGGATGAATGAACGAATGAATGAATATTTGTAATGTAGACACACTGATGTGTTCCTTCACCTGCAGCGATGATGTGGAAGACACAGGGCTCCTTCTGCTGGCCGGCCGTGTTGCTGGCCCAGCACATGACGGTGCCGTAGTCCATCTCCGTCATCGGGGTGTAGGTGAGCATGGACTGGGAGACGGTGGATCCGCTTGTTGCGGCCGCCGTGCGGTATCGCGCCTGGGGCACGTCGATGGTCTCTGCAGTGTTGTTGAAGGACCACTTGAAGCTGTCTGGTGGGGGGTGGGCCTCCACCTCGCACACCACGTGCGCGTTCTCATGCCGTGCCACTCCGTACACGCGCTTCTGGTCTGGCCGGCAGATCGGCTTATCTGTAACAACAAACACCAATTAATCATTTTGTGCTCTGCAACATCGACTTCAAATGCTGGACACGCGTTGAGATAATTCGATTTCGTTAAAATCTCATCATTTCTCATAATAATTTTATTCATGCTAGTTGGTTATAGTAACTTTCTATTCAGCAGGTTCAACATTTTTGCCGACAAATAAATAAATAAATAAATAAATAAATAAAAATAAATAAATAAATAAATAAATAAATAAAAGAATAAGTAAATGCATAAATAAATGAAATATATAAATCAGTAAATAACAAAATAAATAAATATATATATAAGTAAATAAATATATAAGTAAATAATAATAAATAAATAAATAAATAAATTTAATAAATAAAAAAAGAATAAGTAAATGCATAAATAAATGAATACATATAAATCAGTAAATAACTAAATGAATAAGTAAATAAATATATATAAGTAAATAAATCAATATATAAGTAAATAAATAAATAAATAAATAAATGTTCCAAAATTTATAATGAGCATATTAAAATATTTGTGCGAGATCGTGCGTATTTGCTTGTTTTCCGCACAGAACCAATACGCGGTAAGTGTGAAATACCACATTCAGTATTCCCAACGTAACACACATAACAATTTCCCTCTTCTTACCGCTTAAGCGCCACATTCATTTTACTGCTTTAGGCTTTTAACATATTATTTTTAGAGACGTTTAACATAGTAATAATTATAAATTGAAACTTACCACTGCAATTTCACCTAAATTGCAATGTTAATTATTGTTTTTAAATATTTGCAAAAATTAAGTAAAGTCTACTACTCCATGAAACTTGTTACATTCCTGATACAAGTAACATTAAGGAAGCCGTGAAAAAATCAACGAGATTCTAGATGCCGATATGTTATATAAATAATACTGTTAAAATATTAAAATGAAAAATAAATCATTACATGACCTTACCGTTTGTTTTAAGTTCGCATTTATAGACTGGAGGAAAAAAAGACAGACGTATAACACGGCCTGCTGGAGTATAGTAAAAACAGAAAACATTTTATAGCAACAATGTTGAAGAAAGATATTTTGGTTTTCCGAAGTTGCCGTCATTAAACAGAAACCAACATGGAGATTTCATTGCAACTAATTAGAAATTCGTCTTTCAGGTATGTAATAAACGATCTTCGCACAAAATAATGTAAGATACACGAGCGGTATGTTTGTTTTCATGTTCTTGGATATTAAAAAAGCTCAACTACGTTTCGCTTTTTCAATCTTTTCCTCGACCATGAAAACGTCAACATACCGCTCTTGTAACGTATATTACTATTCCGTTATTTCGAATAACCTCGTATAGGCCCTAATTCTAAGGCAAATGTTTCACTGAGCAAATACCTCTTGTAATTCATGCAATAATTTTAAAAACATTGCAATGAGTTATGAAGAAGTGTATTATATTTTTACCCCAGTTTTTAAATAATTTTGCATCATTATATTGACATTTGGCACTATTATATTCTAGCATCTATTACCATTATGTATTTTCTTTCTTTCGTTTATGTTGTTTTGTTGTTTTCTTATTATGTATTTTGTGTATGTATATATGTAAGCCACCTGTAATTGGAAGCCTGCTTCTGTTGGTGGTGGATTTAAATAAATAAATAAAATTAAATAAATAAATTAAACCAGAGCGACGATACCTTCCATGTAGGAAATCAGAATCTGAATCAAATTAGATGTAGAATTACTATAGGAAAGAAAATATCTTTAGGAACTCACTTCCTAGAGACATACTTTACTTCTGTTATCACTCAATAATTTCGCCATAAGATACTATTATTCTTATCTATTATGCTCAAGACAATCAGAAAATAATTTCTTCGTATTTGCCGAAAGAATAATATGTCATCTATGCCAAAAGGAACGTCGAATCTTGACAATGGAAATTGGAGAGTTCATGTCAAAACCCCTCATAGAAAGTATTGAAACTGTCATAAATTTAGCTAGTGTACTCTTAAAAGTCCTGGCATGAAATAGGCCTATGTCTAAATTTTTGGTCTCATCTTAAAACATGTTCAGTTATAAACATGATTGGAAATGATTTACTGTTGACATTTGGAGTATGTTGTTTGTTTTATAAGGTGAAAGACTAAATCTACACCCACTATAGAAAATAACTTGTTTATCGTGTAAGCGAATTCTTTGAACTTGAACGAAAATTCACAAAAAGCTAGCAACTAGAGAGCTATCCGAGAACTAACTTCCGTCCTCATGTAGCACTCCAACTTTTGTCCATATAACGTCATTTTCTTTTTGCAGGAATGTAGTGTGACTCGATACTCATCCACCTGCATTGAACTGAAGATCGTATTACCGTTAGTTACTTCACAGCGACCGTTAAAAATATGAGCTGCAATTGAAAATCACGCTAGCTGAGAGGAAGGGGCAGTAATAAGGTTTCTGATAGCAAAAGTTTAAAAGCAGAGAAATCCAAAGTCTAATTATGCAGACTACGTGGATATAAAAAACAGTCAATGGGGTCTGGCCATATTCATTCACAAAGAAACCAAGAAAGTGCCTCCAAATTTTCTCTCGCAAAAAACTCATGATCATTCTCTTTGGGACAGAAAATGAGTATTACTGTTGGATTTCATAGAACGGGACATGAATGAAATGATGTTCTGTCAGACATTAAAAAATTAATGAGATCCATTCAGCTTTCAACCATGACTCAAATCACAGACGGCAGAATTCTATGACGGCGATATCTTAAAACTTGTGAAACGCTACAACAAATATTGCAATTTAGCTGGAGGCTACTATGTTGGAAAATAGTTGAATGTTGTAGTTTTGAGTTCTGTATAATGAAATGTCTGCAACTGCATCTATTATTTTAACGATATAACGGAAGTTAATTTCCTGTCAGCCTCTGCAAAGTATGGAAAAAACACTTGTTAATGTCGGTGAATTATGTGAAGCTATGATAGGAATAATCCTACAAGAGGATCAATATTAATATGAACTGCACACTAACATCCTCTAGAGAGGAAATAAAGCATTAATGTTAGTTTTTATTGCGGCCACATACAAGAATTTGTTTTATATTTACGACGTGTCATATAAATTCTATGTCCTAGTAAGATCTGAGACCATATAGGCCTACTTTCTTACTTACTGGCTTTTAAGGAACCCGCAGGTTCATTGCCGCCCTCACATAAGCCAGCCATCGGTCCCTATCCTGACCTAGATTAATCCAGTCTCTATCATCATATCCCACCTCTCTCAAATCCATTTTAATATTATATTCCCATCTATGTCTCGGCCTCCCCAAAAGTCTTTTTTCCTCCGGCCTCCCAACTAACACTCTATATGTATTTATGGATTCGCCCATACGTGCTACATGCTCTGCCCATCTCAAACGTCTGGATTTAATGTTCCTAATTATGTCAGGTGAAGAATATAATGCGTGCAGTTTTGTGTTGTGTAATTTTCTCCATTCTTCTGTAACTTCATCCCTCTTAGCCCCAAATATTTTCCTAAGCACCTTATTCTCAAACACCCTTAACCTATGTTCCTCTCTCAAAGTGAGAGTCCAAGTTTCACAACCATAAAGAATAACCGGTAATATAACTGTTTTATAAATATTAACTTTCAGATTTTTGGACAGCAGACTGGATGATAAAAGCTTCTCAACCGAATAATAACAGGTATTTCCCATATTTATTCTGTCTTTAATTTCCTCCCGAGTATCATTTATATTTGTTACTGTTGCCCCCAGGTATTTGAATTTTTCCACCTCTTCAAAAAATAAAGATCTGAGATCTGTGTGAAATGATTAAAGGGTCGCTATGGAGAATATGAAGCAAAATCGGTTTTCATTTGAGCAACACTCAAATTTTTGTCTTGTTAAGGGGTGACGAGTGAAATTTTGGTCATTATCAGCCAAAAATCGCATTTTCGTTTTATTGTAAAAATGAATCTGCAATCTCTTATTTATATGTTAAGCAAGTGTCAATGCTCAACGGCGCTCGAAGGCATAAAAAATACGCAATATATAAATGGCTGCATCATTGAACTTCAATTCCATGCAAATTTTACGAGATGTTTTCTCACGCTTTCTTTTCAGCACATTTCGTTAGGTTGGAAGTGTAAAGGCTCTTATAATTTTGATCCTAGGAACATGCAAATTTTAATGCATTTTCTGTACACTGTGGTTAACAAAATAGCGCATAGGTTTTATGACTAAATGAACACTTTTTGAAATAAAAAATGAAATATTTATAGTGGCAATGGAAAATTTCTATTATTAGTTATGCAGTGGTTATAAAAATTGTTTCCCCCTTTTGTAATAGAGATATAGGAAGACTGACACGTGATTTTTTTTTTAAATATGCCATTAATCTTGCAAAAAAAAAAGTTGAAACATTTGACTCAAACATTGAGCGATATTTTTCTTTTTCATAATATTTTTGTTAATACCTTTGGGGAGGCCGAGACGTAGATGGGAAGATAATATTAAAATGGATTTGAGGGAGGTGGGATATGATGATAGAGACTGGATTAATCTTGCTCTGAATAGAAACCGATGGCGGGCTTATGTGAGGGCGGCAATGAAGCTCCGGGTTCCTTAGAAGCCGTAAGTAAGTAAGAAAGTAAGAACGCAAGTAAGAACGTAAGTAAGAAAGTAAGTAAGTAAGAAAGTAAATAAGAAAGTAAGTAGACTAAGTAAGAAAGTAAGTAGACTAAGTAAGAAAGTAAGTAAGTAAGAAAGCAAGTAAGGAAGTAAGTAAGAAAGTAAGTAAAAAAGTAAGTAAGTAAGAAAGTAAGTAAGTAAGAAAGCAAGTAAGAAAGAAAGTAAGAAAGTAAGTAAGTAAGAAAGTAAGTAAGTAAGTAAGAAAGTAAGTAAATAAGAAAGGAAGTAAGTAAGAAAGAAAGTAAGAAAGTAAGTAAGAAAGTAAGTAAGAAAGAAAGTAAGAAAGTAAGTAAGAAAGTAAGTAAGAAAGAAAGTAAGTAAGAAAGTAAGTAAGTAAGAAAGTAAGTAAGTAAGAAAGGAAGTAAGAAAGTAAGTAAGTTAGAAAGTAAGTAAGAAAGTAAGTAAGTAAGTAAGTAAGAAAGTAAGAAAGAAAGAAAGTAAGAAAGTAAGTAAGAAAGTAAGTAAGAAAGTAAGTAAGAAGGAAAGTAAGTAAGAAGGAACGTAAGTAAGAAAGTAAGTAAGAAAGAAAGTAAGAAAGTAAGTAAGTAAAAAAGTAAGTAAGAAAGTAAGTAAGTATGAAAGTAAGTAAGTAAGTAAGAAAGTAAGAAGGTAAGTAAGTATTTTTGCTAATAACTCAGAAACTAATTGACTCACAGAAATGGAACTTCACCAAATCGTTATGTACCACACCGTAATTATTATACAAAATTCAGGACGTAGCTTGAAAAATGTAGAAAACAGAAATTTCATCCATCACCCCACTTAAGAAATAATACACATCTGCAACGATTCTGAAATTGGTTATTGTCAAAGGTGACCTGGACAGTTACGATGGCAGTGACATCAATGATACTGGCAGACCGCAATCAAAGGGTAAATATATATATTTTGTGAAGAAAAAGAACATCGAAAGACACAAAAGGAAGATGGAGAAATCAGAACGGAAATTATCAGATGGATCATACAGACAGCCAAATTGTTGGCTCTGTGACTGACATGTCTCTTCTCAGAAGTTCAGCTAGACGGGAAGCTTAGACAATTGAGCAAAATAGGAGAAGAGACCGTGGGAAGGGATACTGGTTGTTACGTAGTGACGGATTTAAGAATGTTATTCCTTAGCTATTTCAATTATATGAACTATAGTTATGTGCCTATCTTTAAATTAGAAATTACAAATTAGTTACTGTATATTTATTCAAGGCACAAAATAAGTCGTGTGTTATTATCATCATCATCATCATCATCATCATCATCATCATCATCATCATCATCAGGCTTAGAATCCGAGACAACTTAAGAATGAAGTGAAGTTACAGTGCAACGGAGTACAGATGGAGTGAGGTGGCGCGTTGAATTTTGTTTACCTGTGCGTTAGTGTACAATCCGGTTCGTGATCAGAGGTACAATATTCTTCTGTCTCTCCCTACGAAACGAACTCAGGCCATCACATTGCATTTTCAATTCATAGTGAACAGTTTTTTCGAACTAGTGCAAGTATGTACATGGTTGTTCATTGTAACGCTAATGCCTTCAACGCAGTGGCGGCTCCTGCATATTTCTTAAGAGGAGGAAAGAAGTTAACAGCGCAAAATGACACCTTCTTGATATAAACAAGCTACAAATTAGCCTACAAGCATACATGTAAGACCAGGTAGTGTTAGGGTTGGCTTTCCTTTTGTATAGCAATAATCTGTTTTTGTAAACTGAGTTTCCTAAATTGTCCAAAATATAATATATTTTCATTCCATTCATTGTTGAATAATTGCACAAATTAATAATTACAAGAAAATTCACAACCCGGCAGCATTTTCGCGTACACTACAGCATCACACGTGTTGGAAGAGACCAGCTACTAACACATAACCTGAACCGTTTTACGGAAGTGGGAATGGGAAATAATCTGTTAGGAAAGCGAGAACATTGCTCCCACCCACGTGGTCTGTGTTGTCACATATACATTTTACAAGTTCCGTATCACATGCTTTCGAAGAATGTCAGTTCTCGTAAAGTCATACTACCGTTATTGTTCAAAGCTGCCGGAGGCCGATTAATTTTTTTATGTTATAGTACCTTCAATGTCAAATATATTTGTATAAAACTGACAACTTGGCTGTTGTCCTGTGTAGTAGATAATGAATAGAAGTGAATTTCAGAGGCCAAAAAGATCTGCGATACTAACTTAGAACTACTTCCGCTTTGTTTCATATAAATTCAACTTCAACTTTCAGATATCCTCGAAAGTTTCAAACCATGAACATAGCTTATATAAAGTGCAATGAATAATATATTTTGATTTATAATTTTAAAAAAAAGTTTATACGGTGTCTTTCATAGCTTTGCGTTAAAACTGTTTTCATTGTGTCTCCTCCTAGATGACGTGTTATAGTCTGGTTGAATGCAGCATCGTTAGATGGCAGCGGAGCTTGGATATCCACGGACTCTGGCTTACTGCAAGACCGGTCGGCTTCTATTTACCGCCCATGCGCTGATTCAGAGGAGGATCTCCTCCCTATCCGTTCATTTATTTGCTTTAAAACTCTGCTTCTTTCTCTGGCCGCTAGCGCGCTGTTGTCTATGTGTGTTAAAGGAGGAATGGATTGACTTTCCTCCACACAAACAATCTCGCATCCTTCTCACAGTTTTCTAGCAGCACATGAGTGGGCGTCGTTTTAAATTCTATCAACCGAAGTTTTCTTATAGCTGTGAACTTAAAAATTATCGAATCTTTCTCGAAGTTCAAGGCATATATTTCATTTGGTATTTACTTTCAAAAGAAGAAAAATGTGAGGTGGACGTTCCTCCCTTCCCTCACCCAAGAAACCGCCACTACTTCAACGTCGTCGACAGACATGAAAACTTGTGAGGCATGTATCATACTTCATTTTTCACCGTCAGAAGATTGTACTATTCATTCATTCATTCATTCATTCATAATATTCTGCCCAAAGGCAGGTCTTTCACTGCAAATCCTGAATTCTCCAATCCTTCTTATTTTCTGCCTACCCGTTTGTCTCTTCATGCGATCCATATATCTTAATGTCGTCTATCATCTGATGTTTTCTTTTGCCCAGAACTCTCCTCCCGTTCACCATTCCTTCCAGTGCATCCTTCAGTAGACAGTTTCTTCTCAACCAGTGACCCAGCTAATTCCTTTTCCTCTTTCTGATCAGTTTCAGCATCATTCTTTCTTCATCTACACTTTACAACACAGCTCCGTTTCTTATTCTGTCTGTATTGTACTATTAACAGTAGAATATAACGAAGCACATTGACGTCGTTGTTTACATTCACAGTATGTCTGTCTACTATGTTCAAGGAACTCTGTAGTCAAGTTGTGCGTACATTTGTTACTAAAGTGTCCCGGATCCTAAGCGTTATTATTATTATTATTATTATTATTATTATTATTATTATTATTATTATTATTTTACTTCTTTATTTACCTTAAAAAGGACAAGTCCTATGATGGATTAAAACACAAAATTTGTCACACTTGCCATGTTCACACTGAAGACTGGCAGCAATTAGACGCGTTAGGGAGTTCTTGTCTCGAGAATAAAAAAAAAATGTAGTCCATGATTAGTGTATTCTTCTCTTAAACTGGAGGATTTCATTCATAGTGTTCTGCACAAGGGCAGGTCTTTCACTGCAAATTCAGCATTCTCCAGCCTTTCTTATTTTCTGCCTTCCTCTTAAGTCTCCGCATATGATCCATATATCTTAATGTCGTCTATCATCTGATAGCTTCTTCTCCCCCGAACTCTTCTCCCGTTCACCATTCCTTCCAGTGCATCCTTCAGTAGGCAGTTTCTTCTCAACCAGTGACTCAGCCAACTCCTTTTCCTCTTGGTGATCAATTTCAGCATCATTCTTTCTTCATTTCAAATACTTCTATTTGCTTCTCTTCACTTCGTCGTATTGTCCATGTTTCTTCTCCATACAATGCTACACTCCACAATAAGCATTTCACTCTTCATTAGTTCTCTCTCCAGAGGTCCGCAAGAGATGCTCATTTTTCTGTTAAAAGTTTCCTTTGCCATTGCTATTCACAATTGAGGATGTGTCTATAATATTAATGTGGGTTATGTAAAATGAAGATGACTTTGAAGTACAGGGACATCATTTTATTTTTACTTCAATTTGTATTGTACCTGAGTTTTTTAATGTACTTCACTCCCACCCCTTCTACTAAGGAAGTTCCAACTCCACACAGAACCAAGACCGCAGATAGTAAGCAGTACTGAGTTACTGAGTATAGTACGTTCCAGAAATATGTTCGCGTTTTCCAGTGACGAAAGAGCTTTCAATATTGAATCATATTTTCGCACAGGTACTGTCCGTTTGCCTACGTCGCATCCCGATTTCCCCCACCTGCTTCTGCTCGCCCCTCTGTAATAGCTGGACTGTCTTAGCTCTTTTCTGAAAACATTAATTTCTCTTAGGAATTGGAAGTTTACGTAATATTATACAGCTGTTTATTTTAACTTAAATAAAAGGGCCTCGTTAAGTAATTAACTGTCACGTGATTTCCTCCCTTTCTACAATCCTGCGGCATAACCACTTGGACGGACAGTAGATAGCATGTCTGAGTAATTTTATATTTTCGGGTCGGGCAGAAGTGAAGATTGAATTCACAGTACGTAGAGTAGGTACAGAATTTTTTCAACATGAGTTACTAGTACGAAGGACGAAACTGGCAATTGGAATTAGATGCAATAGTCTATAGTGCGATAATATGCACAAAAGAACTGAAGCCTGTATCGAAATGAACGGCCACCATTTTCAAAATTGTGTTTAAATATTCATATTATGATTATTTTTAAATTTAACTTCTTTCTCTATATTGTACGCTAATGTGCTGTAGATAGTATAATATACAATGCATAATGAATACGTTCGCATGGATAACTCACTTCGTGAGTAAAAACACTTATTCTTAATACAGTACTGTACTTTGATTAAAGAAAAACCTAATGAAAATTATCAAACTCAAAATCGCGATATTTTCTAGTTTACATAAATGGATGAACTACTTTTCTTCCTTCCTATACCTAGTAGAGTGATTTGTGTTTTACGCCAGTATCATCGAACTCCAGTCTTGGTGGGGGGAGCAAGCGGTGTTTCCGGTTCTCTAACGGTATAGACAGGTTAGTATTAAAAATGTTAGTAAAAATAAAATGATGTCCCTGTAGATTTTTATAACCCCCCTCTGTATGTAGTAACTTTCTGATCACACCTTGTACTCTTCGAAACTTTATGTATTCATATCGACGTGTACTTATTCTTATATACTAATTCCCAAACCAATTAATGTTGCTCAACAGTTCGGACGCCCGCAATTTCTGGCTCCTGCTTGTCTGTACGTAGTACGCCGCTAAACGTCTCTCGACTTGGATACCATACAAAAGGTGAGCTAGGAATTCCAAACCACAAGCGACACAACTTTTCAACAGGCGCTCTCCATCCTGCGTTGTGGGGTCCAAGCTGTGGGCTTTCCTCTTGTACAATATACATCTAGCGTTATGTATGGTAAATCCTTACGTACACAACACATTGATTTAATCACAGGACTATACTGACGGTATTCTAGCCCGCTTAAAACCTCTTGTCCTCTTTCCGCCTTCCCCTTCCCCTCCAATGAGCCCACAATTGTAATTCACAAAGTAATCCCACACCAGATTTAGACTGGGAGCTATTATTCAAAAGCCAGTGCTGTACCCTAACTCCCTTCCGCCAAATGAATGTATGTAGGTTATACTCCGCAAGTATTTCCTGATAGTACTGTACTCTAGGAACAAGGCTTACAAAGTACACCCATTGTCACGGAGGCTAAGCTGCTCATAGCATCCATAAACTGAATTCTCATACCCTGTGACGGAGAAAAGAAAAATCGTAAGGCGAAAGGGCACTCGAGGGCCAAAGCAATACGAAACTGAATAACAGAACTTTAGAATGCCATTCTTTGGGAGAAATTTAACGACATCTATACTAATAATCAAAGCCCGGGACTTCAGCAGGTAAACAATGCTTACAGGTTAAGTATGAAAGGAGGTTTATTTACACACGCTCTTTACACACAGTGAGCATTCGATATGTACACGGGTGTTCCAGTACAGACTACGACAAAAATAACTTCTCGCCCAAACTTTAGCGTAATAATAAAATGATTACGTTACGTTCGACAAAGTGAACTGCAAAATAGTACAGAAATATAATATTAATTGCAAAACAAATCTTACACATTCATGTGTTAGGAATTACAGTAGTTATTCCTCATACTATTTTGTTTACAAACACGAATCATATGATTTGTTGCAATGAACCACAACATAAATTCTTAAATTATCAAATGAAAAGCTTCTTCTATTTTCTGACAAACAATTTTTTAACTGAGAAAAGGTTCTTTCAACATCACATGATGTGGTGGCAAACTTAAACCATGCACCACTCACTATCACAATCACTGTCAATACTGTTTAAAGCTTTGTGTATTCGATTTGTTGTTTTATTTCGAATTTGACAAAGTTTGGAAAATCCAACGTTTTTCTTGAGAATGTTTTTAAACTTTTGTTGCACCGACAAACTTTTTTCATCTTCATTTTGAGGGATTATCTACTATAAACAATCAAAGTAACATGGAATTAAATATTCTTTACGTAGAGTTGTTTCAGACGGGGCAATTCTGCCCGTATACTTCTCTATAAAATTCTTGAAGTGGGGGTTTTCCAACTTGTTAAAAGGAATGTTGGAGCTCACCATCATTTCACAAAAATCCCGGAAAAAAATCATTGTGTCTATCAGAATTTGAAACAGAAGGCTTCCTTCTCGTTACGTATGAATAATTGTAAATGAGCTTCATGTCTCTGAGTTTTGATATGCTGTTCTATGTATTTGGGGCTATCGCCCTTTATTACAGTGTGGCACGCATTACATGTGATATTAATGCTATCTGTACAAAAGTACTTACTTTCGTATACTTCCACAAGTTTCTTTAATTTATCCTCTTTTTTTTCAGTGAAACTTCCGGCATAGTAATCGAGCACGTAGATTTGTACTCGCCTGTACTCTTGGAATGCTAGCTATCAACTATCAGACAACCGATCACTAGTATGAAGTCGAATGGGTAGTCTTTCGGGACTAGGCGAAGGAAGTTTCTTTACAAACACAACCAGCAATATATACTTTGTGTATCATTAACCTGTTTTTAAACTGCTGAAGTCCCTAGGCTTGCTAATAATAAATCTGTAGCCGAAATTTTTCTGGTAATTTTCGATTTTCCAAAAATAATTGGTCCTAACATATACAATTAACCACCCTGAAACCGAAAATCGCTTTTTTGAAATTTTTGTTTGTATGTCTGTCTGTCTGTCTGTCTGTATGTTTGTTACCTTTTCACGCGATAATGGCTGAACGGATTTCGATGAAAATTGGAATATAAATTAAGTTCGTTGTAACTTAGATTTTAGGCTATATGGCATTCAAAATACATTATTCAAAAGGGGGGTTATAAGAGGGACTGAAATAAATCGAAATATCTCGCTTATTATTGATTTTTGTGAAAAATGTTACACAGCAAAAGCTTCTTTAAAAATAATTTCCGATAAGTTGCATTCCTTGAAAAATTTGATAGGACTGATATTTAATGAGATAAATGAGTTTAAAAATTAAAATAACTACCATCTAAGGCCGTGTAATGAAAAAAATAAATGACTTCGTCTATAAGGGGCCTTGGACAGCAACAATCGAAAGCTATGAAAGATAGCCTACAGATAATGTTTCTGTGTTTGTATGAAGTAATATCAGAAGCTAAATTAACCGATTTGTATAATTAATTATTAATTCACCATTGGAAAGTGTAGTTTCTCTAGATGGACATAATGCTATAATGTTATTACAGTAACTTCTGAGTGAATCGAGGACAGGTAAGATTAAAATAGCTTCTTATGCACTGAAAACTTGATAGGCTATTCTGTACATTCGTTTCCTGCATTTCCTAAAATAATTTTTATTGCCAAATGAGTGGTCTCTGGATCAAAATGATCGCATTTTAATTATGCAAATACAATTTAAATTAAGTAATATAATAAACGATTTATCCTTATATCAAACACAAATGTTCCCTGGATCAAATGTCCTATTTTAATTATGTAATTACTTTACATTTATTTCTAACGGGTGCAGCGGAGCGCACGGGTACGGCTAGTATTTAATAAAATTTTAATTTTCAGAGTTTCGATAAAGGGGTATATCTACTTCAAACATATTTTTTAAATTTTCGAAAACTCTGGCAATTCTTTTTATAACCAATCACTATTTCCCTCCTCTTCAATTTGATATAATTTGCAAACAACTTTTCTTCATATTGGATTATTTCTTTCCAGAACATTAATATACAGTAGAACCTCTATTATCCGTGGTAATGAAGGGGGCTGAGTGAATGGTTAATCGAAAAAACCGGATAACCCGTACCATAAAAAGTTTTCATAAACTAAGTACATAATATTTTCGTAATTTGCTCCATGGTCTTTTCTTTTAATACGCTAGGTAGTGAATCAGAAGTTCAATAATTTAAGTCTGTTTTTTTACAGTTAATGTTTGTCAGTCATTAAAACATTATTTGTTGTACTTAAATCTGGTTTTCAACGACGGCTTTTTAATATCCAAGGGAACTCTTTATGGCGACTGTCTGTGAAAAGATAGGAATACTAGAGGTCTCATGCTGTAGATTTACAAATTTTATACAGTTTATATTTTGTTTTCCATTAGCCTACATCGCGTACAGTTGTATTTTATATCTCGTATTATGATATGAGATGAACCACATTTTCTCTTTTCCCAAACCACTCAATTACTTGCCCTTTTTGCCGTAGTACAACATGTTTTCTTTTGGCGCTTGTAGAAGATATTTTGCACAGAAGTTAAACAGTATCCGTCTTACTAATAAACCGTGTATACTTTTTATACGAGACTTATGCAGAGTTGAGACAGAAAACGTTACTAATAAACCGTGAATAAGCTATGGACGTAAAAATAGGCTGTAACTATACAATGGGAATTGCTTTGCCGTAGTTATATACATGAAACCCCTTGTTTAAGCGTTGTATATAGAGAAAAAATGGCCGCCCCTCTAACAGCTGTTCGTATCGACTGTCATTTTATGATGATGGTTACCTTGTAACCACATAAGAAGAAACCAAAGGTCATAGAATTATTAGAATTAATATTGCTGTAGCTTGTACTCTTTGGCCAAAATGTAGTGTGGTAATCGATTAGAGCCAGTTGTACTATCGATATTTAACACGCCACACTAGAGCGCTCTACCGGATGCAATAGAGAAGCTCAGATATTCTATTAAATTTCGTAACGAAGTAATGACGAAACTATGACGTAGCTGTGTAACAGTTATACTGTTATACACGACGTATGTAGTGATTATTAATAAGGAATTTACGCACGACTTATAAACGAGCTATTCATTGTATAAGTATAAGACAGTTACACGTCTGTATATAGAGTTTATATTTGTAAGACCATATGGCCATAATGCGTAAGGGTAGAGATTTATAAAAAAAACACTCTGTAGAATAAATTCGTACTAATATAATGTACAGTACTTCATACTTTTTTCTACGAGAGAAAAAGACAGTCGGATAATCCACCAATCGGTTAATAGGGTGACGGATAATCGGGGTTTTACTGTACATAGGCTACTTACTGGCTTTTAAGGAACGCGGAGGTTCATTGCCGCTCTCACGTAAGCCCGCCATTGGTCCCTATCCTCAGCAAGATTAATCCAGTCTCTATCATATCCCACCTCCCTCAAATCCATTTTAATATTATCTTCCCATCTACGTCTCGGCCTCCCTAAAGGTCTTTTCCCTCCGCCATCCCAACTAACACTCTATATGCATTTCTGGGTTCGTCCATACGTCCTAAATGCCCTGCCCATCTCAAACGTCTGGATTTAATGTTCCTAATTATGTCAGATGAAGAATACAATGCGTGCAGTTCTGTGTTGTGTAACTTTCTCCATTCTCTTGTAACTTCATCCCGCTTAGCCCCAAATATTTTCCTAAGCACCTTATTCTCTAACACCCTTAACCTATGTTCGTCTCTCAAAGTGAGAGTCCAAGTTTCACAACCATACGAACAACCGGTAATATAACTGTTTTATAAATTCTAACTTTCAGATTTTTTGAGAGCAGACTGGATGATAAAAGTTTCGCAACCGAATAATAACAGGCATTTCCCATATTTATTCTGTGTTTAATTTCCTCTCGAGTATCATTTACTCGGGTTCGATTCCCGGTCGGGGCAAGTTACCTGGTTGATGTTTTTTTCGGGGTTTTCCCTCAACCCTATAAGAGCAAATGCTGGGTAACTTTCGGCGCTGGACTCCGGACTCATTTCACCGGCATTATCACCTTCATCTCATTCAGACGATAAATAATCTAGATGTTGATAAAGCGTCGTAAAATAACATACTAAAAAAAAGTATCACTTATATTTGTTACTGTTGCTCCCAGGTATTTGAATTTTTCCACCTCTTCAAAAGATAAATTTCCAATTTTTATATTTCCATTTCGTACAATATTCTCGTCACGAGACATAATCATATACTTTGTCTTTTCGGGATTTACTTGCAAATCTATCTCTTTACTTGCTTCAAGTAGAATTCCCGTATTTTCCCTAATCGCCTGTGGATTTTCTCCTAATATATTCACGTCATCCACACAGACATGCAGTTCATGTAACCCGTTCAATTCCAAACCCTCTCTGTTATCCTGGACTTTCCTAATGGCATACTCTAGCTAGAGCAAAGTTAAAAAAGTAAAGATGATAGTGCATCTCCTTGCTTTAGCCCTCAGTGAATTGGAAACGCATCTGATAGAAATTGACCTATACGGACTCGGCTGTACGTTTTACTGAGACACATTTTAATTAATGGAACTTGTTTCTTGGGAATACCAAATTCAATAAGAATATCGTATAAAACTTCTCTCTTAACAGAGTCATATGCCTTTTTGAAATCTATGAATAACTGAAAATTAATATATCAACTAATCTACTTTCAATCAAGATAGACGTTTCAGTAATCTATTATTACGGATTACTTTATTAATTGTTATATTTTATGCTCCGTGCCTAAGAATTGTAATGTTGTAGTTTTGTTCACACTTACTTTTAAGTTACATTGCTTTTTTTTCCTAAGTATGTATATCTTAATTAGTCTTCAGGGTCAGTTGAGATATTTGAAAATCTTAAAAAGTAAAATTGAGTGTTACGAAGGTGCCACAAATTTCTCATACAATGTTTACCTTCCGAAACAATTTTGTTCATGTTTTTATCACTTGCATTCCAGACTACATTAAGTAATCGCTTTCATAAATTTTTCTTTACATTCTATTTCCGTTACATCGCTCAACAAGCACACATTTTAACGCACAGTCAACCTCGCGAATTTAAATGCAAATGCGCTGTTCATATGAGAAAAATAAACTAAGAAGAAAGAAAGAAAGAAAGAAAGAAAGAAAGAAAGAAAGAAAGAAAGAAAGAAAGAAAGAAAGAAAGAAAGAAAGAAAAGGAAAGAATTAGAAATCGAAACATGAAACTAACTTCACACATCAACTTTATTGCATAAGTGAATCTTATAAGTAAATGGAAATTAAATTGCACAAATTAAAATTAAAATTCATACTTATTCCACATTTTAAAGCACAGCCAACCTCGCGAATTGAAATGCAAATGCGCTGTTCATATGAGAAAAATAAACTAAGAAGAAAGAAAGAAAGAAAGAAAGAAAGAAAGAAAGAAAGAAAAGGAAAGAATTAAAAATCGAAACATGAAACTAACTTCACACATCAACTTTATTACATAAGTGAATCTTATAAGTAAATGGAAATTAAATTGCACAAATTAAAATTAAAATCCATACTTATTCCACTTATAAAATCAGAATTTGAAAGCGACAGGAATATCAAACTGGGCGAGTAAGTAGGCAGGTTGGTATGTAAGTACAGACCGTTAGTTTACAGACGCTTATAGAAGGGCGTAGGTTGTTTGGAACGGTTGTGTGTTAATTTACCTGAATAACGGAAGTCGTTTTGGCGGTAAGTTTAAAGGATCGTATGTTAGTTTACCTGAATAACAGAGGTCGTTTGAAATGGATCGTGTGTTGGTTTATTTAAATAACAGAGGTCATTTGGGATCCGATAATTCTCTCACATATACAACGCTATTAGTATTCAGTTTGTAGGGCGATAGCCTTACTGTGGAATGGAGGTTCCTGCTATAGAACACTTATTGACTACGAGAAGGCACAATGTTTGTATTGTGTTGACGATTTAAAAGTAAGTAACCGATGTGAATTAAAAGATGGCATGATGAAGTTTCTATGTAGAACAGATAAATCAGTAGTGGTTTATAATGACTCAAAACTTTCGAAAAATTCAAATAGAGGACATTTCTTTACAAGTTGTAAGAACTTTTGCCAAAAACGAAAGGAAATGAACCAAAGAAAGAGAGGGGAGTTTGATACACAAATTTGAAGAATAGGCTATAACACTGGAGAAGTGATCCTAGTGGAATATTTGAAATATTCTTCGTTTCACTATGGTTCAATAGTAAAATGACACCGTTCCGGTGACGAGAATTCCTAAATCCCCTCTGGATTCCTTAAAAGCCATAAGTAAGTGAGTATACTAATGGGCAGTTTCTCCAAGAAATCTTTAAGTTAGCCTAACTAGTGTTAAATTAACAGTATGTTTATTTTTAACGTTTTGTTAATGCATTTTTCATTTCTTCAACATCGTTTTGTTTAAAACAAGAAACACTTTAACTATAACAGTCGTTAACAGTATTTTAACCACTCAGTAGCAGTTGGTAATGATTTTGCACATGTAAGGCAATCTTTTATTGGCTGATATTATTCTTTAAATTCTGTATTGTAGAGTAAGTCATGAAACATGTATAAAATCATAACCTGGTACAGTAGGCCATGATCGATAAAGAAGAAGATAAATGAAAGTTGTAGGTTTATTGAATAATAATAGTATTACAAAGTGAGGTTACAGTATTAATACAATAGATGACTTCTGAAAGAAGCGATTTTTGCTGAAAACTTTTTAATATAACACTCACTGTGTATTTTGAAACACGACTGACGTTGGCTATAATTAGTTGAAAAGAGCCAGTATCACGGAATCATCTCGGATATAAATCACTAGTACGTCCAGTAATGGAATATGGTGCTACATGTTGGGATCCTTACAGACTAGAACATATTAAGACACTGGAAAAGATTAAAAAACGAGCTCTTAAGTGTTGTCGTAATAATTCACCATTAAAATGGGACACACTCACGGACCGGAGAACGCGAATTCGATTATGCGCAATGTTCAAAACATACAGAGGTGAGCCTGCCTGGAGCGAAATAAAAAATAGGTTGCAGCCGTCAAATTACTCTTCAAGGAACGACCACTCATATAAATTGAGGGAAAGAAGACAGAGGACGGACACTGGAAAGTTTTCTTTTCTCAATCGTACTATCAGGGACTGGAATGCTTTACCTGCAGACTTACTAAAGGCTTTACCAATAACCAAAAATGTATTTAAAAATAGGCTTAAGGACTTTACTAATAGACGGTAGTATATTATACACACTATTTAAAGGGTGTAATTGATATCTTGTTATTTGAAGTGTTCTATCTGTGAGGAAGTGTGTTGTGTCAGTGAAGTGTATAGTGTCAGTGAAGTCTATTGTGTAAGTGAAGTGTGTTGGTGTCAGTGAAGTGGCTGTGCAAAGTATTCGAACAGTGAAATGGTTAGAAGTGTTAGTGAAATCAGGTAGAATCGGTGCAGTGAGTGAGTTGACAGCGAAATAAGTGTAGTGCCGAAAGGTACTTGTGCAGATATGAACCTGTCAGACTCGTGGATCTTAGTTCGAGCTTAGGGTTAAGATGCAAATTAGATTTACTTTAAATGTTATTTTAAGTGACCATGCATCATTTTAATTTAGGATGCTCCTTGTTATTGTTATTATTTTATTATTATTATTAATTATTGTTTTTATTAGTTGATTATTATTAATTGTCATTATTGAGTGTAATTAGTTACCACTGCCACCGGGTATATACCTATTTGCAGTGTGAATAAATACATACTCATACATACAAATTCTTAAAAATTCCCTGCATATTATACAGTTTCATTTATACCACTCAGAAGACCTTAATTAAGGATATGCTAATTTTAAATAAAATCTTTTATTTATAAGTATAATTTTATAGTCATCTCCTAAGATTTTATTTTATAATTGATAATCAATGGTGCTTAATTATTACATTTTATTTTTATAACAATATTCATATTTAATTGATTATATTTGTTTGCTATTAATTTCCGGATCCTCGTGGTCATCCTTAATTAAGGCCGGACGAGTTCTCCCTCCCCCTCCCTACCTCTCTCTCTCTCTCTCTCTCATGCTGAATTGGAGTAAGTGGTCTATTTCTGTCTGTAGAATTTCAAGTCTGGTTTAAATTTATTGTAATTTTTGAGGCCTACTTGTTTTGAAAATCTATTTTGTCACAAATTGAGTATCATGCAGAGTATATAAATCATCATTCCCAGTTACCTTGCTGCGTTAAGATCCCACATTTTCTAAATATTCAATAAATACTACTTCAGTATCAAAATAAGCAGCCAGTATGACAATCAGTTCACTTCCCTATATTAGCTTTCCAAAGTGTCTTTTAAATGTTATGTTATCAGTCATTCACGAAACATTGCTTAAAGAGAGAAATAAAATATCATTTTCACAACTTCTGTTTGAACAGCTGTGGTGTCATCCGCCATATTTAACTATCTGTCAAACTATCTATCTGTTAACTGCCTAAAATCCTACATTTATGGCCAGATTGTCCAAGTAATGTTTAATTTTGCTTAACGAATGTTAAATTAACAGTCTGTTTATTTTTAACGCTTTGTTAATGTATTTTCCATTTGTTCAACATAATTTTGTTTAAGATAACCAACATTTAACTATAACGTCTGTTAGCACTATTTTAACTACTCAACAGCAGTTGGTAATGATTCTACACATGTAAGACAATTTTTGATCGGCTAAAATTAATCTTTAAATTCTATTATTTCGAATAAATTTTATTCAGCTTCCTCCAAGTGAAGGCTGCCTAGAAGACAAAGCTTACCATAAAACTGTTGTTATAATGGAAAAAAAGAAAACAATGGAGAAGAAAAAGAATAAGAAATAGCACAATTAGAAATAATTGGAAAAGACTGAACAAAACATCATTAATTCCAGAAGAAACATAAAATTTCCTAGTATCTATTAGCTATTGGGCGATCACAGTCGTCTATTTAGCACTAGTTACAAGACGCAACTTAAGTGAGCAGATCGCCATAGCAAAGAGATCAATCTATATAACTGTAGAGATGGTTTATTAGGATTTTTATAGATCCCTTCACTGCAGACATAGATACTTCAGTGACAAGATTTTTTCCTAGACCAAACTGCTTGCAAAAATGCGCGAATCTTTTTGTGATGGTTCCTCTAGCCCCAATCAGTAATCCAATAACTTCGATCGACATTAGATGATATTTTTCCTTATAATATGGTATAGTGGGGTCATTTATGTCGCATTTTTCCTGACGTACCTCAGCAGAGTCATGAAACTTGCATAAAATGACAACCTGTTATAGTAGGCCACGCTCCATAAACAAACAGTTGACAAATGAAAGTTGTAGGTGACGTGCTGAATAATAATAATAATTATTTGTAATTATTACAAAGTAAGGTTATATTTCCTCATTGCTATTTTTGATACGAAATACGAAAGAAATAAAATAACACTGATGTATTTAAAAGTCCAAAGTATTTTTTAAATATTTATATTACCAATCATATGCTAAACATTCCCTAAAGAGAGACACAAAATATTAATTTCGCAACTTCTGTTCGAACAGCTGTGGAGACATATTTAACTAACTGTTAAACGAGTTAACTGCCAGAAATCCTACATTTAAAATTAACGAACTGTTAAAAATCTGTTAAACGAAACTGGTGTTGAAAACATACAATTTTATTAATTAACACACTACGAGTATTTAGAGTTTAACAGTCGTTAAATTTTCTAACAATACTTGGAAAAACCGGTCATTAAATTTAACAAACACTTAACAATCTGTTAAGCTAGACTAGTGTTGAAGACATGAAAAAACTATATTTAACAAACTGTTTAGAGTTTAACATTCGTTAAATGTTCTAACGATACTTGGAGAAACAGGTCATAAGGCTTATCTAGTTATCTCAGTTACATTGGAGAACTAATTTATTTATTTTATTAGGTTATTCTACGACGCTATATCAACATCTAGGTTATTTAGCGTCTGAATGAAATGAAGGTGATAATGCCGGTGAAATGAGTCCGAGGTCCTGCACCGTAAGTTACCCAACATTTGCTCGTATTGGGTTGAGTGAAAACCCCGGAGAAAACCCCAACCAGGTAACTTGGTCCGACCGGGATTCGAACCCGGGCCATCTGCTTTCGCGGCCAGATGCGCTGACCGTTACTCTACAGATGTGGACAAGCTAATTTATACATTGTTACAGTATGTTCTACTTATGTGATCCGTCATCGACGAATATGTTACAGCATAAAGCACCTCGTAGCGTGAATACCAGATACGTCAAGATTCTCTCAGCAGGAGTGTTATTTAGATCAAGTGACATTCAGACCCTCGACCTGACACGGGAAACCGGCCTGTACTCACACATGACTCGCAGCTCCACGGTGTTGCTTTCGCCGTCCCCCTCGACATTTGAGGCGATGCAGGTGTAGTTGCCTGCCTGGTGACGCTTCACCTTCTGCAACGCCAACGCCTTATCGCTCTGGAGGACGCCATCCTTCTGCGTCAGCTTCACCGTCTGACTCTGCAACAGAAATCAGTTTGTGCGCTTAATATATTTCATATTAAATGTGAATTGAAAATAACATATAATAATAACTTAGAACTGCAATTAAAATTGAATGAGTGGATTTTTGACTAAACGCTGAGACGTGTCAAACCTTGTACTTAGAAAGGAATGTTTTAGGAGAAAATCCACAAACGATTAGGGAAAACACGGGAATTTTACTGGAAGCAAGTAAAGAGATAGGTTTGGAAGTAAATCCCGAAAAGACAAAGTATATGATTATGTCTCGTGACGAGAATATTGTACGAAATGGAAATATAAAAACTGGAGATTTATCTTTTGAAGAGGTGGAGAAGTTCAAATATCTGGGAGCAGCAGTAACAAATGTAAATGATACTCGGGAGAAAATTAAACGCAGAATAAATATGAGAAATGCCTGTTATTATTCGATTGAGAAACTTTTATCATCCAGTCTGCTGTCGAAAAATCTGGAAGTTAGAATTTATAAAAAATAGTTATATTACCGGTTGTTCTGTATGGTTGTGAAACTTGGACTCTCGCTTTGAGAGAGGAACATAGGTTAAGGGTGTTTGAGAATAAGGTGCTTAGGAAAATATTTGGGGCTAAGAGGGATGAAGTTAGAGGAGAATGGAAAAAGTTACACAACACAGAACTGCACGCATTGTATTCTTCACCTGACATAATTAGGAACATTAAATCCAGACGTTTCAGATGGGCAGGGCATGTAGCACGTATGGGCGAATCCAGAAATGCATATAGAGTGTTAGTTGGGAGGCCGGAGGGAAAAAGACCTTTAGGGAGGCCGAGACGTAGATAGGAAGATAATATTAAAATGGATTTAAGGGGGGTGGGATATGATGATAGAGAATGGATTAATTTTGCTCAGGATAGGGACCAATGGCGACCTTATGTGAGGGCGGCAATGAACCTCCGGGTTCCTTAAAAGCCAGTAAGTAAGTAAGTAAGTAAGTAAGTAAGTAAGTAAGTAAGTAAGTAAGTAAGTATGTTTTTTGCTATTGTTATGCGAGTTGTTACGTAGTTGAGAGCATTTTTAACCCTCCTGCTACCAAGAGAGGTAATGCGATTACCCTACTGATGATTTTTCAAATTTATTTTAATTTTTCTCAATATTTCTTTTTGAAATTCCATGTATTTTTCCTTTATATGTCTACTAACAATTTGAAATAACATAAATAATTACTCTAATTTAAGACTTAATTCACATTATTCATATGGGGTGTTCTTGTCTGTGCCAATAACAATTCCAGGATATAAAATTCAATCTCCAGCTTAATTTTCTTCATGTCTATGTTTTTCTCCAAATTACTTTATTTTGTGTTACTTATAACAATTTTTATATTCGTTCAAATACAATATTTGAATTTCAACAAATAACTAAAATTAGATTTATTAGTTTTTCCTTGGTTATTTAACGACGCTATATCAACTACAACGTTATTTAGCGTCGATAGGATTGGTGATAGCGAAATGGTATTTGGCGAGATGAGGCCGAGGGTTCACCATAGATTACCTGACATTTGTTTTACGGTTGGGAAAAACCTCATAAAAAACTGAACCAGATAATCAGCCCAAGCGCGAGTCGAACCCACGCCCCAGCGCAACTCCGGGTAGGCAGACAAGCGCCTCAGCCGACTGAGCTATCTATTATTTTCATATTTTTATTTACTCATATTTAGAAATTAATTTTTATTTTATTTTATGTTATTATAAACAAATGTTATTGAGTTGCTCATGTTGTATGTGTGGTATTCTAATACAGTATATAATTTTCAATAACTAACCGAAATAATTTCCAATTTATGTTGTAATACTGTGATATTCATTGATGGTAAATGTGTTCTGACCATGTCAAAATTATGTAGTATTAAGACGTTTGTTTTGAAATGAAAGAGAGGCAAATTTAAATTTACTGTATATGTTACTTTATAGTATCACCAGTAACATATCTAAAGTTGATTAATTTTGGTGTACGTTTTCTACAAAACGGAAAAGGGCTTTTAAACCAAACTGTATTTTTAAAAATAGGATGATTATTTTATACGTTTACATTTTTTTGTAAGTCTATAATCAATAATTCCAAATACTTAACGAAGATCGGTGTATGATTTTTATTGGGGGTAATTATATTACCCCCCTTGGTAGTAGTAAGTTGTGAAAAACCTTGGTAGCAGGAGGGTTAAATGGCATCCTAAAGTTTTTTTTAAATCTTAAGATATTGCTTATTTTTATGAAATGTTCATTTGTTTATATAGAAGCACTATGGTTATGGTCATTATGGCAACAATTTTATTGACGATATATATTGTTAGTTCCTGTGTTATGAAAGCAGTTTTATTGAAGAAATGAACATAAAATAAGATATTGATTTTTTTATATCTCTGACATGCCTATGTTGTCTGAATTTCACTTCTAGTTTAATCACGGTTGAGTCAGAAACTGATGGCCGATTTGGATGAGTTTCGTTAAAAAGTGTGCATAGCTTTTGTTGTGTACGTCTTCTGTCACCAAATCCTATCATAATCAGAATCCTAATTGTCTAATATTATATTGATATCTAAATAATTTTTCTAATTTTCTCATTCCTTACTTTAGCCATACGAAAAATCTTAGCAAAATGTCTTAAGCAGCCATATAATGTGTGAATGAACAGCAATAAAACAAACGCACACCACCAACTCAACAATAAATAACCAAAACTCAATATTTTGGCAAAAAGATTATCACAATAATATGCATAAGTATTTACGACAGGCCATGAAACATACACTACGATATATATTGGAAAGACGTGCATAACTAAAATATGGAAAGATGAATTAAAATATGTAATACAACATTGTAATTAAAAATCTTCACATGTATAATACAACATGATATATAGACAGTTCAATTTTATATTTAACCCTATTTCTAGCCTCACAATATTATCTTATTATTAATCCAGCCCACATGTGAAGACTTGCAAACGTATTTCTATTGTACATTATATGTACACTTTTAAATGTTGACATTAGGGGCACCTATATTTGAATATTAGAATATTAATGTGTTTATAATTATATTATTTTATTAATGTGTTTATAATTATTATACAGGTTTTATCCCCGTATTCCATTAAACATGCATTGTATGTGTAGAGAATGTAGAGAATAATGATATTGTAAAATTGATTGTTCGTATCTGAAGATGTTGACATTGTTCAACGAAAACGTTTATACGTCTTGTAACTTATAATGTAAAGGTTAACACCTAAAACATACACAACAGTAAAGTCAATGACTGAAACAATAAACTTTCAATATACAGGATGTTTCAAAAATACGGGGCATAATTTCAGGTATGTATTTCCCACATGTAGACAATCAAAATAGTTCATTACAACATTTGTCCGGAAATGCTTCATTTCCGAGTTATGGCCTCCAAAACATTGAAATTCACCGGAATGTTTTTCTTTCCGCAGGTCGTTGTCATTACAGAAGATGTTCAAAATGTCCACCTCCTGCTTGAATACAGACCTCACATCGATGTCTCATTGACCTGCGAACACGATCCCAAACTCCAGGTGTATTGCGTATGTCCTCAGAACATGCCACAATTCGATTCCGAAGGGATTCCAAATCAGGCACCGGAGACGAATAAACAAATGATTTTAAATGGCCCCACAAGTAGAAATGGAGAGGGTTCAGATCAGGTGAGCGTGGAGGCCAAGCAATTGGGCCACCTCTACCTATCCATCGATCAGGAAACCTTCGATCCAAGTACGCCTACACAACATTGAATGTAACCTTCGCCTCGGAATGAACTGTCAGAGTGCCCTCTTAATGTCTCCTTTGACAGCAACGACCTGCGGAAAGAAAAACGTTCCGGTGAATTTCAATGTTGTGAAGGCCATAACTCGGAAATAAATCATTTCCGGACACATGTTGTAATGAACTATTTTGATTGTCTATATGTGGGAAATACATACCTGAAATTATGCCCCGTATTTTGAAACATCCTGTATATACAGACTTTTCTGAAAATTTACATAAAATGAATTCCAAATATTATGTAGTAAGGTTTTATAATAATTAATTCATCTGGAGACAGTTATTGTCTGGAATTTTATTTTTATTTTTTATGCTTAAAATGTGAAAATGGTTTAAATTCTGACATAAATGAAAGTTTGTTATGATCAAGTTATGGTTTAGAAATAACTTCACGAACACTAGAAAACTATCCGCATTAAAGTCTGTAGGATGTTGTTACACAATGCCATTATTCCTGAAATCTCAAGAGAACGCCATAATTTTCATATGACGCGAAAACATTAAAATGCAACTACAACATTTTATACAAAGTTGTAAAACGGAATGAGGACAACATAGCTCTAAGTAACACGCGAACAAAGACGACCTATTACTCTAGGAACTTGAGTTGACTTTATTGCAGCAGTCGAATTACCAACGTGCAATTTTACTCTAACGGAAGGAGTGGTAGTAGGTCAATATGCAGACTGCAAAGAAATAGTGCTGTTACACTGTCTGAGGCACTTGCCAACATCTGCTGCATCGTATTTAGGTTGCAAGCATGTTACCCGTCGAGTGTGACCTCAAAGGCAGAGCCTACAGCAGAGTAAATGGTCAACCACTAGCAAGATTTCACAAGGGACAGTACGTTCATAATTTATTAAATTAAATGTTAATTAGAACGCTATTTCTCTCACAAACGAACGTTAAAGAGGTTATGCACAACACTGCATAAATTAATGTTTTGCCACCACATCAATAAGAGATATATCACGAATAAATATGATACTGTATTTAAATAACATGTAAATATATGTGCTATACAGGGTGTCCTCAGAATGAATGTAAAACACTACAGGATAATGTAATTTGGGTTAATCTACATCGATTTAACCTGATATATCTATGTCCGAATTGTAACTGTTGCGAAGTTATTGATGAGCGTAGCGGAGAAGTGGGTACAGTAAGACAGGGAGAACAGTGAGACATTTTTTATGAGATGGTAAATTTTGATGTTGAGATGTTGGTAACAGTGGAATTGGATGTTGCATGAGTAAAGTAACAGTATTTTCATACTCGACTTGATTCTAGTTATAAAGGTGAGTGATGAAAAATAATTCGTAATTTTTCACTCTAGAAGTAAAATTTTGGCTTGTGTTTAATGAAGGTTATATTGTATATACAAATGAGATATAAACATGTTAACTAATACTATTGCATTTGAGATTATGTTTGGCAAAGTTTCGTCTTTCTTGTTTTAATTTGGAAGTAATGGCGTCATTTTTAAATGAACTATGCGTAAAGGGAACAGTGAGACATGCCATTGAAGGGTACACTGAGACGTCTCACTGTCCCCATGTACCAATGATTTGCAAAAACAAACTGTAATTATATTACATTTACCAGTAACTAACATTAAAAATGAACATACCAGTAACCAATTTAGAAACTGTAGCTGAAAATAATGGATACATTACATTTTAATGGTTTCATAAATAAAAAATTGTTCACAAAATTTAAGAAAACGTTAAAAAATAATAAAGAATTACATTAAATTCTTATAATTATAAGCTTTATTATCACCAAAAATTCATTTCATTTTTTCGCAAAAGTTTGAAATGTTATGGAAAATTCACTTTTCCAAATGTTCCAGATGTTTCAATGGTTTCGAAGTCAGACATCAAAATGATTCTAAATAAGCCTACAGAACATGTCAAGATAAAGAGACAGCAAGTTTTTCTTTTCTTTTGAAATAAATGTAAATCATTTAAATGTACGTTAACAGACATTGTGGTGTGTCACTGTATCCTCCTGAATGGGAACAGTGAGACATTTGCATTTTTTTCACAAACACGTAATGTATATTATGTCCTTCATCTATTAACATTTTTGTTTATGTATTATTATACTCCATGTTTTAATGTCTATTTCTATTGCACTTGATTTTAAAAATACTTGAATTATCACTTGCATACATACGTCTTAATATTTTGTGTCTCACTGTACCCACTACTCCCCTACTTTTAAATGGAGAGAGGCATTATAGACATATTTCTGTGTCAAAAAACGCTGCATCGTGTGTTGTTCCAATTAGATTACTTCACAATTAAGTACAACCCCAGTAAGAAAATAAAATGATCACATTAGATAAATTACTGAGATGATGGAAGAGTGGAACAGAGAAAAATTCTCTCCGGCACCGGGATTTGAACCCGGGTTTTCAGATCTATGTGCTGACTCTTTATCCACTAAGCCACACCGGATTCCCATCCCGATGTCGGATCGAATCCTCTCAGTTTAAGTTCCACCTCTTAGGTTCCCTCTAATGGCCTACCCTCATGCACGGCGCTTATTCCGTCGGATCCCGACCACTTAGTCACTCATAACGAGTGCACTTCTGCACATGTGTGGACATTGTGTTCTGAACCTAAACTAACCTGGTAAGTGGATTGGACGTCGTAGATCAATTAGATAGTTGACCTTCTCGTTCTCCTGACCTTAGACCATTAGACTTTTTTTCTTTGGAGAGCTGTAAAAGACGCTACCTATCGAAATTTTCCAACACTACTAGAGGACATGCAGTAACGTATTATTGACGCTTGTACATTCATTCAGTAGGCAACACTTGAACGATCTAGGGAGTCATTTATCCAGAAATTGCAATTATGCATTAATTGCGATGGTCTTCTCTACGAAAACAAGTAAAGGTTCTGCTTTAAGGGAACACTCCACTAAAAATTACAACTTTTTTCCTAATCATTTTCTTTTCAATCAAACTTTGAAAGCATGTTTACTTGTAAACTACTAACAAAATCTAAATTGTTAACTCCCAAATGTTTTTGGGTTTTGTTTTTTACTTTTTTATCTATTCATTTTAGAAATATTTTCAAACCCAAGTTCCCAAGTTTGTAATAGAAGATGTCAATTTTCAAGCTTCCTGTTTTTTGGTTGTATTCAGAAGACATACAGAAATATTTCTATGCTTTAATTTTATGAAATGTCTCATTTATTCACTTTCAAAAATGTTTCTTGAAATTTTGAAAGTGTTATTTTTTCTATAATTCATGAAAAATATTTTTAATAAAATAAACTAGTAGCATTTCTTACAAAATAAATGCATAGGAACATGAAGCTACCTCATAAATACTTGCAGTAAAAATTTCATCCAGATTGATTAATATTTGGCATTAAAAAGTTGGTGTTGAATCAGGAAAAATAAACTTACGGAAAAGCGAATTTCAAAGTAAAATGAGTATTTATGTAACAGATACCTATTAAAATTCTCCTCAACTACATTAATTTAGTAACTTCTGGGAACTAATTTTAGAACAAAAAGTTACTAGATTTTTAAACAGAAATTTGTGAGATTAATTCTTTGATAAAAAAATAATTTTGACAGCTCTTTAAATGCATTACAATCTCAATTAAAAAAAAACATTAAATATATTTGTACTCAGAATTGAATGACGTCCATTTGGGGTATGAAAATATACATTCTAAAGAAATGAAGTAGCCAATAAAAGATATTTGGAAAATTTTCGCGATTTTCAGTGGAGTCTCGCCTTAATGGGAGTACCGAAGTACTACAAAGTGTATTTTTATTTCGGATTGCAGTAAGTACACTATGAGTTCCATAATAGTTTTAGCCCCTCAACATTGTGATAAATTTTTGAACAGATTAAGTGATTGACTGAATAAAAAGTAGGCCTATATAAGTTAGTGAAATTAAAAAAATAGTCATTACTCGTAAATCCTCAATGAACATGGTTGCAAGAAATGTATACACATAGTATTCATTTTCCACAGTACTTAAACAACTTTTTTTGCACGATCGTGTTTTTTGTTGTATTTACAGCTTTTGTTGTTAGGACTTGAATTCCCACACAGAAACGCGTTGCAAGGAAAACCATTCTTCATAACATAAAACTATGACAGCTCAGCACCGCGAAAGAGTGGAAGTAATAGGAGTAGTGGGGAGAGCTCCGAAGTAGAGATAAGGGCGAGCGGTCGGTAAAGGAATACAGTGCAGCTTAACTGTACTGGAAACATACCTCTCTACCGCATGCGTGACATCCGATCGCTCCGAAGGCAAGCGAGTGACTAACCCAAACACCCCTTGGCGTAACTAAATGGACTCGCCCGAACCAGGCACACATCTCCGGCGACTATCAATACTAAATAATCGTACTGTACTATTGTTTAAAACAACTTTTCATTGGGCCTAAAAATAATTTATTTTGGGCGATGAAAACAAATGAGATATTATGTATAACAATATATTTAATATGTTTACATTGTTATAAATTTCCGAAAATTAACACTTAAAACCCAGTTCTGAAAAAGGTGTATTTTTCGGTAAAGCAAAATAGGATTCGAAGTTAACCATTTATATTATAGGCTTAATAAAACCAATTACGATAATATTATTATACATACAATATCGATACAACAAATACATAACGGAAATTGATCTGTTTCTCTTTTTAAAATGTAGATAATTAGATCTAGCATACAACAAATTATATCATAGCTAACAAAAAGGCAAAAAAAAATTGCGATCGATTCATAAATCAATACATGCTCACTGTGAGAATAAATCAACAGGTTGGAAAGGGTACTGGTGAATTGGAAACAGTATTGTTGAAACATCAGTAGATAAGGACGTCTTGTATGACCTAGAAAACTCACATAAACCTAGTTAATGCTGAAACAAAGTCTAACTCGTGGAGTAGTGTTCACATGGTGGAAATGAATGAGCCGGTGAACAACAAGGCTATACTGTCACTTAGGGTTGAAGCCGCAAGACTCTACTTAAAAGGTAGGTGATGTCCCATTAAGATTCTGTATTCGCCTGCCATTAAAGCATGTTCCCGCACTGGCATCAGAGGTTTCTGCACAGCTTCCAACTACCCGAGAGAATGGTTAGACTCCTGCAAAACATGTTACAGTTCTGTAGATAAGCAATACAAGATTTCTGTAGAAGTGACCTAAGTAGCAATGCTCTAACTCTATCCTGATCCGTTCTGTAAGACAAGATCCTCCGCATCTATTGAAATAATAGCGTTTTTTGGCTGCAAATGCTGCATGTCCGAACTCGAATCCTGGGATGGAATTAGATTTCTCTCCCTATGCAGGCACTATTGTGTGATGCTTGTTGCGTAATTATTATGTGCTACGTTAATGCGGTGTTGGCCACTTGGCCCACAAAAATTCTAGCAGGAAACAGTTCTGTTAATTTCATTACCATCATAATTAGTCATATCATTATCATTAACACAGATTATTATTATTATTATTATTATTATTATTATTATTATTATTATTATTATTATTGCGTATACAATTCATTGTGAGCTACAGCAAGGAGATGAACTATCACCTTTACTTTTTAACTTCGCTCTAGAATATGCCATTAGGAAAGTCCAGGATAACAAAGAGGGTTTGGAATTGAACGGGTTACATCAGCTGTTTGTCTATGCGGATGACGTGAACATGTTAGGAGAAAATCCACAAACGATTAGGGAAAACACGGGAATTTTACTGGAAGCAAGTAAAGAGATAGGTTTGGAAGTAAATCCCGAAAAGACAAAGTATATGATTATGTCTCGTGACGGGAATATTGTACGAAATGGAAATATAAAAATTGGAAATTTACCTTTTGACGAGGTGGAGAAGTTCAAATATCTTGGAGCAACAGTAACAAATATAAATGATGCTCGGGAGGAAATTAAACACAGAATAAATATGGGAAATGCCTGTTATTATTCGGTTGAGAAGCTTTTATCATCCAGACTGCTGTCAAAAATTCTGAAAGTTAGAATTTATAAAACAGTTATATTACCGGTTGTTCTTTATGGTTGTGAAAATTTGGACTCTCACTTTGAGAGAGGAACATAGGTTAAGGGTGTTTGAGAACAAGGTGCTTAGGAAAATAATAGGGGCTAAGAGGGTTGAAGTTATAGGAGAATGGAGAAAGTTACACAACGTAAAACTGCACGCATTGTATTCTCCATCTGACATAATTAGGTATATTAAATCCAGACGTTTTAGATGGGCAGGGCATGTAGCACGTATAGGCGAATCCAGAAATGCATGTAGAGTGTTAGTTGGGAGGCCGGATGCAAAAAGACCTTTGGGGAAGCCGAGATATAGATGTTCTTTTCAAACTTACAGACGAAAAACTTAAAAGTAGAGGACACGCTCTGTTTATCACCGAATGGAATAAGATTGTGTGAGATGAAAGTACAAGACGTACTGTTTAAAGTCATATCTGGTATGGGTGGCCAATGACCCCTCGTTTTGAAAATATTGGCTATTGTTTGTGACATACTTCCGTTAGGTGCTTAATAGGGAAGCATTAGACTGTGTAACAGTGTAGCCCATATGGATTGAATGCTGAGTTGTTATCCAGGCAACCTAAGTTCGAATCTTAACTGGTCCTATTTTTTTTTCTCTTAATAATGATTAATATTGTGATCACAGTAATCTATTTATATATATCATATTTCTCAATGCATTGAACGCTTCATCATGTTTTAAACAAATTATAATTAGCTAACATTGTATTGTAAAGATAAACAATGAAATATTGCTCATGTAGGCAGGTAAGATGTGTCACTGGTGTCCGTTCTGTTTCTGTAGCAGCTATTCCACTTCATTTTGTCCCGATTCATCATGATAAATGTCATAAAAACACACAAAAGATACATATTTCCTGCACTATGCACAGCAAATGAAAGAAGGTTGTCCACAGTCACACACATTTTTCCACACTTCTACTGCGAAACAGATATCATTCACATTCACAAACACTTCTCATTCGTGTATTAATTTTGATGCATGCCACGCATATTTCAACATGGCTTTGAATATAGGAGCTGACAACTGAAAGTGAATAAAAAATTTTTAAAAATTTAATAATAATAATAATAGTAATAATAATAATAATAATAATAATAATAATAATAATAACAGTTATATTACCGGTTGTTCTGTATGGTTGTGAAACTTGGACTCTCACTTTGAGAGAGGAACAGAGATTAAGGGTGTTTGAGAATAAGGTTCTTAGAAAAATATTTGGGGCTAAGCGGGATGAAGTTACAAGAGAATGGAGAAAGTTACACAACGCAGAGCTGCACTTGTATACTTCACCTGACATAATTAGGAACATAAAATCCAGACGTTTGAGATTGGCAGGACATGTAGCACGTATGGGCGAATCCAGAAATGCATATAGAGTGTTAGTTGGGAGGCCGGAGGAAAAAGACCTTTGGGGAGGCCGATACGTAGATGGGAAGATAATATTAAAATGGATTTGAGGAGGTGGGATATGATGGTGGAGACTGGATTAATCTTGCTCAGGATAGGGACCAATGGCGGGCTTATGTGAGGGCGGCAATGAACCTACAGGTTCCTTAAAAGCCAGTAAGTAAGTAAGTAAGTAATAATAATAATAATAATAATAATAACAATAATAATAATAATAATAATGATAATAATAATAATAATAATAATAATAATAATAATAATAATAATAATAATAATAATAATAATAATCAAGCTTTAAAAAATGAGAAGGCATTAGGATTCGAACTCAAGTTGTCTGGATGACAACTCAGCATCCAACCACATGAGCTACGCCGTTACACAGTCTAATGTTTTCCTATTAAGTAGCTAACGGAAGTATGTCACAATCAATAGCCAATATTTTCAAAACGAGGGTCATTGGCCACCCATACCAGGTATGACTTTAAACAGTACGGCCTGGTTTCTTCAACCTTTGTTAAAATGTACCTAACATAGTGTTACTTAACTGTAAGTTAAAAGTATGAAATGCTGTTAAAAATATTGCGTTTCTTCAACTTTACATTTCACATTTTAACATTATGTTTGTTAACTCTCTGTTAGGACCAGAGATTCTAGAGTTTAACCATAACCTATAACCAAGTATAGGCTCACTTCTGTTTTCTGAATTCTGACAATTGCGATTCTCGCTTGTTTCCGTTGTTTGATTCAGAGAGGATAGAAGTCTTTCTATTCTCTCAGGTTTGATTTCTGCTTCTTTCCTCGTCTGTATCACAATAGCGTGGAGCGGCGTATTGGTATTGCTGTTATGAAATGGAAAACACTGGAACAAAAAGAAATCGTGGGACTAATTTATCTTCATTAGAAAGAAACCTTCTGCTGGAAATTATTTCGCAGTATAAACCAATTAATGAGAATAAACAAACGTATCTAAGTTGAAAGAGAAAAGTGAGGCTTGGCAGAAAATAGCCCATACCTTTGTATGAACTTCTGGTCTGTCAAATCACAGAAATCATCCCCTCTGTTTATGTATTCATGGATATCATTTTCTAAATAATCCAGATATATAAGTTCAGCATCTAACGCACCAGCCATATTGGATAGTTCTATGCTAACAGAGAGTTAAATGATTTAACTGCATGAAATTGGACAGTTAAATTAACATAGGTTTTAATAGCCTGTTAGTACTAACAGTAGTTGAGAAATGCTTCAACTGTTAAGTTTACAGTTAAAATGGAATAACACACTGTTATAATTTAACAAAGGTTGAAGAAACCGGGCCTAGTCTATACTTTCATGGACATCATTTATTTTTGACTAACATTTTTTATGTTAGAGAGTTTTATTTTCTTTTCAAATATTACATTTCTACCTATTTTTAAGAAGAAACAAAACCAACTTGGTAACTTTCCACGACTGGAATATCACTTTTGATACGTCGTAAAATTTTGTCCAATATTTATTTTGAGGAAGATTAGCTCCATTTACGTAATGACTTATTGGGGATCATCGCGATTTTGAGTTTGATAATTTGATTAGGTTTTTGTTTAATCAATATTGGAGAAAAAACTGTATTAAGTACATCAGTTTTTTAGATTTCAAAAAGGCATATCTCATTCGAGAAGTATTATTATGATATTCTTATTGAATTTGGTTACAAGAAACTAGTTCCAATAATTAAAATGTGTCTAAATTGAAAAATAATCATAATAGTGGATATTTAAACATCTGATTTTTTCTAAATGGTGGCTAAAGTTCATTTGATATCACCTTTACTCTTTAGTTCTTTTTAGAATATCCATTAGAAATTCAGGATAACAGGCTTTGGAATGGAACGGGTTACATCAGTTTCGTCCTTCGGATGACAAATAACTCATGATTAGAAATAATTCTGGACATCTCTATAAAAAGAGATAGGTTTGGACGTAAATCTGTAAAAGACTTAATGATTATGTCTCTGACCAGAATATTGAAAATGGAAATATAAAATTGAAGATTTATCCTTCAAGTGGTTTATCTTGGAGCAACAGTAACAAATCTAAATGACACTCGGGAGGAAATTAAACGTGAATTAATTATTAAATGACCCTTTATTTTCGTTATTTTATCATCTAGTCTGCTGTCAAAAAATCTGAAGTAGATGTCAATTTATAAAACTGTTATATTAATGTTTTCTGAAAAGGCTTTGAAACTTGGACCCGCTCTGAGAGAGGAACAGAAGGGTGTTTGAGAATAAGGTGCTTAGGAAAATGGGGCTAACCGGGATGAAGACAGGAGAATGGAGAAAGTTACCTGTGCAGAACTGTATCATTCAATTCTCTTTCGTCACTGGAAAACATTAAATCAGATTTGAGATGGGCTAGGTCAATAACACGTATGTACTGCGAATTACCAGAAATGCCCTCGAGTGTTAGTTGGGAGACGGTTGGAAAAAGTTTACTAGTAGAAGGGAGGCCGAGATTAAATGGGAGGTACAATAAAAATTTTGAAGTAAAATGATAAACTGATTAATCTTTCATGGATAAAATCTTATTTAATTCTGTGATATACAGGCAATGAACTTCTTCCTTGTTAAAGTTTTATTTTCTTTTGGTACCAATATTACATTTCTACCTCTAATCATTTAAAAATATAATCCTCTGAAATCCCACCATGACTTTTGCGACACAGTGTAAGCTAGAGATAATCCACTACTGCACTAAACTCTGAATGTAAACTTAATCTCATGTATTAAGAAGCCACGGAGCAACGCAATGGAAATTATCTGCGCGGTAACTAACAAAAGAAGCAAAAACAATGAACCGAAACCCAACAAAATTGGTAAACTGTTGATAGTAAATGTAAGCTTGTACATTGGATTGACTTGTGGTAGATCCAGCTTCTAGACTGCTTTGTTAAACTCTGTGCTGCTGTTCCCTATCCACAATGGAACAATGTGATGCTCTGGCGAACACACAGCCGGAGCGTTTGAACTTGTACAAACTGAATTACCTCTTGGATACAACCTTCTGAATTATCATCTTACACAAGTCTTTGATTAAAGACACAAGAGCTACCCGTACAAAGTGAATTGCAGACGTCAAATTAATAATATTTCGCTTTCACTAAACTTTATATTAATTCCTTCTAATTCATAAAGTTGAAAAATTAAAATTACAGTAAATTTAAGTGAGGTGGTTCAGTGATAAGAATGGAGGTCTCGGGTTCAAATCCTGTGTAGCCAGGAATTTTAGAAAGGGATAACTGCCCCATAACAAGGGATACCGTTTGGTTTCAGCCACGTAATTAAATTCTTTGTTCATGAAAAATAGTAATATACGTTACAAGAGCGATATGTTGACGTTTTCATGTTCGAGGAAAAGATTGAAAAGGCGAAACGTAGTTGAGATTCTTTAATTTCCGAGAACATGAGAACAAACATACCGCTCGTGTATCGTGCATTATTTTGTGAGAAGATCGTTTATTACATACCTGAAAGAGGAATTTCTAATTAGTTGCAATGAAATCTCCATCTTTGTTTCTGTTCAATGACGGCAACTTCGGAAAACCAAAATAACTTTCTTCAACATTGTTGCTATAAAATGTTTTCTGTGTTTACTATACTCCAGCAGGCCGTGATATACGTCTGTCTTTTTTTCCCCCCAGTCTATAAATGCGAACTTAAAACAAACGGTGAGGTTATGTAATGATTTATTTTTCATTTTAATATTTTAACAATATTATTTATATAACATATTGCAGTAATAACATCGGCATCTGGAATCTTGTTGATTTTTTCACAGCTTCCTTAATGTTACTTGAATCAGGAATGCAATAAGTTTCGTGGAGTAGTAGACTTTACTTAATTTTTGCAAATATTTAAAAACATCAATCAACATTGCAATTTAGGTGAAATTGCAGTGGTAAGTTTCCAATTTATAATTATTACTATGTTAAACGTCTCTAAAAATAATATGTTAAAAGCCTAAAGCAGTAAAATGAATGTCGCGCTTAAGCGGTAAGAAGAGGGAAATTGTTATGTGTGTTACGTTGGGAATACTGAATGTGGTATTTCACACTTACCGCGTATTGGTTCTGTGCGGAAAACAAGCAAATACGCACGATCTCGCACAACGTTATTTACGTAACTCGTTAACAAAGCAAGTCTTTAGACTACAGTACGAGTGAAATGTTTACGGACGAGCCGTTAGGTAAGTCCGGAATATCGTGAAGAATGCCGTTAAAACGCTTTCTCAAGGAGTTACGCACAATATTTTGTTTCATATTATATAAAAATATTTAATATAATGTATGTTGGAGATGCACCCAAATGTAGGCAGACAATACGCTCATTTCAGGGCCCATGTTCCGGTCATTGAACAAACAGTTGACGAGCAGGAGAGAATTGTTACGAATAATCATGGCGCCAGGTTTAAGAGAGGGATGTGAGATTTCAAAAGAAGTTTTAAGTATAGTAAATAATGCAATTGTAACAATGAAAATTATAAAAGCTATTTAAGAAACAGTGTAACAATGGTGAAGTAAATATTTATGTAAATAAATTAATTTAGTTCACTTAGGAAGTTAATGCGAAATGACAGAACTACCACACGTATCTTTAATTTATTGACTTCTTACTTACTTACTTACTTACTTACTTACTGGCTTTTAAGGAACTCGCGGGTTCATTGCCGTCCTCACATAAGCCTGCCATTGGTCCCTATCCTGAGTAAGATTAATCCAGTCTCCATCATCACATCCCACCTCCCTCAAATGCATTTTAATACTATCTTCCCATCTATGTCTCGGTCACCCCAAAGAACTTTTTCCCTCCGGTCTCCCAACTAACACTCTGTATGCATTTCTGGATTCGTCCATACGTGCTACATGCCCTCCCCATCTCAAACGTCTGGATTTAATGTTCCTAATTATGTCAGGTGAAGAATACAATGCGTGCAGCTCTGTGTTGTGTAACTTTCTCCATTCTCTTTCAACTTCATCCCTCTTAGCCCCAAATATTTTCCTAAGCACCTTATTCTCAAACACCCGTAACCTATGTTCCTCTCTCAAAGTGAGAGTCCAAGTTTCACAACCATAAAGAACAACCGGTAATACTATAACTGTTTTATAAATTCTAACTTTCAGATTTTTTGACAGCAGACTGGATGATAAAAGCTTCTCAACCGAATAATAACAGGCATTTCCCATATTTATTCTGTGTTTAATTTCCTCCCGAGTATCATTTATATTTGTTACTGTTGCTCCCATGTATTTTAATTTTTCCACCTCTTCGAAGGATAAATTTCCAATTTTTATATTTCCATTTCGTACAATATTCTTGTCACGAGAAAAATCATATACTTTGCCTTTTCGGGATTTAATTTCAAACCTAACTCTTTACTTGTTTCAAGTAAAATTCCCGTATTTTCCCTAATCGTTTGTGGATTTTCTCCTAACATATTCACGTCATCCGCATAGACAAGCAGCTGATGTAACCCGTTCAGTTCCAAACCCTCTCTGTTATCCTGGACTTTCTTAATGGCATACTCTAGAGCAGCGTTTCTCAAAGTTTGTTCCCCGGAACCCCGAGGTTCCGTAAGCAACTCTTGAGGGTTCCGCCAATTCCTGATGTGAAATTATTTACTTTTTAATCTCTAAAATAGAATGTTATAGAAACATGAAAAAGAATAAGAACAGAACTGTAACTGTTTATTCAGCCATTCTATTGGCAATTATCAGGACAACAATGGGTACCATTTACGGCAATCCGATCACTAAAGCACATTGTTGAAATAATAACAGGTAACTTAGGTGTTTGCAACTAACACATTTTCCAACAATAATGCACAGGTGTAAATTGTATATGGAATTATTTAAAAATTCTGTGAAGGATATTTCGCAGAGTTGTTTTGATTTTCCTTCACGAAAGCACAGGAAACTTCGTCTGGAGAGGAAAGACCATTATTTTGAAGTTCAAAGTGAGTTATATGTTAAATTTGTGTCGCAAAGTTTATATTTTAATAATATCAGAAAAAAGGTCAAATGTTTTAAAGAAAAATTGTGCGAGTTTTGTCATCTCTCTTTCAAAATCATGTAAATAGGGGGCAAGACGGATTATTGCGAGCTACGTCATCTTATTTTCAATACAGAGTGATACCGATCCTAACTCTACTTTTTTAATACAGAATGACACCGAATCATGGATCGGTGGCCTAAAACAGGATCATTAAAACAATCAACATCCAAGTGTACTACTACAACTTCAACTATCCCTAAACAAGTATGTGGGTCTGATGAAGGCGAAAAGAAAACACCAGGTTTACAAAGTGACTGCTCGTCATCTGAAAATGTGAGGGAACCAACATCCGAAACACAACATGAACCTGTAATTAAAAACGTAAATATAATGAGAGTTACTTAAACTTAGGTTTCATGTATGCTGAAAATTGCCCTCAGTGTGTAAAATGTGGCAGAATTTTACCTAAGAGTTTGATGGCATCTTGAAAATTACGTCGCCATTTTGAAACAAATGATGATCAGTTTCATGACAAGACTATTGATTTTTTTTTTTTTTTGATAGGAAACGTCGTGAATTACTAAATTCCTAAAAGTTCTTAGCTCAGACATCTTATAGTACAAATGAAAAAACAACAGAAGCATCTTTCATTGTAAGCTACAGAGTGGCTCAGGCAGGTGAGTCCCACACAGTAGCCGAAAAATTAATAAAACCCTGCGCGATTGACATGGTTAATCGCATTATCAATGAGAAGGAGACTAAACAATTTTATCGTCCGTGCCGATTTCAAATGACACAGTGGCTCGCCGCATTCAAGACATTGCAGCTTAAGGGAAGAGGATGGTATTTTTTGGTGAAAAATGAGTAAATTTTCAAAAAACAATTTTTTTTCCTTAAAATACTCTGTGATATGTGTAGAATACATTGTATAATATTTTGTGGGTATTTGTGCCCTTATCAGTTGTTGAGACGCCATTTTTAAACTTCCTGCGCTCTGGATTTTTAAATCACACCGCCCTTTTGTTTGTTGTTTCCGGAACTTCATTTCTTTTTTCAAAATCAAATTTTTCTTTAAAATACTCTGTGATGTGTGTGGAATACATTGTATAACATTGTGTGGGTATCTGTGCCCTTATTGGATGTTGAGACGCCATTTTTCAAGTTCCTGCGCTCTGGATTATTAAATCACACCCCCTTTGATTGCTGTTTCTGGAACTTTACTTTTTTCGCTACATAGCCAGACAAAAATCGATATAATTTTTGAGCTATTAAAGATATATGAACGAAATTTAGAACACATATTCTCTAGACTACTAGGAAACTTTTCTCTGTAACGGAATTTCCCTAATTGATTTCATTTTAAAAATAAGTCTCTCTGTTTGCAAGAAAGAAAATAAAAAAAAATGTTATTAAATTTTAATTGTTTATTTTACAAATGTAGGAACTAATATCAAATTTCTGTTACAGACAGTTTGTAGAGCGTGCTTTTACAAATAAATTGTAACATAGTGTTTGAATTTATCTTTAAAAATGGCTTAGATATATCGAGTTTAGTAAAATCCTGCATTGGGTACATTTTTTTTTTTCAAATCTGCCTCCCAAATAATTTATTCAAAATATTTATATTTTGTTGAGTTGCTATAGCCATGAGCTCTCTACATACAAAAAATTAATATTTTACACCAAATAAGAAAAAAGTTTTAAAATTACTATCCTCTCCCCTTAAGTCAAGGAAGAATTAAACCGTTGGCTCAGATCATGTCAATTTGCACTACAAATAGACGAGTCAAGTGATGTAGCAGATCTGGCAGTTGTACTAATGATTGTTTGTAGCCATTATGAAGATGCTATTGAAGAAGATATGCTATTATGTAAACTGCTGCCAGCTAATGCAACAGGATATGAAATTTTCAGATTTGTTATTGAATACTTGAAGAAAATCATATACCCTGGGACAATTGTATTCATGTCTGCACGGATGGTGCAAAGGCAGTAGTTTGGAAAACAGCTGGTGCATTATCGCGCATAAAGTCAGTTGCAAAAAATTGCAAAAACAGTCATTGTATTTTGCACCAATCAAGCTTTGGCCACAACAAAAATATCACTGTCCCTCAAAAATGTTCCTAAAGAAGAAGTAAAAATCGTTAATTTTATCAAGTTCAGACCACTAAGTTCAAAACTCTCCAAATCACTTGTGAGGAGGACATGGGAAGCCGTCATAAATCTCTGTTCCTTCACACAGAAGTGAGATGGCTTTCTCGCGGAAAAAACTTTAAGTAGACTCTTAGAACTTAGAGCTGAGGTGATGGCGTTCTTCATTGATCACCATTTCGAGCTGTACGATCGTTTGAGTGACAAACAATGGCTCATGAGACTTGCCTATGTAACTGACATTTTTTGTCAAAATGAACAAAGTAAATGTGTAGTAGGGGAAAAATGCTAATATATTCACTACAGCAGATAAAATCAGGGCTTTCAAGAGAAAATTGCAGTTCTGGATGAGAAGTCTAGCCAGTCTTGAATTTGAGAGCTTCCTTGCTTTGAAAGATTTCCTTGAGGAGAACGAAGAAACTCTCTTAGAACTTGATGAAATCAATGAAGAATTTGTAAAGCATTTGGAGGATATGCGCCACACTGTAGAATAGTATTTTCCAAAACAGGAAAGTGAAAACAATTCTCAAAACTTGTGGGTCAAAAATCCATTTAACATCAAAGAAATACCTTCTTCCCTCGCTTCTGAAGAATACGAAGCATTACTGGAATTGACGTCTGATTCATCCCTGCAATCTCAGTTTAAGAATCTCCCTGTGATGGATTTTTGGCACAGCCAGAGAGTACCCAATGTTATCAAAGAAAGCTTTTACAATAATTCTACTTCCTTTTGTAAGGAAACTGGGTTTTCTGTGTATACATCTATCAAAACTAAATACCAAAACAGACTGGATGCAGAACCAGACATGAGACTTCAGCTTTCCAACATTAAACCCGATATTAAAGAAATATGCAGACGTAAACAACAAAAACATTCGTCCCACTGATCTATTTCAAACAGGTGTTTTTTTTTTTTTAAGATTAAGTACCTGAATTTTAGTGTGAATTACAAAACAGTGTTAACAATGCAAGTGGACTTAATTTCATTTATGCTTGTTATATATTTACGGATCTTTGTAACAGTAGCAAATATATTTCAGAAACATTTATAATTTTTATATACGGTACCAGTATGTATAATGTGTGAGTTCAAAAGCATGTTTAATGTTAGTGGTAAAAGTAAACCAGGATTATTAATCTTTGTAATAACAGCAAATACAGTTCAACAACATTATTTATAATTTTTAATTATGTATAATTTGTAACACCAATAAAATGAGTAATGTTATTGATAAAAATACATTTGGTAACTTAATATTTGTCTGTAAAAAAACACACACACACACACACACAGAAAATTACTAATATTCCGGTGGGTTCCACTGTTTTATTTTGGTTTTAAAAGGGTTCCGTGGATAAATAAGTTTGAGAAACGCTGCTCTAGAGCAAAGTTAAAGGTAAAGGTGATAGTGCATCTCCTTGCTTCGGCCCACAGTGAATTGGAAACGCATCTGACAGAAACTGACCTATACGGACTCTGCTGTACGTTTCACTGAGATACATTTTAATTAATCGAACTAGGTTCTTGGGAATACCATATTCAATTAGAATATCACATAAAACTTAATTAATTGACTTCAATTAGGTAAATTCAAGCTTGTATATATAATGCACATTACAGGGCACTCTGATCTATAACGAAACTTTGCTTGATATTATGGGTAGTATGTCTCTGAACTGAAGCTTTTCTATGTCTGTGTTTACATAGAAATGATTTGAACTATATGTTGTGTTAAGGGAAGACATGTCAATTCACTCAGACGTTACTGTAATAAAATTATAGCATTATGTTCTTCTAGAGAAACTACACTTTCCAATGGTGAAACAATAATTAATTATACAAATCGGTTAATTTAGCTACCGATATTACTTCATACAAACACAGAAACATTCTCTGTAGGCTATGTTTCATAGCTTTCGATTGTTGTTGGCCAAGGCCCCTTATAGACGAAGTAATTTGTTTATTTCGTTACACGGCCTTAGATGGCAGTTATTTTAATTTTAAAACTCATTTATCTCATTAAATATCAGTCCTATCAAACTTTTTCAAAGACTAAAACTTATCGGAAATGATTTTTAAAGAAATGTTTGATACGTAACAGTTTTCATAAAAATCAATAATAAGCGAGATATTTCGATTTATTTAATTCAGGTCCCCTTATAACCCCCCTTTTAAATAATGTATTTTGAATGCCATATAGCCTATAATCTAAGTTACAACGAACTTAATTTATATTCCAATTTTCATCGAAATCCGTTCAGCCATTATCGCGTGAAAAGGTAACAAACATACAGACAGAACATACAAACAAAAATGTCAAAAAAGCGATTTTCGGTTTCAGGGTGGTTAATTATATATGTTAGGACCAATTATTTTTTGGAAAATCGAAAATTGCCAGAAAAATTTTGGCTATAGATTTATTATTAGTATGGAGTATAGATGTATCAGTAGATGGCATGATGATTACTGTCATAGTAGCCTATGAACTAAGAATATTTTATACTTAAAATTATTATGAAGATTAATTGAAAGCTATTCTAGTACATTTCAATCTCTTCTAAGATGCTCTATATTTATATTAATACAATACATGCTGTATATTATGGCTGTTTAGATCTGAAAGTGAAATAAGAGGAAGTTTGAACTGCTTTTAACTGTGTTCTTTCTTACCCCATGCGGGTTTGCAGACTTATTTCGTGCACAGAGAAAGATTTATACCATTCTAACAACGGACATTGCAATTTTATTCCGACTTCCCCATGAAATATTGCTGCTATATATAAAGAGCTGAAGTTATGAAATATGTGTGAAGGCTTGTTTTTTGCATACCACGCACTGAGAATGTAGCTTACCTTCAGAAATGTTGATATGTTTATCTATTTCCTAATTAAATTTAATATGGGAATTCTGACATAATTGTAAAGTTCTTATTTTTTTATTTTATTGAGCTTCCTCAAATTAGAGGTTGCCATTAGACAAAGCATACAAAACAATATAAGAAGAAATAGATGATGAAAGATAACAGAGTAAGAAAAAAGTAAACAAGTACACAAACAAACAAACAATGGCAATTTTCAGAATAAAAAAGTTACAAGTAAAGAAGCAATGAAAGCTAATAAGAGAAAGAAAAAAGATAATGTTGCGTCAGTTTTTTCAGTACACTGAATTAGAGTCCATATAGGTGGTTTCGCAAAAGTTTGACTAACTAATTATGAGGAGGGCCAGTTCATTCAGAAACGATTTGTGCAGTCTTAGGGTCTTACAGAATTGAGAAGTGAAGTTAGGTATCGTTCCTCTTGCTCCAAACATCAATCCCGTAACACTGATATCGTGAAGATGGTATTTATCTTTATAATACAGGATGGCTGGAACGCACATTGCTGGTTTCTCCTCATGTACGTCTTCAGGCTGTCCTTTATACGTTTCAAACCTGATGGTGGGATCGATTATCATACCCTGAGACAGGGATTCGCTAATGGCGATTATGTCAATTCTTCTGTTACTGCCATTGTCGGCAATTCCGTGGACTTCTTCATAGACGGTGTATTTTAGTTTTCTAAGATCATCGGCCAATTTAGTTCTAATTGCATAGTGCCTATGTATATGCAATGTTTCGCTAAAAGGGCAGGCTCCCAGGACATGTCCAAGGGTTTCTATCTCACTGAGGCATCGCCTGCAGTGGTTTTCCTGAGACCTACCGGGTATGACTCTTACAGCACTTACGTTGGTAGTCATCTTGATAGTCTCCTTCCATTCACCGCTAGTCATTCCATCGGGCTTAATTATCCATTTGTTAGAGGGAGTGAATTCACTGTACAGAATAATGCCTTTTCCCTTTTGAGGTAAGTTTATATAAGATTATTAGTTTTTTACTTTGACACGAATGGTAGCGTTACCAGTTTAGAATTTAGCGCAAACGGATTTGATTCTTTCAGACAGAGACTTGGGGATTTTATTTCTAACATCGAACTCGGTTTCTATATCTAGAACTATTTTGGGTACGTTTTGTTGAATATGATGATCTCTCGGCATACTGACCGCATAAACAAGAAGTCTCAATATACGTACGCGTTTATATTTTGTTATAATCATCACAGGAAAGAAGATAAAAGAGCTATCTCAAACCTTGATTGATTACTGAAATATTAATATGAAGCATCCTATGTACGGCAAACGCAGATTTTTCATAACTCTCATAGAAGAGAGTATGCAATCCATCGGGAGTATAAACAGCAATCCATATTACGCTCACTTTAATAATAAATTTCCATAAGACTGCAGTATCAATATCAAGTTCTATCGCTTCAATTCTATACATTTGCGACTTGACTTGCAGTAGATGCTGATAAAAACTTCAATTTTGTGATTTCTCATGTGACAATCCATTATAAAGTTGAAGATTCAACATTTCCATTAGTTATCTGAGCCAAAAAAATACTTATACAGAACAAACGACGAAGACACACGAAAGTTTTCATGCAAAGTTCAATTAATTTATCTTCATTCAGTCAGTCTAGATATTTATATAAGCGATTGGTTTGGAAATAAATCCCGAAAAGACAAAGTATATGATTATGTCTCGTGACCAGAACATAGTACGAAATTGAAATATTAAAGTTGGTCATTTATCCTTTGAAAAGGTGGAAAAATTCAAATAACTTGGAGCAACAGTAACAAATATAAACGACTCTCTAGATAAAATTAAACGCAGAATTAGTATGGGAAATGCCTGTTATTATTCAGTTGAGAAGCTTTTATCATCCAAAAATGCTGAATGTTAGAATTTATAAAACAGGTATAAGACCGGTCGTTTTATTTCGTTGTGAAACTTGGACTTTCACTTTGAGAGAGGAACAGAGGTTAAGGGTGTTCGAGAATAAGCTGCTTAGAAAAATATTTGGGGCTAAAGAGGATAAAGTTATAGGAGAATGGAGAAAGTTACACAATCCAGAACTACTCTACATGTATTGTATTATTCACCTAACATAATTATTTATTTATTATTATTTTTTGCTAATAATTGTAACTAAATTATAAAATATAGAGAGAAACTTAGCTCGCCCCTAAAAGTAGAACTCGTGCTCAGGGGCGGATTCCTGCATTGATATTAGTAATTATACAATACAATTATAATTAATAATTATACAATACAATTAGCAATTACAGTATATAAATTTAAATTTACAATTTTTCTATTTTTAAAAATCCATACATAACTTTTAAATTTAATACTAGAACTATTCGAATTGACAAGATTAGGATATTTAAATATAAATTTGTTATATATTCTTGGGCCTAAATTACTACTATGATTAAATACTGTAACAGTGTTGCATTTTGGTTCAAATAATCTTAAAGAATTCATACCTTTTGTTTCATAACTATGAGAATACAATTCAAAATTATTTCGATTTTAATGTATGAATTTTATTAATACAATATAATAAATTTGTCTTACGTTAAGTACATTAAAGTCTATAAACAAATTTTGAGATGGAAAATCAATAGGTTTATGAAGACATATTTTAATTATTTTCTTCTGTAATAAATAAAGTGGATTAAAATTTGATTTAAATGAGCTACCCCACCCTATAATTCCATACATAATTACCGACTGAAATAAAGTTAAATATACTGTACGTAATAAACTTATTGACAAGTAATTCCTCAATAAAACAATAGGAATATTAAATCCTGACATTTGAGATGGGAAGGCATGTAACATGTACGGGTGAATCCAAGATGTAGATGGGAGGATAATATTAAAATGTAATAAAGGGGGGTGGCATAATGATTGTGGGAACTGGATTAATCTTGCTTCAGGGTAAAGACCGATGGCGGTCTTATGTGTGGGCGACAATGAACTTCCGGTTTTCTTAAAAGCCATTTTCAGGTATTTAAGTAAGTAAAGATATGACAGTAAACGAATATAAAACTGCAATGGCAACATGAAGAAATAATTTTCTCCCCGTGTGCGTGCGTATTAAAAAGGTAAACATCACTTTTTTTTTACTATGAGGGTACTTTGTTCCTCTCCATACGCCACTAATTAAAAGCAAAGCCAAATTTATCACTTGGAAGAGCTGTTCCACCGCTCCTTCACTGTTCTCAGCCGACGGATGCCCCGCACAGTTATGCAGAAAGCATAGCTGTGTTGCAGGCCACCCCCAACTCCGTTAGGTCAAATCGGTACAGACGCGGCTCCAAGTGTGTACACTTTTATACGCCTTTAATGCCCATGAGAAAACTTCAGCAGCGCAACACTTTGAGCATGACCAATGGGTTATTTTTTCGTTTAATTAGAAAGATTAAGAGTAAAGTGAACACTGGAAAGGATTAAGTACTTGATTCGCTGACTGATTCTGTGAGTTGCTAAGAATTATTCACCGAAAGAGTGGCTAATCTAAATTACAATACTAACATATTAATAAGTGAGTCAGTGACTCACTCACTGAAGATGATTCACTCAGTTTGACTCGCTGACTGAGCCAATGATTTGCTAAGATGTTATGAATGACCCACTGACAGAGTGACTAATCAAAATTCCAACATTTAGATCATACGGAGTGAGTGACCCACTCACTGAGAACGGCTCACTAAATCTTTGATTCACTTACTGAGAAAATGGATTTTCTAAGAGTGATAGCTGTGACTGATCTAAATTCGAATATTTACATCATATTAGGGTAGACCAGGGTAATTATAAACAGGGGGTAATTGTAAACAAATGCTGTGAAAAATACAAAACTGTCAATATAAAAATTTTCATTCGGAGAATATTTAAATTAACATGTTGACTAACCTGCAAAGCAGTTTGGCGCCAAATAGGAGTAACTGCTTAGTTGTGAACGAATGTTTTGTAAGAGTCTACAAAAGAATTGAGAAAGAATTTTGCATCACTTTCATTTTTGGCATTGTAAGTAAACGTACATTACTATTTTTTAAGAATATGTTGTTTTTATGAGTAATGTATAGTAGTTAACATTTATTACAATGGTTTTGAGATCTGTCATAACCTTAGTTCATTAAATTATGACGTGATACATTTGCCCCATAGTTTTAATTGCTTGGGGTAATTGTAAACATGTTTTATTATGGTTACATTTCGTACTTTTCAGTAATCAAAGAGTAAGTGAATGTACAGTACTATTTTTTAAGAATACGTTTTTTATATGCGTAATGTATAGCAGTTAACATTTATTACAATGGTTTTGAGATCTCCCATAACCTCAGTTCATTAAATTATGACGTGTTTACATTTGCCCCATAGTTTTAATTGCTTGGAGTAATTGTAAACATGTTTTACTATGGTTACATTTCGTACTTTTCAGTAATCAAAGATACCCCTAACCAACTACACTGTAGAGGATTTAGAGAGGGTTGGAAAAAGTCAATCTTATTATTTTAAACCCATTTTGAGGGAAAAGAAAGATCTAAAGATAACAGAATGTTTTTTTGGCATGCTTATCGTTACTGAGGATTGTGTAATGTTGAAATATATTTGAAATCAGTGAAAAGTGTTTACAATTACCCTGGTCTGCCCTAATAAGTGTGTGACCCAATCGCTGAGGATGGCTCATTTATTCTTCGACTCACTAATTGAGTCAATGGCTTACTAAAAGTAACACACTTACAGATTTTTTAATCTAAATATTACAGTAATCATATCATACTGAGTGAGTGAGTTAGTGAGTGATCCACTCAACGAGGGTGGCTCACTGACTCTCCCACTCACTGAATGAATCAATGACTTACCAAGATTGGCTCACAGACAGAGTGGCTGATCTAAATTCCAATACTCACATCATACTGAGTCAGTGAAAGACACGTAAACTGAGGATGACTCACCGTTACTAACCCTTTCACTCAGTGACTAATTCAAGGTCTTGATAAGAGTGAATCACTAATGGAGATGCTACTTTAAATTTCAACTGATCGTACTAATGAGTGAGCGATCCATTAACTGATCATGACTCATTGACTCTCAGATTCACTGAGTCAATGGCTTGAAATGAGTGATTCATTCACAGAGTGTCTAATATAAATACATTGCAATACTTACATCATAGTAATGAGTTGAGTGAGAGTGAGTCTATGAGTTATTGACCGATACTGCTTATTTTTGAAACAGAGCACTATTTGAAACACGTTGTTTTGGCAGTTTTTTAAATTTTAATAGCCAGATGCAGCATATAGGCCTACTAATAAATAAGAATGTTTTATTTTCAAGTGCATTCTACGAAACAGTCTCTATTCAGTTAATATGAAAACAACAATGCTTATACCTAACCAATTCTGATTTAAAGTGATATTTGTGTAAAGTGTTACGTGTTATGATATGATAGTAACTTAACAGTTGCATAACAAAACAAAGGCTCTAGCATACAATAGTACGACTTGTAGTACCAAAACACAATAGAGGAAGATTATGTCAACGTAACATTACTTAAAATGTCAGCCTCATAAGAGGGGACTGTTAAAAATGAAAGAAAAGCGAGTTAAGAATTTGTTTCATGAAATACTAACATGGAAAGACGGAACACGACACTTGAAGCATAATTACAAGGAAGCATGTGACGTAGTTTCCAGGTAGATTCAGCCAGATCCTAGATATTATTATAATAAATGATGGGGCTTCACAACCAGATACAAACAGCGCGTAGACGTTATCGCCATAAATGCTGTCACAGCGCAGCGGTGTGGAGGTGCTTGTAAGTAATGGCGTCATGGCATGCTAAAAACACAAGAGCGCACGTTCGAATATAATAAGCATGTATAACAGTGGACACAAATTAGCCACATTCGCTCATTTGCGTTGGTACTAATTAGTTCAACACATTGTAACTTCTCCACAGAATTTGATGTCGACAGTGTAATGACAATATTTTCCCTTCATGCGTCTGAAATATTATATAGCATTTCTCTTCATTTATTCCTTATTCAAGATGGATTTGTTATTACGACACCGTTAAAATAATGAGTGCTATAGTGATGGGCGATAGTCGATAGTAATAGTCTTTGTTTCTAATACTATCGATAGGTCAGGCAATTATCGATAGTATCGAAGAAGGGAAGACCATTCATCATATTTTAAAGATGGATCCTTGCAAGTAGTGTGGAGGTAGTTATATGTGAAATTTTTTCAAGGGAATTGAAAAAATAATTTAAAAAATTATCAACTACGTTTGGGAAATTCCAAAGTATGTTGAAATACCTAATAATAATAATGTGTTTTATATGCAGAGGAAACACAAGGAAAAGCTGCGGGAGATATAAGTGACTGCTAAACATTGTGGCAGTCATATCGCCATGATGGCTAGTGTTGAAACGTTATATAAATGGACAGATAGGCCTTATACATAGTGTGTTGTTAGTGTGAATTCAGCTTATATTATTAAATTAATAATTCAGTATGTACGTATTTAGATATTAATTCTGAAGTGTATTAAGTTTATAACCAATGCAATTCATAACACATTTTTAATGACAATCGACAGTATATATAGTTTTCATTATAGCTATCGATAGGACTACAGATTACAGGAAACATAGTCGATAGTACAATGGATACTATTGCAATTGACTCTTTTTTTTCTAAAGTACTATTGTAATTCAAATTCCCCTTTTATTTCAAACTGACTATTATAGTAGTGCTCCTGTGATAATTCTTTTTGAAGAAATGCATTTGTTTATAAAAAAATCACTCGAAATAAAATTAATATTTTCCATAAAATTACATTCTTGCACCAATATAATAGTAACGATTTTACTTTTAACATACTTGAGTTTTGAATTTGGAAGTGTAAACAAAAATTCATCATTCAAACAATTTCTTTTTAAGATAGTATGTGCACTATAAGCAAATTAAGAATTTGTTCACACAGTACGTAATGGCGGGTAAAAAATCTGTACACTTTAGTTTTGTCTCGCAAGTTAAAATAATTGTACACCATCCGTTATAACGATGCAGAAATTACAAGTTATGGCTGCAACATCATGTGCATTTGTACAGGGACATCATTTTATTTTTAATAACATTTTTAATATTAACCATACCTTTAGAGAACCGGAAACACCGCTTGCTCCCCTCCAAGACTGGAGTTCTTACTGGCAAAACACAATCACTCTACTAGGTAACATCCATTTACGTAAACTAGGAAATATCTTTTGAGTTTGATAATTTTCATTAGGTTTTTCTTTAATCAAAGTACAGTGCTGTAGAATTTTTTTACTCACGAATTTATCCATGGAAGTGCAGTAATTATACAAAAAGCGTACAATCATCATTTAAACAAACAATTTCTTTTTTGTGCAAGATCGCACTATAGACTATTGCATCTAATTCCAATTGCCAGTTTCGTCCTTCGTACTAGTAACTTTGAAATAATTTGTTACTCTACGTACTGTAAATTCAATCTTCACTTCTGTATAAAATTACTCGGACATGCTATCTACTGTCCGTCCAAGTGGTTAATGCCGCAGGTTGTAAAAAACGTCTTAATTACAACGAGGCCCTTTTATTTAGTTTTGTGTATAATATTACGTAAACTTCCAATTAAAAAATTAATGTTTTCACAAAAGAGCTAAGACATCCATTATAACGATGAAAGCTCTTTCGTCACTGGAAAACGCGAACATTTTCTGGAAACTATACTGTAACTCAGTACTGCTTACTATCTGCGGTCTTGGTTCTGTGTGGAGTTGGAACTTCAGCAGAAGGGGTGGGAGTGAAGTACATTCAAAAACTCAGGTACAATAAAATTGAAGTAAAAATAAAATGATGTCCCTGTAGTTTATGTATTATTAAATTTATAACGAATTTGTCCACGCATTCTCGTAGGCCTACAACAACCATTAGAGAAAAATATGATATAACAAATTGGAATGAAAAGAACACGTAGAAATAATGAACGACAAGTAAAATGTAATATTTGTCATTTCTTGCAGTTTTTCAAAAACGAACATTTAAAGTTTGAACGAATGTACAAAATCAGAATAATCGTGTTTCGTAACTGCGAGTTAGAGAGTAAAACAGAGAAACTCATGTTCTCTTTTGCCACAACAAAGATAATTATCATCAGGGTGCACAATATACCGCAAAATCTCATTTTCGCCAAATATTCATATACGAACTTTAGCTTTGGAACCAGAGAAATAAACTCTTAAGACACAGGCGAACAGGATAACAAAAATGAAGAAGGGAAATTGCTTCTTTTGGACGCCGAAAAGGTCATGAGGCCTAAATATTAGAACTGCTGTTGTAAAGAGTTCATAACAAAAATACAAAAACCCTACGAGCGAAATAACAAAATGGATTATGCATTTCACAATGGAAGAATCATTGAACGCTCTTCAGTGGAAATGAAATAGATTATTATTCCATAAGTGAGCCAAAATGCCATTTCTTTAACGAGGTGGATGTATGAAAGTGTTAAATACACATGAATATGTTTCTGCACATTTAGATAAAGTAATGGCGTAGTTTAGTAGTAATGGAGAAAAAATAGTTAGGTTTCAGACTTAGGGTATTAAAAAAGCTGATCACGGACTCTACTTCCGGTTGGACACAAAAATCTTCCTGCAATGAGACAAACGTGAAAATGTGGCTTATGGTGAATGAAGCAGAGCTATGTTTTACAAACGTTAGTACTAACAGCAAATGTTTTTAAATACCTCTATAACGTTACACCAATTTGTATAACATATCTCGAAATAAGGTACGAAAAGACATAAAGCGCTGAGGTTTAGGAAATATGGAAGACATGTTATGATCTGGTATTGACGCTAGGAACTTCCTGGCGAGACACAAGAGCCGGTTTACCCAAGAAGCAGACGGATGCCCAGCAGGATGTCGTATTTCTAAGCACCAGACCGGAGAGATATTCCTTCCTTTGATCAAGGAAACTCGGCAAGCTAAACTTACTTCTGTGAAAAGAGAAAATGGTACATTAAACTTCTCCGAATCTTTCTTTGATCACTTCGTGGACATCCGGTAGGTGACGACAGGTCAATCCCTCGAATCCTGTTGCGAACAGTTGGCAGTTTCCACCCACAAGTCATTAACTATACAGCGAACTAGAATAAAGACGTAGGAAGGCTTCAGAGGAAGTAATGTTTTGATGTTTCAATTTATAGAACAAATAATCGTTATAATGGATTCGTGTTTATCACACTTCTAGGAACCTGGGCTGGTAAGTGGTAACAAAAGCATTGAGGTTAGAGTACGATATGCTCAAATATCTGAATTAGACCTATGTCGCCTTCTAAACTTTAAGTTTCTGAATATTAAGATAAATTGTACTGAAGGTTTACAGAAATCGTTATAAATTTGCAGGTGCATAAATAATTGATGTAATTTTTACACAGAATTGATCACTTAGAAATATTTTGAGGTTCGAAATGTAATTTTTAAATGCATAAGTGTTCTCTTTACTCGCTACGTAATATTCATTTCAAAACTTTCCAGTATAAATAAATAATTATTTAAATTGAATTCGATTTAAACAAAAAACACGTCAATTTAGATATTGAGGGGAAAGTCTGAAACCAGGCTTAATTGCATTTTAGATTTCATCCTCCATTTCATAGCCGCCCCCACTTTGAAATTTCAAATGGTACCCCCTATATTTTTATACTTAAATACGAAAGAGCACTCAATTGTTTATTCACCTCATTCGTTTTCGCATCATTTGTTTTCTATCGTCTCCTGGCAACCTGGATTGTTGTTATTGTTGATTAGAGCTGAAGAGAATAAATCTACAAAAACTTATTGAGCATTTCATGTAAGTAGTTGTGTTTATTTATTAAATTATTTTAAAATTGTGTATACCCTTCAAGAGAGAACATAAATCATCCTTATTGATTAAATTTAGGAATTTGCATAACATAAGCTGTGTTTTCATCCTACAATCTACTGATAATAACAAAAAATCTTCTACATATTTCGTCCAGTATTCCTTATTTGTCTGTTATTTCATTTCCTATTTCATCTTCTATCAACCACATGGATTTTCTGTTGTTATTTGTGAAGTCCAAACATTTAACTTCGCGGTACATTAAATCATATCTTTCTTTTGTCTCTAGATCCTCTACTTCTTTACATTTCTCTTTCATCCAATTTTCCTTGGTCTTATCAGTTCCTCTTCTTAGTTCGCCGTTTAGTTTCCTAGTTTCCTGTAGTTTTTTCTACCTTCTTCCGTGTTGATGTTTTTCCACTTTCTTCTTTCCTCCATCGTTCTCATTCCTTCTCTGCATCCTATTGTATCTTCTGCTATTTTCTGTATACAGCTTTTTAGATGAATCCAGTACCATTACTATTCTCAGGTGTGGATTCTAATGTAGCGGCTTTCTCTTGAAAATTTACTTGAAATTTTCGTTTTTCCTCTTCGTTCTTTAGTTTTTCCATGTCAAATTTCTTCGCCACCTGTCTTCCTTTTATTTTCTTCAGCGAATATATACTTCGCCTATCAGCGGAACATGATCTGAGTTAATATCCGCTCCTGGTAAGGTCTTCGCATTTTTAAAGAGATTTCGGAATCTTTCCTGTACCAGTATACAGCCTATCTGATATCTGCTTTCGTCTGTTGGATATGTCCGTGTATATCTTCTTCGTTTATGTTGGAATAATGTACTTCCAATAGTCATTGCATATTATTGCATATCATTGTATTATATACAGGGACATCATTTTATTTTTACTTCAATTTTTATTGTACCTGCGTTTCTAAATGTACTTGACTCCCACCCCCTTTCACTAATGTCCTTGCTAACGTCAGTCACACGAACTTACGGCCGCTAGTGAAATAAACAGTACATAGTACAGTGTGTTTCAGAAATATGTTGCATTTTCTATAGAAGAAAGAGCTTATATTATTGAAGTTTATTTTCACACGGGTATGGTGTGTAGCATAACTGAATTTATCTGTGTGGACTGAGCACAAGTGAAGATTAGAGTTACCGAAAGTACAGTACCCTATAATATGGTACGGTATTTAACAGCATTATTTAAACAAGAGTTTTATTTTACTGTTTGTAGGTATGAAGGACAATGATGGAAACTGGAATTACAATATAACCGAATGTGAACAACAGTTTTTTTTCCCCCACAATTTCCTGATTATATCATTACGGAATATTTTCGTAGAAATGTCATTAATCTGGCAGATAAATTTAGAGCAACAGAGAGTACAGAAAGGAAGAAAAGTGTAAGACGGTCAACAAAGGTGACAGAAGATGCTGTAGAAGACGCTAGAGAAAGGATGCAGCGAGGTCCTAATAAGTCGGTCAAGAAGTTAGCTGTAGAAATTGGGGTTTCTTACGGAAGTGCTCACAAAATTCTCAGGAATAAATTAGGTTAGTAATGTGCTGAATAAAGTAGACATTACATAATGTATATAACTGCCTGAAGACTTGAGTTTGTGAAAAAAAAAAATTGTTACTATTCTACTGTTTTTTGATAAAATACTGTAAAGTAATGACCAAACTGAAAATCGTAATACTATATTTCCCTGTAACATAAATGGATACACTACTTTTCTCTCCTCCTATAGCTAGTAAAATGATTTGTTTACATATTGCACTAGCAACTCCAAACTCCTGTAATGGAAAGGGGGTAACAGTGTTTCCGAGTATAGCCAGGTTAATGTTAAAAATGTTAGTAAAAATAAAGTGATGTCCCTGTACTTCTTAATTTCAATTCAGGAATCCGCCCCTGAGCACGAGTTCTACTCTTTCAGGGGCGAGCTAAAGTTTTTCTGTATATATATTATATTTTATGTTACAATTATTAGGATAAATAAATAAATAAATAAATAAATATCTTTTACAGAAATTCACCGAAGATTCTCCTCTGTCATTTCTTTTTCCATTCCATATTTTCCAATTGTTCTTCCATCTTGTCCTTCTCCTACTACTGCGTTCCAGTCGCTCATTAGGATTACGCATGCTCCCTTCTTCTCTTTCTCAACTATCTCTTTTATCTTGTCATAAGTTTCTTCCATTTCTTCGTGTGATAATCCACTATGTGGGATGTAAATTTGCACAATCACCAAGTCCATTTTCTTCCCTAATAGTCTCACCATTATCATCCGGTCACCTACATAACGCACTGATATCACTTTATCTTTCACACGAGGTCCTAATAATATACCAGCACCATGGCTTCCTTTGGACTCACCACTTGAATAAAACAACTTAAATTCATCACTCACCAACTCATTATTTTCCCACCTCATTTCTGATATTCCCATCTCATCCACTCTGTTTCTACTTTAAAGTTTTCCAAATTAGGCCTATGTGCTTGCAAAATGGTCCTCACATTCCACGTTCCAATCCTCAATCTTCTTTTGTTCTCTCTGATAGATTGCTTCACAGTAACTTCATTTTTACCAGTGGTTTTTAATATCGTAATCTTTAAATTAGGTTATTCTATTAATATTTCTCTGATTAGTTAAGTATAAAAATGTAGTTATTACAAAAATAACTCAAATTGAAATTCATTATCTCTGTAAAAAATTATTAATTCTTACATCAATATGACAAAAGTTCTGGGTCGTCCGGATCAGCCAACACTGCCATCTAGAAATATTCGGATATACAAGGACATGCATCTCATTGTAGGCAGACGAGCCAGTACTATACACCAGACAAAGAGAGGTGGCTTATTGGGTTATTTCACGACTCTGTATCAACATCTCAGGTTATTTAGCGTCTGAATGATATGAAGGTGATAATGCCGGTGAAGTGATTCCGGGGTCCAACACCAAAAGTTACCCAGCATTCGCTCATATTGAGTTGAGGGAAAACCCCGGAAGAAACCTCAACCAGGTAACTTGCCCCGACCGGGATTCGAACCCGGGCCATCTGGTTTCGCAGCCAGACGCTAGGTGCCTTATTGTATTTTGTTTGCGAAAATAGTAATAAGAAGGGATAGTTGAGTGTGTTGATGGAATGAAGAAGTAATATGGGAAAGAAATACGTGAAAACCACTCATAACGTTTGTCCATCGGGAATGTAATGTTGCTCTGGTCTGAGATTGAACCCGGAATCTCCTGCATGACATTCTTACGAGCTGGTTTTGAGCTAGATGGATAAAACTTAGTTGGTATCTGAGGTCTTTACTTCCCCTGTCACTGAACTGTAAATTAATTTTACTAAATTAAATGGCCACGGCATGGCGCGTCCTCAGGTTGCGGATCGAGGAGACGGCCTCCAGATATAGAGGGTAGCTGTGAATATATTGAATAAGGTCGCGGACAGCAGATGAGGGGGTAGTCCTCCAGCTTGGGGGTTAGGCGAAGGGCTAACAACCCATCACCGTAAAAAAACCAGCTTGTCACGAAACCTTCAAATAAGCCTCGGGTCTTTACGGTTGTGGAACTTAGACTCTCACTTTGAGAGAGGAACGTAGGTTAAGGGTGTTTGAGAATAAGATGCTTAGGAAAATATTTGGGGCTAAGAGGGATGAAGTTACAGGAGAATGGAGAAAGTTAGACAACACAGAACTGCAAGCATTGTATTCTTCACCAGACATAATTAGGAACATTAAATCCAGACGTTTGAGATTGGCTGGGCATGTAGCACGTATGGGCGAATTCAGATATGCATATAGAGTGTTAGTTGGGAGGCCGGAGGGAAAAAGACCTTTGGGGAGGCCGAGACGTAGATGGGAGGGTAATATTAAAATGGATTTGAGGGAGGTGGGATATGATAGAGACTGGATTGGTCTTGCTCAGGATAGGGACCAATGGCGGGCTTATGTGAGGACGGCAATGAACCTGCGGGTTCCTTAAAAGCAAGTAAGTAAGTAAATAAGTAAATTAAATGTAATAATACTGTAAACAATGTTAGAGGTAGGTAAGACCGCACGAGGAAGTCTTTCACACAAAACAAAAAGGAAAAAAAAAAAAAAAAAAACTTTTTTTTTTATATACATAAACGACTGAAATGAGATGTATAATTTTCCTATGAAAACCGTATATGTAAATCGATTTTAAACACTCTTTTGAGCTTCAAATACATCCATACTGAGCGTGTGCCTGTCATCGCTCAAGAGTAGTGAGGCTGAACAATACAGTATTGTATTTCACTACTCGTTTGGAATTGCCACAGCGTTCAAATCCCGCCAGTAAAATCCATTAAAATGTACGTACATGTTAGCTATGTATATATTCTGCCCTACAAACTGTTCCCCTAGTTCTTCTCCATGTTTTCTATCTTTTTTACAGCAGTATTTCAGTCAAGTTCTCTTACCTCTTTTTGTAGTTTTTATCCTTTCAAGAATTTGTGGCAAAATATAAAATCCTCTTCATTTTTTTCCCCACTTCTTAGTTATAGCCGCGCGGGATTTGAGAAGAAAAGGGAACAAAAATGTTTGGAGAAAGAAACTGTCCTCTTGACTCAAACTTTTTGTGAACTACAAACTCGGGGGATATTATCATTTCTTCACAGGGAAGTCTCATCTGAAAGGAAGGCAGAGCGTGTCGCGGGGGAACAACTCGACCGCTTCCTGTTATGTTTTTGTTTCTCTCGCACCAATTTTTTTTTGTGAATATTAAGTTGTACATTGAAACGGAATGTTTACTCATCCAAAAGCCTCACACTATGTCAATTTACCATTATGTTATATAACTGTACACAAAAATATTATGTAGGTTAAGCTTTTAGCGAAATTTATCTTTTAGTTATAATCTGTAATTATATTAATGTACACAGTCTATGTCTATCATTCTACAAAAACGTTATATTTATGTTTAAGATTCAATATCAATGTCCGTCGAATATTTAAAAAATCTGATCAACAGTAGATCTATTACGCCTAAATCAACACCGATGATCCCCAATAATTTCATCTAAATATGGAGTTAATCTTCTCAAAAGAATATTGGACAAAATTTTGTACGCCGTCAACAAAAGGGTATTTCTCGAAACTTACAACAGTTAAGGCCCATTCACAATGAAAATTAAACATAATCTATACTAATAATAAATCTGTAGCCGAAATTTTTCCGGTAGTTTTCGATTTTCCAAAAATAATTGGTCCTAACATATATAATTAACCACCCTGAAACCGAAAATCGCTTTTTTGAAATTTTTCTTTGTATGTCTGTCTGTCTGTCTGTCTGTATCTTTGTTACCTTTTCACTCGATAATGGCTGAACCGATTTCGATGAAAATTGGAATATAAATTAAGTTCGTTGTAACTTAGATTTTTGGCTATATGCCATTCAAAATACATTATTTAGAAGAGGGGGTATAAGGGGGTCTGAATTAAATAAATCGAAATATCTCGCTTATTATTAATCTTTGTCAAAAATGTTACATAACAAAAATTTCGTTACAAATCATTTCCGGTAAGTTTTATTCTTTGAAAAATTTTGATAGGACTGATATTTAATGAGATAAATGAGTTTCAAAATTAAAATAACTGCCATCGAAGGCCGTGTAATGAATTAAAAAACAAATGACTTCGTCTATAAGGGGCCTTGGACAGGAACAATCGAAAGCTATGAAAGATAGCCTACAGAGAATGTTTCTGTGTTTGTATGAAGTAATATCGGAAGCTAAATTAACCGATTTGTGTAATTAATTATTATTTCACCATTGGAAAGTGTAGTTTCTCTAGATGGACATAATGCTATAATGTTATTACAGTAACTTCGGAGTGAATTGAGGACAGGTAAGATTGAAATAGCTTCTTATGCACGGAAAACTTGATAGGCTATTCTGTGTATTCGTTTCCTGTATTTCTTAAAATAATGTTTATCTCAGAGAATTAACGAACCACAAGAGCGTATTGATTTAGTATGCAGTAATAATATGTTAGCTTAGCATTCCATTATTTTATAATCCAAATTTCAACTATGCTCAATTGAATCGTGTTAAAATACATAAAATACATATGCATTAAATGCAATGCAAAAAAATTGGGTTATGAGCCAAGCAGATTATGTTGCGCTGTTGTAATATAAAATTTGTTCCTCATGAGATTCAATATATATATATATATATATATATATATATATATATATATAGTTATTTCAGTTATTCGAAGGGTTCAGAACCATAGTGGCCCAAGCGCCATTTACTGAATACGTAGAAAACAAGGGTTAAAATTAAGTTATTATCATAATTCAATGGAAACATATAGCAACTAAAATAAAGTATACACATTAAATCTAAATGATATGTCAGTCTTCATTAAAGTATGGATGCATGTAATAAAAATTAAGAAACATGTTAAAGGAATTGTCATTGCACCAAATTAGTGGTCTCTGGACCAAAACGATCGCATTTTAATTATTTAAATACAATTTAAGTTAAGTAACATATTAAAAGACTTATCCTTCTATCAAAGACGAATGTTCCCTGGATCAAACGTCCTATTTTAATTATGTAATTACTTTATATTTATTTCTAACGGGTGCAGCGGAGCGCACGGGTACGGCTAGTCGTAACATAAACACAGAAGTTTGCGGCCAGGCTACCAAATGGGATCATTCACAATGATTCACATAGACACTGACATTAAAATTACCGTAAGACGTTAACATGGAAGTTTGCAAACTCCAAACTTTCATGCTTATGCTTACGTAATTTGCAAACAAAACACAATCGTGGAGCGCTGAAGTATACGACAGAATATGAGGAAATGGCGTCGTTGTTATGTTTCCATGGTTACCAAGTATTTTTGCTGTTATGTTTATGTTCCCATCGTGAATGATGGTATGACTTCTTGATTTTACCATAACGTTTACATTCTTAAGTTAACGCTTACGTTATGTTTAATTTTCATTGTGAATGAGCCTTTAGTCTTGTCCCCCTTCTTAAAGAGGTACAATTAAGAACTCCATCCATTGTTCTGGTAAGCCTGTGTGTGTATGTATATATATATATATATATATATATATATATATATATATGTACAAAATTTTGTCCAATATTCTTTTGAGAAGATTAACTCCGTACGTAGATGAAATTATTGGGGATCATCAGTGTGTATGTATATGTATATATATATATATATATATATGTACAAAATTTTGTCCAATATTCTTTTGAGAAGATTAACTCCGTACGTAGATGAAATTATTGGGGATCATCAGTGCGGTTTTCGGCGTAATAGATGGACAATTGATCAAATTTTTTGTATTCGACAGATAATGGAGAAAAAATGGGAGTATGAGGGTACAATACATCAGTTATTCATAGATTTCAAAAAGGCATAGGCCTATGACTCGGTTAAGAGGGAAGTATTATATGATATTCTTATTGAATTTGGTATTCCCAAGAAACTAGTTCGATTAATTAAAATGTGTCTCAGTGAAACATACAGCAGAGTCCGTATAGGTCAGTTTCTATCTGATGCTTTTCCAATTCACTGCGGGCTAAAGCAGGGAGATGCACTATCACCTTTACTTTTTAACTTCGCTCTAGAATATGCCATTAGGAAAGTTCAGGATAACAGGCAGGGTTTGGAATTGAATGGGTTACATCAGCTTCTTGTCTATGCAGATGACGTGAATATGTTAGGAGAAAATACACAAACGAATAGGGAAAACACGGAAATTTTCCTTGAAGCAAGTAAAGCGATCGGTTTGGAAGTAAATCCCGAAAAGGCGAAGTATATGCTTATGTCTCTTGACGAGAATATTGTACGAAATGGAAATATAAAAATTGGAGATTTATCCTTCGAAGAGGTGGAAAAATTCAAATACCTTGGAGCAACAGTAACAAATATAAATGATACTCGGGAGGACATTAAACGCAGAATAAATATGGGAAATGCGTGTTATTATTCGGTTGAGAAGCTCTTATCATCCAGTCTGCTGTCAAAAAATCTGAAAGTTAGAATTTATAAAACAGTTATATTACCTGTTCTTCTGTATGGTTGTGAAACTTGGACTCTCACTCTGAGAGAGGAACATAGGTTAAGGGTGTTTGAGAATAAGGTGCTTAGGAAAATATTTGGGGCTAAGCGGGATGAAGCTACAGGAGAATGGAGAAAGTTACACAACACAGAACTGCACGCATTGTATTCTTCACCTAACATAATTAGGAACATAAAATCCAGACGTTTGAGATGGGCAGGACATGTAGCACGTATGGGCGAATCCAGAAATGCATACAGAGTGTTAATTGGGAGACCGGAGGGAAAAAGACCTTTAGGGAGGCCGAAATGTAGATGGGAGGATAATATTAAAATGGATTTGAGGGAGGTGGGGTGTGATGATAGAGACTGGATTAATCTTGCACAGGATGGGAACCGATGGCGGGCTTATGTGAGGGCGGCAATGAACCTTCGGGTTCCTTAAAAGCCATTTGTATGTAAATATATATTCGGTGTCATTTTTAATTTTGATTACCTAATAAACCACTCTGAATATTGCCTTGAATTACGAGTAGACTCGACTATGTTCTACTTACAACTAAAATAAAAAATGTCAGAGGGCTTATATGCGGTCTACGACAGCAATTTACCGTAGAAGAGTGCAGGAACACTCTGTAGTGAGTGGTCTACGTATTGACTGTTCGTATCTATTACATAATTTAATAGTCCATTCACACGCTTTGCATAGTGATAAGCTGTCATTAGGCGTCTTTTTCTCTCGAGTTTAGTCATTCGCTGTCGACCAGTAGTGGCGGGATAAGAATATCAGGCGATATTGGGGTACTCGAGAAAAAACTATTCTATATTCACATTTTCCTCTCTAAATTTCACAGGATCTGTCAAGGAATAAACTCGGTCCATTTGCTGAGTCTGTCATATGACTAATCAGTGCTGAAATTCCGTCCTTTGCAGTCAATATTCAATTTTCTATGTGTCGTAGGAAACAGAAACACAAGAAGAACGGCATTTCGACAAATTTAATTATTCAGTCCTATTTCCACTTTGCACTGTGAAGATCATTGTCTATCTCCCTCCAATCCTTTTCCCAGAATATTCCTGCAAGCTGTTAGAGGAGTCCGTAAGCCCTCCGAACATAATATAGTGTAGGCTACGTTAAATCACTTCGCATTTGTCCACAGAAGTCAAACAGCATGATGAACCAAATGTGTGCGGAGCTCCTAATGCATTACATAGCGCTGCTACCTAAAGCCCACGACATCACGCCCACACACTACACTCTATAACATGTTCCCGTGCTTCGGAATAACTCCTACACTGATTTCGAATCAAATATTTATATCCGAAGGCGAGTCTAATGTTCGCTTATCAGTAAACCACTACAAAATACTCCCGATTTAGTACTGTAACCTTAAGGCTAATTCATACGGGATAGTTTACAGGAGTCAAGTGCTTGGAGCAGGTCGACTTTCCTTCAACTTTCCCCGTATGATATGGTCGAGACAGTCAAGTTGTGACTTGGCGGTCAAACAGAATTTGAGTTGACGACCCGTCAACTTTTGTGTCCACTTTCCCGTCACGTGACCAACTTGACTCCCACCACTTCCCGCGTGTGAACGCGAACTTGTAGCAACTCGGCAAGTAGAAAGTTTGTAGTTTTAGGTCTATTGTCGAAGTAAATTAATAATTATTAATAATGAGCGCCCCTAAGTGGAATTCCAAAGATATCATAAAGTTTTTGGAAGTGTATGAGAAGTATGAACTTATATGGAATATACGTGACAAAAAATACCTCAATAAAAACAAGCGGGAATTATTATTCCAGAAACTAGTCAGTGAACTCATGGAACAAGGTTTCGAAAACATAGACGTAGAAGTGGTTCGAAAAAAGTTAAAAACCCTTAAAACAGAACTCATTCTGAGATGTTTCCTGTATTCTGCAGAACCTTCTTCAGCTAATTCTTTCAACAAGGTATTAGATGCACTGTGCATAATTCTTCTACGAATCCATTTCTTAACCCATGTTCTCTTTTCCTTGTTTTCAAGAATATTTTGTAATTCATACAATAACAAGACGCCAATTAGCTGCACACATGCTTGAATTTATGCTGGTGGCATCTTCAGTTTCACCAAACTAAAAATGCTACTTCACTATTGATTTTTATTAACTATAACAGAATACAAGAATTCAAACACCACTACGAATACAACATTCAGCGTGCGCTTTTTTTCAAGCATGGTTTCAAGTTTAATGTCTCCGTGTGATCACAAATATAGCATCAAGTTTAGAGGCTTCAAGCACTTGACTCCTGTAAACTATCCCCGTGTGACTCGGGTTTTAGGAAAACATCAACAAGGAAGCAACACACTTGAACGTCCATTTTTCGGAGTCAGGTTTCTACTAATGTCGTGCAATGTCCGAAGATGAGAGGGAATATCAAGACACTACAAACTTCGCCCTACTCCATAGGCATTTCAACAGTACGTGGAAGTGAATCATGTAAACTAAAATAACCGAGTCCATATCAAGGAGATATTGAAAATAAAAGCCACTGGCGTAGTTCAGTCGGTTAAGGCGCTTGCCTGCCTATCCGGAGTTACGCTCAGGCGTGGGTTCGATTCCCGCTTGGGCTGATTACCTGGTTGGGTTTTTCCGAGGTTTTCCACCAACCATAAGGGAAATGTCAGGTAATCTATGGCGAATCCTCGGCCTCATTTCGCCAAATATCATCTCGCTATCACAAATCCCATCGACGCTAAATAACCTCGTAGTTGATATAGCGTCGTTAAATAACCAAGTAAGTAAGTAAGTTGAAAATAAAGTACACAAGTTTCAGAACTTGTGTGAAACAATCAAAAGAACATTGAAAAATAAAGTCAGAATAGATAATTTGTTTAAACAAAAGCCGCCCTAAATAAGGGTTCGATAGATCGGCCTACTAATCAATTCATAAAGAATAATAAGTAAACAAAACAATTTTGTGACACTTGGAAAGAAAAAGAAAAAACATTAAGATAAGAAAACGTAGGAAATCATTTACAATAAAAATTTTGTTGGGTACAAATGATTACTAATTATAGCTAAGGATGATTTTAACACGTGAGATCCTATGGCATCAATCGTTGCATCATAAATTTTATATTGTTTAAGTTGATTTAAAGTTTCACGTGGGATCGTGCCACGGGCACCGAACATGAGCCCAAAAACTGTCCAATGTGTGATGTGGTATTGTGCTCCAAGATGCTGACAACAAGGCTCATATATGACTTGTTTTTCACGACACACCTCTTGTGGCTGTTGCTCATGCATCTCAAAACGGATTGTGGGATCAAGAATGACACCCTTATCCTTCTGCCGATCAATTATGATGATATCAGCCCGTCTAGTAGAGCCATCAGAAGAGACGCAACCAACCTCCTCATAAACCTCATAGGAAGCATTCTGACGGATTGAAGCTGCGATGAGAGAACGAATCGTATTATGTCTGTTGATTCGGAGCAATTCTCCATGATGGCAGAAACCCAAGACGTGAGGAAGCGTTTCTTGCTCGTCGCATCTTCTGCAACGGGTTGAGTCAAGAGTTCTACCAGGGAGAGTACGTACAGGTATTGTATTACAGTTCACCTTAATGGCTTGCGTCCACTGACTGCTCGAAAGTCCCTTTTTGGTTGAGATCCACGAATTACCTTTCTTCCAGTGAGAATAGAAAACAATTCCCAAACCTTTACTTTTCAATTTACTCCATTGATGAAAAGAATCTTCACGCAATGCTTTTCTTAGTTTTTGAGAAGAAATACGTTCAGAGCAATCGAAGGTAATTGGTAATTGTTTGATGCAATGTTCAATTTCGTTTGGAAGATTTCGAGTGGCTGCTACATGAGGGTTGTCAACGTGTAAAAGTCTTTGACAAATATTTAAGTGCTGAAGGTAAGCTTCCCACTGGGCTTTAAATACTCCTAAACCTCGCAATCTTCTTGGTGCATACAACATAGCATCCGGGGTGTCAGTAGGAATGTTAATTATTTCCTTAACAGCGCTGCGAATTAATTTGTCAATATCAGATAGAAATTTCACTTTAAGATCTTTTAAAGGAGCACATTGGAAGGGGTAAACCAACTGCGGCCAGATAAATTCTACAAAACAATGGCTTTACCTCTATTAATGTATGGATCGGAAAATTGGACCATGAATACCGAAAATAGGAGAATGGTTGAAACTTCGTAAATGAAATTCTTACGTTATGTAGCTGGATATAGGCCTACCCTAAGAGACCAAGTACGGAATAATGTTATACGAGATAAGCTGCATATAACTCACTTAACTGGTATGATTCGAGAAAAAAGAAAATGGTTCCAACATAATACAAAGAATGAAACTATGAAGTTCAGCTAGATGTCTTTATGAATACAAACCAAGACGAAAACGAAGTATTGGTCGACCACGACTACGATGGGAAGACGACCTCTAAGTCGGAACGGACCGCAATCGGTCCACCTTGAAGTGGATGATGATGATTACAAACCGGTAAGTGGCCTTATGTTCGGTTCATGTTTGCCGAGTCTTTTTAGAACTGAAGCTCCCTTTGCGTTTGTTCAATCTTTCCCCTTCCTTACATATGTATGTTCGGTGCCTTTTTTCTTAGTTCATCCTCTCCCTGCGCCTTTACACTTTAGCTGCATTAGGATATCAGACTCATATTTTGCGAAGTTAAGCATCCCTGATGAGTATAGGTAATTTTTCTTGTTTTAATATGACTAACATTCATATAAATATACGTATAAATAAATAAATAAATAAATAAATAAATAAATAAATAAATAAATAAATAAATAAATAAATAAATAAATAAATAAATAAATAAAATATTTAGAAAACGCATATGTTCAAAGTACCGATTATTATGTGCAAAGTTCAAACATGAAAGAGGAAACCAAAGCATTGCAAACTTCGTCTTATACCATATGAAAAAACTAATCGCAAGATCTATGCTCAAATCCTTAAGAGGTTTAAAATAGTGTCCTGCAATGTTCGAACACCCTCATCCGAATGTTGATATTTTCAATATGAACTTCTCAAAATACAAAATTATTTCTTATCATATTTTACAGAATAGCCTATTGTTGTTAGTTAAAATGAAGCTACTTTCACATCTTAACTTATTTCAATTTCTCATTTCTTCTTTCTCTTTTTTCTATTTTGTTTCAGTTTTTAATAAGAGTTTGTTCCTTTTCTTTGTTTATGTTTTATAAATTACTTTGTGAGTCTTGAATATTGTAATTGGGCTTTGCCTGTTACATTAAATAAATAAAAAATAAAAAATAAATAAATAAATAAATAAATAAATAAATAAATAAATAAATAAATAAATAAATAAATAAATAAAGTAAATAAGTGAGTGAGTGAATGAATGAATGAATGAATGAATGAATGAATAAATAAATAAATAAACAAACAAATATAAATAAATAAACAAATGAATGAATGAATAAATAAATAAATAAATGAACAAACAAACATGAGAGAGATAACCAAGACATTACAAACTTCATCTTACTTTATATGAAAAACTAATCGTAAGGTCTATGCTAAAACATGAAGGAATGGGAGTGGAGGACAGCGAATATTTTATAACACAATGAAACAAACACGACAGGCTTTTTTTTTGCAGAGCGAACATCGACGAATGTCGAACTTCGTCATAATCGACTAACTTGAATCGAACCTAGTGCCTGCAATACTTCCATCATCCGTACAGTCACACAAATATTGTTACCGAGAAAAAGTTATTGATTTGAATATTACGTCAAGAATGTAATTATAGTTATTTTCTTTCGGTAATCTGTATAGTAACAACTGTCATCTATTTTAAAAACATAATGTGATATACCTAAATGTACGTATATTTCTGTCGAAGTTTAATAATTTTTTGTAATAAAAATTAGGCTACCTGTCCTTACATCTAAATAAAACTTCACTTGTTCTAAAATCCTTACTCAGCTAAAAATATGGAGGATTGGAAGAGAAGTGTAGGAGATGCCAGCGAACTTAAAGAGCACAGATCATACAAGGGGCAAGAACGAGCGAGAGAGACAGATCCGCTTCTTCAAAGCAGACTTCGGTTCTTGTCACGCTCGACAAACTTGAGCTGAGCATAGAGCATGAAATGCACGACACTAGTTTCTACTGTCTAGAATCCGTTGTTACCCTATGTTCAAAGTGATAACTAGAGACAGACGCTATACGAAAAAAAAAATTGCCGAATTTTTAAAATATAAAATAAATATTTCAATTAGGCATACAATATATGTTGATTACTTCCACGTGTTAGTTTGAACTAAGTTTATTAATATCTAGTTCACAAGTTTCAACTTGGGAGCCATCTTCAGAACTGCGAAGTCCTTGCATCTTCCGGTGTCTTCACCTCCGGTGGGGGTGCGTTTGTGTTGTGTAGTTTGGGGTCAAATAGTGTGTGTATTCTGAAATTCAGTTGTGTGTTGAGGATTTTTTGTGAATTATAAGTGGAAATGCTTCCTTCTTTGCCCTGAAAAATGTTTTAAAAAACACATTGGATTTTGGAGGCGCAGCTGCGATAATTAGGCCTACATTTAAAAGTGTTATTTGCCAGCATGATTTAAATTTTGTGTCTAGTGTAAGCTCATAGATAAAAATTATTTCACCTTAATAAAATTACATACTAGAAAATTTAGTTTTAAACCCAGATGAAGATGGAAGTTCATTCATTTCATGAAGCTTTGGAGGTCCAGTGCTCGTCCTGGAATTTGAGCAGATCGTCTTTCTTGAGATAAAAACACTACCGAATCATAGTGATAAACATAATATTTGCTTAATATTAAATTCAATATACATGAATATTACACTTTTACTACGTCATATGACTTTTGACCAAAAACCGGCACGAAAGGATGTGTTTCAATCAATCATGGCTACAATTTTATTACTTCGCTGCAATTTTATTACTTCACTAGCATTTGTTTGTTTTTATCATTTCCCTAGCATTTGTTTCTTTGTTTCCCAACATTTCAAAATGCAAATTCTCTACGGTACTATAAAACATGTTTTGCGATCGTTATTTGTTTCCTGCATAGACAGTCAACTAAAAATGGCGGCTTCGATCAAATGTTTTGGTGAAGCTAACATCAGTGAAATAGAATTTCAGTAAGTGAATGATTACCTATTTTATTGTAGGCTACTTTATTTCTTCTAATCTTAATATACTTTCTTCTGTCACTAATTGATTGTACCATCGTCTAATGGTCTTGGGGTCTGGTGGATCTTTATGGAATCTTGCTCGAAAATTTCGCTGCACTGTTGTGACTGATCTTGTGGAATGAAATTCCAACGCCACAAATGCACGCTCAACACCAGTCGCCATTTTTGTAAACTCAGGTCCTCTACCGGTAAGAAGTGGAATTACGCCGCGCGGATAATTTCAAATAAAACTTTGAGAGATACCTTATATGGTAATATTAGTACCATTGTTGTATCATTCACGGTTTGTCTATAAAAAAAAATCCCCAAACTAGGGCAATCATTTATGCTCACTATAGTACGCTACTTTATTTCTTCTAATCTTTATATACTTTCTTATGTTTTTATCACCTCCCTGCCATTTGTTTCTTTGTTTGCCAACATTTCAAAGTGCAAATTCTTTACGGTACTATAAAACATGCTTTGCGATCGTCATTTGTTTACCGCATAGATAGTCAACTGAAAATGGCGGGTCCGTTCAAACGTTTTGGTGAAGCTAACATTAGTGAAATAGAATTTCAGTAAGTCAATTAACATTTTATTGTATTAGAGTACTTTATTTCTTCTAATTTTTATATGCTTTCATCTAATCGTGTAATAGTCAATGAAATCCCACTCGAGTTTTGATTTTCTGTAGACAAATCCTGCTTTCCATATATGTTTCAGTTGCACGAACACCGACGGCTTTTATTTTGGATCTGTCTGGATGTTTTGTTAAACACCCATTGCTTTCTCTCTTAATTGATATCGCATTTCTTTCTCCAATATAACTTTTAAACACAGAAACTATTCAAAACATAAATATATCCTTGATGCTAGCTTTAAGGATTCAAAAAAGTTTTAGAACCGCTGGGTTAGGGCTTCAAATTAAGGAACTGAATAATTTCAAGAGCCCTTTTCGTCCTGTCCTGAGTGACAAGTAGTTTGTACAGATGTTTAAACATGAAGCATAGATATTATGAGAGAGGCAGGGAATCTCTCTATCCCCTGGGAGATGTCAGAGCCACTAATCTGAATACATTTGCTGTTTCTATTTAGCGTTATTAAATGGGGTTTCCGAAGTTTGAACCCATTTGCTGGTCCCTCAAGTAAAAATAATTTAATCACCATGATCCGCAGCTTAAACAACTACTGCCTTCACTGCAGTTGAAATACTTTATTATGCATTCTTTGCACAAAGTTGACGATGTGGATTCGTTTAAGCCCCGATTGTGTTCCCGTCTGCATATTACATCTCCGAGATTGCTAAATGGATACCAATGCAATTACACGTTGGAGATTATTAACAAATTCTGGCGGGGTTTCCAATTGCTGCACTAATCAAGCAATTACGTACCAGCCTAAAATGCGTTCAATTTGTCATTTATTCATTACACTCAAAAATGTGTATATATGTATATCACGGACAGATTTGGAATGTACACAGTGGTATAAAAATCACACGTGTTCGTTCTCTACTAGTTCGTTAATCGATTGGGTGACAGTGATGACTCAATAATAATAATAATAATAATAATAATAATAATAATAATAATAATAATAATAATAATAATATCCTTCCAACAGTCATGGATAGTGTGCGCTTAATGAAATTCATAACAAATGCATTAAGGAAACATTATCTTACTATTAATAAAAGATTATACATCTTGATTGCACAACTTTTAACGCTATATCACATACATGGGCACAATTTTCGGTTACGTGAGGCACTCGATTTGAAATAGTTTGTTTACTAGGAGAGGAGACTGCAGAGCAGGATGGGTAATATAAACTGCTGTGACCTGCGTCACCTTATCGTAATCGCTAAGGCGGTCAGTGGCGAATTATTAGGAAAGCGCTTGGTTAACGTGAGAGACTCGAAAACTTTTATTCAATTTGGCAAATTAATTCGGCAGCTTTAATCATAAACCTCTCTGTCCGTAGCTAAATTGATTTAAATCACAGGCGAGAAATTGCGTAACTAGCCAATAATATTCCATCACGTTGTCTACGTTTATTTTCTTGAATATTCTGGAGTTTATCAAGATTACTTAATAGATTTGCACGTTCTCGACCTAAAATAATTTCAGAAAAAAACATATTTCGTTTTCTACGCATATTTGATATATTTTTTATAGATTTCTTTTGGAAATAATATTACAAACAACATTTAATTTCTCGTACCTTTTAATGCAGCGTGTTTACGGTATAATGTCGTATTTAGTAGGCCTATACTATGCAAATATTAAGATCATAAATTTTCTTCGGAATAGTACGAAAAAAACATTTAATTTGTCTTACCTTCTAATTCAGCATGTTCCTTATGGCATAAGGAGTAATGTCGTTGTATATTACATTATGCCACCACTGATATTGCTTATGGAACTGATATAGAACCTGCCCACGCCTAGGAGCTACGTGAGGGAGGAACGGGGACTGTGAATATGTCACTCAGAGCGATAAGCTCTGTGAAGGTCAGTGAGGCACAAATTCTCAAGTGAGGCACGATGCCCATCTCTGCTATATCACTTCGGAAAACGTACACATACACAACACATCCAATCACCGAACACAACACAAACAAGCTGCATTCCGAACTCAACATACCAATGAACCAACATGATTACAAAGAAGAACTAAACACAATCAAATACACAGAACAAGAAAACGGATACAACCCTAACATAACAGACAACATAATACGAAAAACAAAACATAATCACAAAAATCATACGAATACAACACAAACACAAGAACATAAAAAATACATCACACTAACATATGAAAACAAAAACACACACAAGATTGCAACCTCATTCAAGAAATTAAATTATAACATCGCATACAGAACAAATAACACTCTACAAAAACATCTCACCACACAAACAAACAAATACAACCACAAAGCCGTATTCAAACTCAAATATAACACCTGCAACAACTTCTACATAGGACAGACAGGCAGATAATTTCAAACACGTTACAAAGTACACACAACAACCCTAACAAAATTACAAAACACTTCCACATATGCAGAACACATCACAAATGCTAACCATACCTACAGAGACATCAACACAGTCATGGAAATACTGCACATCCAACCAAATAGCCAGAAACTAAACACGCTAGAAAAATACGAAATACAGACACACAAAAATACGTCCAAATGAAATTCTCAACACACAACTCACTTTCAGAACACACACACTCTTTGACGGTACATTACACTACACAAACACACCCCACAGGAAACACAAACAAAAGCCGCCAGGATGAGCAACAACCAGTTCTGAAGATAGCCGATAGCAGGCTGAAACATGTTAACGAGGTAATGTAAAATTTAACACGCGAAAGACACATAATACGTTTTCCGAAATAAAAGATTGTATAAAGTCTACGCGAGGCACAATTTTAACTTATTATCAAGCTCTGGATTCTTAGGTTCGAACCTATTCTGTTGATATCTCCTTACTCTCAAAATGTCGCTTTTTTTCCCTTTTATGGACGAACAAATAACATAGGTCTACTTAAATTTTATGGGACCTAAAAAGACCTAATTCGTAGGTTAAGGCTAAAAGTTGGCTATTTCATTTGTCATAATCTAAAACGACCAAATTCATTGTATTTTACCTAGAACTATTTTCAGAAATGGGAGGGGTAAAAGTAAGAAGAAAAAGAATAAAGTGCATAAGATTTGCTGATCATATAGCGTTATTAGCAGAAGAAGGAAACGATACTGAGAGATATGCTACTGGAGCTAAATGACAGCTGTGAGCAGTATGGGATGAAGATAAAAGCAAACAAGAGGAAGACCATGATTTTCGCAAGAAAAATGAAGAATGTAAACTTGCGAATTCTATACGAAGCAGTAGAGCAAGTGGACAGCTTCAAATACTTTCGGATGTGCCATAAGCAGTAACATGAGCTGCAGCCAGGAACTCAAAAGGAGGACAGCAATGGAAAAGAAAGCTTTTAATAGAAAAAGGAACATCTTCTGCGGACCTCTGGTATATAATAATAATAATAATAATAATAATAATAATAATAATAATAATAATAATAATAATAAACAATACTTTATTGGCAGAACAAAGATACATATTGATTTTTTATATAGCCTATAATAGTACATTATGCAACGAGCCTATAATGATAGTAATTAAGACGCGAGGATGTTTATGAAACGAGCGCAGGCGAGTTTCATAATTTCCATATGAGCGTCTTAATTACCATTATAGGCAAGTTTCATACGACTGTTTATGCTCGACCATATTTCTAACTTGAAATTATTCATAACTATTCATGTTATAGTTATGTAAGTGAGGAGCGGAACTGACCTGAACTGTGAGATGTGCGCAAACGCGAAAGTATTGATTTTTTCCGGGCAACGAATGTCGACGACCTTGGTATAATCTAGGGAGTAAGATAAACGTTAAACTTGATATAACCTTGAAATTGAATTCGACATTGAAAAACGAGATGACAAATTGAATTTATTTGAATATTATTTACAATTAAAGCTAATTATTATAGTAACAGAACATAACCTTCTGCGACAGTATTGGATTTCCAGCCTGCGTGACGTTTTGCTAGTTGTCTTTCGATTGCATATCCGAGAATAATCGAAAACCTGAACTTTAATGAATAGGTGTACTTTAATTACATGCATTAAAGGACTGCTACCAGGTGTATAATTACTACATTTCGGCATGGTCGAGCAATAAAGAACTTTCTAGCACCTTCAGAAAGAGTAAGTTACATACTCATCCTCAGGGGGCATTCCACATAAGTTAATGTTAAGACATTTTATTGAATAACAGAGTAAACAGTAATAAAAGAAAAAAGAAGAAGAAAAACCACATATCACAATAATTGAACTTTAAATTTTCTCTGTTAACAGCAATTTTTAACAGATTTTTTTAAATAAGGAGCATTAGCAAATTTTATGTTTGGGAATTTATCTGTTATGTTACATAGCCTTGGACCTAAGTTGATACTGTGATTATATGCTACAGTTGTTGTACATTTAGGAACTGTCAAGCATATGTTGTCTCAACTTTTGGTTTTATATTTATGTGAATATAAATTAAATATGTTTAGGTTTTTATGTACGAAAATCAGTAATACATTGTTATAAATTTGATGGAAGTCAAATACTTTAAATTCTGAATACAGCAGCTCTAAAGGATAATCAAGAGGTTTATCAAGGCATATTTTTATTATTATTTTTTATTATTCTTTTCTGTATTATATGCTATAAATTTCAAATTCTAGGGTGGTATTCATAGACATTTCGCAGCACGCGCTACGAGCGTACTAAGCTAGCCCCGGCTATCCACTGGTTACTAGTACAGAATTCAAATCATATCCTATCGCTAACACTAGTTTTTGAATACGAAAAACGCTGATAATCCACCGAAAGCCCGCGTCAAATATGTCTATGAATACGGCCCATAGTGTTTTAATTTGATTTTTCACAACAACATGAAGACTTAAAATTAAGTTTTCTCAAAACTTGAAATTTCGAGTTGTTTCCATTTTGAACTGGCCCGTCGATTTTTAATCTTTCCCAAAGGATAATGATTGTTTTATAATGAACTTATTCCATGGAGAAAACGAGCAGCCAGTAGCTCTACAACATCACAGCGCCGTATTATTTCCGCGAACTATACTGTAGTTCTGGGGGTTATTTTGAGGGTTTTGAGGTACGGTTAACGTGACAAAAAGCCCACCCAGCTTAACATTCAAGCTCACCAAAAACAGGCGAGGAGCACAGAGTGCAGAAGCAAGTTTCTTTGGCTCAGGTTGTAATTGTACTGTTTCTGCTGGCCAGGTTATTACTTTAAGTGCTTCTTCTCCCCCATACCATGCCCCATACGTCACAATGTTCTATAGTTCAGAGAGAGCTACAGGGCAGGTCGCTACAATTTGGTCACGTGCTATACGCTTCCTAATTTTTTTTTTTTACTTCCTGCAAGTATAGTCCAGTGATATCAACAATACATTATAGTTAATATCTCGAAATGGGGTACTGTAAAACTGAACATTTCATGCTAGAGAACCAAGTTTTAAACACTCGAAGAATTTCAAGTGAACTATGAGGCGTAGACAGAAATAATTAAAGTTTGTGATGAGATAAACTGATCTTTTGTGATCACTCACTGTTCGACCTGTGATTGCTCATTTATGATCGCGGTGATCTTAGACAGTGGAGCAGTGATAGACAGTGAATGATCTGCGAACTTGTTCAAGGTGAACACTATATAGTCAACTGTTTCCCGCTCATCAAAGCGCCTCACTGCGATGTTTCAGTGCTCTCGATATTTCGTGCATGGTAGGCGAGGGCGAGAAAATTTTGAGGTTATGTTAATTTTGTTAATATTATTGTATCCTCTTTTTATATTGATAGTATTAGTTTATTTCTATTTCTTTTGTTGTAATTATATTCTATAGTCTGATATAATTCTGTATTATAATTATGTTCTGTTCTGTGTTATTGAAATAAATTTGTTCTTGACTATGTTACAGTATCTTCCGATGCGAATAAATGAATAAATAAATAAATAGATGAATAAATAGATAGATAGATAGATAGATAGATAGATAGATAGATAGATAGATAGATAGATAGATAGATAGATAGATAGAGATAGATAGATAGATAGATAGATAGATAGATAGATAGATAGATAGATAGATAGATAGATAGATAGATAGATAGATAGATAGATAGATAGATAGATAGATAGATAGATAGATAATAAAACAGAAGACAAAGACAAAGACAGACAGACAGACAGACAATAGATAGATAGATAAAATAGATAACAGACAGACAGACAATAGATAGATAATAAATAAATACATAATTTAAAAAATTAAATAATAAATAGATAGATAGATAGATAGATAGATAGATGGATGGATGGATGGATGGATGGATGGATGGATGGATGGATAGATAGATAGATAGATAGATAGATAGATAGATAGATAGATAGATAGATAGATAGATAGATAGATAGACAGACAGACAGACAGACAGACAGACAGACAGATAGATAGATAGATAGATAGATAGATAGATAGATAGATAAATAAATAAATAATAAATAAATAGATAAATAGATAAATAAATAAATAATAAAAATAAATAAACAAATAAGCAATAAATAAATAAATAAATAGATAGAAAAATAAACAAATAAATAAATTATATATATAAACAATAATAAATAATACATAAATACATAAATAATAAATTAATAAATAATAAATAATTAAATAATAAATAAATAATGAATAAATAAGTAAATAAATAAATGAACGAACGAACTAACGAACAAATAAATAAATAAATAAAGATAAATTCCAATTGAATAATAAAACATCTTACTAAAGGTAAAATACGCCATTTAATAAATAAATTCCCATATAAGTAAAATGGAAATAAATAAACGCCAAAACCTGTTTCGAGATATTCGCCATTGAAATAAATCTGTTTTTTTTTTTAAAAATTTTATGCAATATTATAACAAATAAAAAAATAAATAAAATAATACCAAAAAGGCAAACCGATTTTTTTATAAGAGACCATCACTTGAATTAATATTTCAAAAGAAAGTAAGTAAATAAATTTTACGCAATAAACGAATATTTGCTTATAAATAGCAGCAAAATTCAGATATCGCATTCTCGATTTTTTTCCCTAGTTAAATTACCACGCCATAAACAGATTTGTGAAAATATCTCATTTTTTTTTATTGTCGGTTGGTCTATTATTTCGTATTTCCGTCCAAATGATTCTCAAAACTTTAACGTGAATAGGTCTTTGTTCAAGGCACAATTGATTATAAAATCTAACATTTTTAGTGTAATACGAAATTAAACAAGTTCACGCTAGATATTTAACATATTAAAGCAAACACGTGCTATTGCCTGTCGAGTGTTGCAAATTGATTGGCACAGAAAATGCATCACCCTCCTTATCGTCCCCTTGTTCTCCTTGGAATCCCACTGATGTCTTTGCAATCCCTTGCTCGCCTAGTCTTCCCTTGTTCTGTTGGCACTCTACTAATTCTCCTTATATTTTCCTTTTCCTCCTTGTATTTCACCTGACTTCTTAACTGTAACTTTCAAGATGGTTTAAGTTTCAACCACTCAAGATTGGCCGGCAGACACAGCTATACGTATTATGTCACCAACTAGCTTTCCTAAAATATCCTACATAAAAAACGCTAAAGCGAACAACTACCTGAAAATGTGAGGAATGATTTTGAGCTGAAACTTTCGACCAAGACTCTACCAGTGCCAAAACCATGTCTAGCAACTCGTCAGACTCTTCGGAGAGAAAAAAAAAGATTCCGATTTTCGTTGAAAGTATCCTTTAGCGCCCTTAAGAAGACAACCGAAGGGAAGATGTACCTCACAAATAAGGAAATCCCTTCCAGTATTAGCAATAGTGCAGGATAGAGCTACCTTTACATCAAGAAAAGTGCAGCCATTGCTACTGAAGTTATAGTGAGCCAAAATAAAACGTCTAACATCATAATAATTGACAGGTGTAAGGAAAATACAAAAAGAGGTTGCTAAAATCGGAATTTTGAAAGTAAAGAAATAGCAACAGCTTATTCCGAATCTCACCGGACCGGTGGACAACGATGACGTCACGCTGCAGCGAAATAGGAACAAAACTGCTGGAAGGATCGATGGCTGTCATGGCGACTGTATAAGTTGTCTGTGCTACGCTAGCAAAATTTTGCGAAATTTCCGTTTCTCGTTCAAAGAAAAGAAAGCATAAACAATTTATTTCTTGAAATTTAACTGGTCCGTTGACATGTTTTATTTATTTTAGCCATCTTACGTTCAAAGAAAAGAAACAATGCCGGTGAAATAAACAATTTATTTCTAAAACCTCAACCAGAACTGGTAGTAATAACTGGTCCACAGTTGACATGTTCGTTCATAAGCCATTAACATATTGTTTTTACGTTGTGCTCATTACAATACAGCAGAACTAAAGCAGAACACACCGCCATGACACAACAGTGTACAATGTCATTCGTCTGCTAATTTCCGCCCTATTCAAGAACCAATCAGATTCACTGATGGCGGCTGATGGAGACTGCCATTCACCTCTGCAAGCTGATGGCACTGGTGCCATCAGATTGCTCAGCGCTGAGATTCGGAATACGCTCAAATGTAGCGAAGTCTCATTCCATACATTTCGACGGGAAGAAAGACAACGTTTATGACGCCTGGACGTCACAGGGATATGAAAATGGGACAGTATTATTCTAGAATTGAAGACTCGGGCAATGGTCGTGAATTTTTAATGTGATCAGCAATATTGTTAGTGCTAGTTCCAGCGGAGTAAAATAAGACAATGTAGACTTTTCAGATTTGGTAGCTATAAGCTGTGATAATACGAAAGTGGGATCTAAAGGACGAGTTATTCAAGAAGTTGAAACCCTCTTAGGAAGGCCCTTGCAGTGGTGCATATAGGCCCTACCTATTCTATTTCTGCGTAATTAAAAATTTATTTGTTGGTGACTGGGTGGTTGGGTGGGTGGGGGGAGTAAGGGAGTGATTGATGGATGGATCTCATTGAAGCCACCTCTCCGTGGTGATTTATTGGTTGGTGTAGCTTGTAATACAGAATCCGTACCTTAATTTTTAACCATTTCATACTAGAATTATTTTTCAAAATTTTCGGAGGTTCTTCACCCCCTCTGTCTCCTATATATAAATTTTAATTGGAAAGAGTAAAAAATCATGTCGAAGTACAAGACTAGTAACTTAATGAAGAAAAGGACTACATTTAACAACTGATTTTTATATATAACATAAAATACTGACATTAATTCCACTTGCACAATTGCAATATTAGGTACTAAAGCAGAGATGCAAAGCTGTGCTACAATTCAAGCACATGTCATAAGCCGGAACACAAAACTCATCCCTTCCCTTCAACTCCCGCGTCATTGCAGGTAAAGGGAGAAGAGAAGAGAAGAGAAGAGAAGAGAAGAGAAGAGAAGAGAAGAGAAGAGGAGAAGAGAAGAGAAGAGAAGAGAAGAGGAGAAGAGAAGAGAAGAGAAGAGAAGAGAGAGGAGAGGAGAGGAGAGGAGAGGAGAGGAGAGGAGAGGAGAGAGGAGAGGAGAGAGGAGAGAGAGAGAGGTAGAGGGAAACGGAGAAGAGAATTTCTTAAAGAAATAGAAGAGATTAAAGAGAAGAGTCTGAAGAGATCTGTCAAAAGAGAAGAGAAGAGTCGAGGAGGCAGAAAAACGAAGAGGAGGGAAACAGTTTCTGAGGAAGAATTAGCACAATCGGTTGAGAATTTAAGGGTTTTGTTAAAGAGAATAGAAAGGAGAGTTTTTACCTCAGGGGAGAAACGAAGAGAAGAGTTCCGGAGAAGTGGATGGGGAGAACGAACTCCTTCCCCAGAAGAGAAGAGAGAGAGAGAGAGGAGAGGAGAGGGAGAGGCCAGATCTAGACACTATGGAGAGGAGAGGAGAGGAGAGGAGAGGAGAGGAGAGGAGAGGAGAGGAGAGGAGAGGAGAATGAGGGAGGGAGGGGAGGAGGGAGGGGAGGGGGGAGGGGGAGGGGGAGGGAGGGGAAAGGGAAGGGAAGAGAAGAAAGAGAAGAGAAGAGAAGAAAGAGAAGAGAAGAGAAGAGAAGAGAAAGAAGAAAAGATTTTGAAACGATTTTCCTAATTTCTTAAAAACATATATATTAAATTCATGTCTCTGCACACATATCTGTCAAAAGTTTTATGGTCGCATGCAGAAAAACACACGCGTATTAAACACTTTCTGAAAGAATTAGCACAATCGGTTGGAATTAGAGATTTTATTAATGTTTATACAAATCGCGTTTTTAGCTCGTGAAACGAAAGATTTTCCCAATTGGAAGTCATACACTAACAAACCTATGTTTATCTTCATGCGACCATGAAACTTTTGACAGATATGTGTGCAGACACACGAATTTACCTATTTATTTATTTTTAATTAGAAGAATCCGATTTGATTTGTAATTTTTCATTAATGTTTATATGCCTTAACATTCCGTAAAAACTAAATTTTTACAAACCTTTTCTTTGGGTCGAACATCGAAAGCAATGATAGATAACGGTGTAGATACGCGTATTAAACACTTTCTGAAAGAATTAGCACAATCGGTTGGAATTTATAGGTTTTATTAACGTTTATACAAATCGCGTTTTTAGCTAACAGAAACGTAATTGAAGGTTCCGGCCTTGTGGATGGGAGAACGAGCTCCTTCCCCATACTTCTACTCCTCTCTTCCCCAGTTCTTAAACCCTATACTAAAGGATAATAATAATGACCATTACCTATTCTTACACTATTAAATGAGGCATAATAACCTCAGGTTACAGTCTATGTCAACTGGAGGACTGCCAATAAATGATTTAGTAAATAGGAATAATTTTACGAAACTTATAAAAAATTCAAGTCCATTGCGCTTCGGCAAAAAATGTTGTTAGAAAACTGAAAGTTGTCTGCTTAAGTATTGGGACGTAATATAACTTTCTTTCCCTATCCAACTTTGAATTAAAAAAATGGCTAATTTTCGATCCACCCTAATGGGCATGTCAAAGGAATGGAAGAATCCAGGGTACAAAAAAATTGTTATGGAACTGGATCCATCAGGAAGACGGAAACGAGGCACGCACGATCTTAGTTGGTTACAAGGAACTGGCGGAATGATGACAGAAATAGGAGGAGAGAAACTACTAGAGGAAGTAGATAAATTAATGAATGCAGCGAGATGTATTAACATATAACAACCTGGAGAAAAATAATAAACAACAATAATTATTATTATCATTATTCATAAATTTATCTCTTACCAAGCGGAAAATAAGAAAGAAATACATCAAAATTTATTTTAACTTATGTTAATGTTGTATCTCCAAGTCAAAGTAAAAAAATTAACATTTTATGCTTTTGAATAGGAAGTATTTTAGAAGGCTCATCTTTCGAAACACATTCTATTTTCTCGCAAGAAACAGGAGAATGTAATATCTTCAAAACAAATATTGAAATGGTTAAGATTTCAAAGCTACACGGATTTTATATGATGATGAATTACGTACACCAGAGCTTCCATTTTTTTCTCTATAAGGACAGCACATTCCATATCCAACGCGTCTCCTTGCTGCTGTCTGATTTATCAGAGAAAAGAACTTCAAGATTCTAATATACTTGAATTAAATTGTGCTCCTGCGATGCTCGAACAGCTCAAGTGACTTAGCGGAAGGCAATTCCATTTTAATTCTTTCTACGCATCTCATATTCTCGTACGTCCTTATCACAGCGTGAAAATTTTACACGAGATGAAAAATCGGAGAGCTACGTACGCTTCTTATTCTTTTCAAATCTATCTCACGAAAGGCCGAAACGTCTAAAACGAAAACAAATGAAGCTACAATCATCGAAGATTTTTTATATTAGGCCTACTGTATTAAGAAACTTAACAACAACAACAACAACAACAATAATAATAATAACAATAATAATAAAATAATAATATTCTTATTGAATACAGTATTTCCAAGAAGCTAGTTCGATTAGTTAAAATGTGACTCAGTGAAACATACAGCGGATAGGCCAGTAACGGAAGCTTTTCCAATTCACTGCGGGCTACTATTCAATTTGTTCACAAAAACGTGGTGTTATAAAGAGTTTTGTAATTTTATATGTAATATACTTAAGAACTTGTAAATAATTCAAATTATTGTAGTAGATATAAGTGTTAATTTTAAGTAGCAAGACTGGGTTACCCATATCAATGTAATTCTATATGTAATATAAAGAACTTGTAAATAATTCAAATTATTGTAGTAGATATAAGTGTTAATTTTAAGTAGCAAGACTGGGTTACCCACGTCAATGTAATTCTATATGTAATATACTTAAGAACTTGTAAATAATTCAAATTATTGTAGTAGATATAAGTGTTAATTATAAGTAGCAAGACTGGGTTACCCACGTCAATGTAATTCTATATGTAATATACTTAAGAACTTGTAAATAATTCAAATTATTGTAGTAGATATAAGTGTTAATTTTAAGTAGCAAGACTGGGTTACCCACGTCAATGTAATTCTATATGTAATTAATTTAAGAACTTGTAAATAATTCAAATTATTGTAAATAATTCAAGACTGGGTTATTGTTCTATATGTAATATACTTAAGAACTAAATAATTCAAATTATTGTGTTATAAGTGTTAATTTTAAGTAGCAAGACTGGGTTACCCACGTCAATGTAATTCTATATGTAATTAATTTAAGAACTTTTAAATAATTCAAATTATTGTAGTAGATATAAGTGTTAATTTTAGTAGCAAGACAGGGTTACCCACGTCAATGTAATTCTATATGTAATATACTTAAGAACTTGTAAATAATTCAAATTATTGTAGTAGATATAAGTGTTAATTTTAAGTAGCAAGACTGGGTTACCCACGTCAATGTAATTCTATATGTAATTAATTTAAGAACTTTTAAATAATTCAAATTATTGTAGTAGATATAAGTGTTAATTTTAAGTAAAGAACTCAATGTAATTCTATAAATATCAAGAACTTAAATAATTCAAATTATTGTAGTAGATATAAGTGTTAATTTTAAGTAGCAAGACTGGGTTACCCACGTCAATGTAATTCTATATGTAATTAATTTAAGAACTTGTAAATAATTCAAATTATTGTAGTAGATATAAGTGTTAATTTTAAGTAGCAAGACTGGGTTACCCACGTCAATGTAATTCTATATGTAATTAATTTAAGAACTTTTAAATAATTCAAATTATTGTAGTAGATATAAGTGTTAATTATAAGTAGCAAGACTGGGTTACCCACATATCAATGAATTCTATAAATATACTTAAGAACTTGTAAATAATTCAAATTATTGTAGTAGATATAAGTGTTAATTTTAAGTAGCAAGACTGGGTTACCCACGTCAATGTAATTCTATAAATTAATTTAAGAACTTTTAAATAATTCAAATTATTGTAGTAGATATAAGTGTTAATTATAAGTAGCAAGACTGGGTTACCCATGTCAATGAATTCTATATGTAATATACAAGAACTTGTAAATAATTCAAATTATTGTAGTAGATATATTAATTTATAAGAACTTTTAAATAAATTTAAGAACAAATAATAAATTGTAGTAGATATAAGTGTTAATTATAAGTAGCAAGACTGGGTTACCCACGTCAATGTAATTCTATATGTAATTAATTTAAGAACTTTTAAATAATTCAAATTATTGTAGTAGATATAAGTGTTAATTATAAGTAGCAAGACTGGGTTACCCACGTCAATGTAATTCTATATGTAATATACTTAAGAACTTGTAAATAATTCAAATTATTGTAGTAGATATAAGTGTTAATTTTAAGTAGCAAGACTGGGTTACCCACGTCAATGTAATTCTATATGTAATTAATTTAAGAACTTTTAAATAATTCAAAATATTGTAGTAGATATAAGTGTTAATTATAAGTAGCAAGACTGGGTTACCCACGTCAATGTAATTCTATATGTAATATACTTAAGAACTTGTAAATAATTCAAATTATTGTAGTAGATATAAGTGTTAATTTTAAGTAGCAAGACTGGGTTACCCACGTCAATGTAATTCTATATGTAATTAATTTAAGAACTTTTAAATAATTCAAAATTATTGTAGTAGATATGTGTTAATTATAATTAGCAAGACTGGTTTACCCACGTCAAATGAATTCTCATTATAATAATATAAACTCAGGCTATAACTATAACCCTAATGTACTTTCGGGTAAAATAGGGTTCAAGAAATTGTATATTCAAATAAAAGCAAGGAGATGCACTATTACCTTATTTCAACTCTGATCTATAATATGGCATTAGGAAAGTCAAGGATAACAGAGAGGGTTTGAAAGGGTTACATCAGCTGATTCTTTATGCGGATGACGTGAATATGTTAGGAGATAATCCACAAAACACGTATTAGGGATAACAAGGGAATTTCACTGAATCAAGCAAAGATATAGATCAGGAAGTAAACCCCGAAAAACAAAGTATATGATTGAGTCTCATGACCGGAACATAATACAAAATGGAAATATAAAAATTGGAAATTTGTCCTTTGTAAAGATGGAAAAATTGAAGTACTTTGGAGCAACAATAACAAATATAAGTGACTCTCGAGAGGAAATTAAACGCAGAATATCCAGCATTTGCTCATATTGAGTTGAGGAAAACCCCGGAAAAACTTCAAACAGGTAACTTGCTCCGACCGGGAATCAAACCCAGATGGCCCATCTGATTTCGCGGCTAGACGCAATAACCGTTACTTCACAGGTGTGGACTTGAGAAAAGCTCTAGGTATATTATCTTCTTCATAATACAAGTAAATGAGTAAAATAAATGAGTATAGTAATGCATGTACGAAAATAACAAAACAGGTTCCACACTGCTCCGTCAACATCCAAGCGTGCTATACCACCGTTTATTTTACCTGGGCCCTTCCCATCCAACCCCATAGGTAGTAATGTACTGCAGCGTGCATCACTAGACTCTACGGACGAGTACTCTGCCGTGGTACAAGATGTTATCTTGGTGTAGAGACTAGTTCAGCTCGGACCAATTTTCAAGTGGCCGATTCGTATACATCCTACTTACGATAGCACCAAGTACTACATGCGGGAAATAAGCATCCAGTACAGATATAAAATTCATGTAGAGGCTACAGGAATCCTGAATTTTCATCCTGGCTCAAGCATTCAACCGAGATTTCATAGAACACGATGCAATGTTTCTTCTGTTGAATGACACTGGTATGTAACGTACTAAATGCTGATTGTAGGCGATATAATAGAAACTAGTGGCTTGTGAAGCAAATGCTGCAAACTAAGTTCGTTAGACGTTAAAATAAAAAAATTCAGATTTATTTTCAATGAAGAATACCAGACATTTTGCAAGTTATTTGCTTCCATAATAATGAAACATACTCCATCTGAATGGTTTCTTTTTTATGCCAAATACTTTTTCTTGAACGTATCCACCTTTAGTTTTTGAGTTTCAACGCGAAAACGCAAGTAACAATGTCAGGACGATCAGTGGGTTTTTCATGCGTGAGTAAAGCAATAACTATTTCAAGTCATTGTGCATTGTAGGTGAAAGTTAAAAAAAAGCCATGTTTCCTATGCTTTCGAACAATAGACAAGGCATCTTGGTATAGCTGATGCATGTAGAGCTTGAAATGTAGAGGGTAAAATAATTTTATCCTGCTAAGGTATCTTGCTGAAATGATCGGGAGACTACACAATTTTTAGGCCTCTTATTTTATCAGTAAGTATTAACTTTTGGTCTCTTCTTAGGAACTGCAATTTTTGCGCTCTCTCGAGCCAATAATGAAGAGAATGACGCATATAAATATCTACAACACAACGCCATTAAGTATATGAAAAAGACCTAAACACACTTGATTAATAAATATAAAAATATTTGATTTTTAATAACAATATTATTATCTTACGCAAGTTTGTAGTTATATAATAACAGCCACTCAGTAAATTATAGAAATGAAGATCTAATTTAACATATTCTCAACATCTACTCATACAACCCCAAAACGTTTCACTTTCATGTCATCAATATAGCATTAATATGTACAATTAATGAAAAATAGTCACATCATGGCATTAACTATAATAATATTTGATTTCTAATGGTAATAATGTCATCAAACCACTTCAAGTTTTGTAGATTTTAATACCAAAAACACAGCCGTGCTCAGAAAATTACACACCACAGATACAGATCTGTAAATTATTTCTAGTAAATCTTGAAGTTTTTATTAAGCAAATGAATTTGAACTCTAAATATGTCTGCAATCCTACAGGTATTGGCCTTCGTGTAATAGCCTATTGTTTATTGTACTGTGTTTTTGTTTTATTCTGAAATCCAATTAGTTCTCAAAACTGTCGAAAGATGGATTTTGGAAAATAGGAAAATTATGTAGGTAAATTGACATTTCACTGAAAACTACTATTTTTCTGAAAACCTTTGGGTTCCAAGCTTCAAAATGAGGGGTCATTTACTAAAATCCGTTTAGCCGTTTTCCCGTAATTTCCATTACCAGTTCAAATTATATATATACTCGTAGATGTACGTAGTTTCGAATGAGTTGATTTCAATTAGATAAAATAGGAGAAAGAGCATTTTCCGAAAGGGTTTGGTGAAAAAGCGTCTTTTTGTCTTATTTTAGCATCTTTCCAATTCTCTTTTACTAAGTTATGAAAATTGTCCATTAAAATCCCAACTCTGATAATAACTAAGGTTAGGAATTTAATGTACCTCCAAATATGAAACAATTATAGAAAATATGTAGATAATTCATCCTCCACTGACCAGAAAACTATAAGGACTAAGATCAGCAATATCTTAAAGGGAAAATGTTTTCATATGGCAAACAAGAAATTAAACAAACACGTAAGACATAGGCGATTTACAATTCAAAATTTGCTGACAGCAATGAATGGAATACCTGAAAGAATACCAGTGACTGAGTAAAAAACTTCTAAATTATAAATTGATAGGGAGGAGTTTAGCCAACTTAGGAAAAAAAAGTCATGAAAGCTTTTGATGGAGGGAAAGAAACACTGCTAAATCAATATAGGTAATCAAGAAGTTGCTAAATATAAGTAACAAGAGAAAGTGTGAACAATTTAATTCCCACACTCTACTTACAATTACTACGCACAACGCTGCGTTCAGTGTTGTAACAAACACCCGATATATTGGATTTCTGGTCGTCTAGCAACATGAAAGAGGCCATCACAAACAGCGTGCAAGGCTGTTAACAATCCACCTCCCCTGCTAATGCTTGAGTGATCAATTTATGTTGCGTTGACGTGAATTATGTATACGAAGCCGTGCTTTTTGTACGTGTGAATATTATATCAGTTGCATAGTTGTTACCATCCTTCAATCTCGTCACTATATTCAATGGCCAACGCTGACCGAAGTAGGAATGCATGTTTTGCTGTTATTCCGCTACGATGAGTTTGGCATACGATGCGTTTATCTTCCAGGCCACAAAGGCTGGAAAAGGGCGTCGTGGCATCCTGTTAGGAATTTTCACTGCGTAATCAATACATGCAAGGTGATTGGCTAGCAATAAAAATGTTGCTCAGAATTCATATACACCTACCTATTCAGTGAAAACCTATAAAGGTGACATGTGGACAAACAGGAGGAATTTCAGTTTACATGTGTACAATATTAGAGGCTGGAAAGATTGATTTATTGAACGAAATATTAAAGACATTTTACATAACAAGAATTCTTATTCGTACGATGCAAAACGTCAAAAAATCAAATTTTGTTTTATGATCTTAAAAATTGTATAGGATATTGTTTATCATGCCGCAAAAATATTTTGATTGTATTATGTCTCCAATTGCTTTTAAAAATTTAAATGTCAGACACTGTATTGTATACAGGCAGAAATTTTCTAGCTTTAGTCAACTAACTCCGTAACTAATATTTTCAATAATTATGCTGAACTCATTTTTCTCAGAAGTAATTTTATTATTGTATGTATGTATTTATTTACACTGTAAATGGGAAAAAATAACTAATATAAAAATTATAAATTAAAATGATAAGTAATATATTTTCAGTATTAACCCGGGGGCATTGGTAACTTAATTACACACAATAAAAATAATACTTACTTACTTACTTACTGGCTTTTAAGGAACCCGGAGGTTCATTGCTGCCCTCACATAAGCCCGCTATTAGTCCCTATCCTGAGCAAGATCAATCCAGTCTCTACAATCATATCCCACCTCCCTCAAATCCATTTTAATATTATCTTCCCATCTACGTCTATAGGCCTCCCTAAAGGTCTTTTTCACTCTATATGCATTTCTGGATTCGCCCATACGTGCTACATGCCCTACCCACCTCAAATGTCTGGATTTAATGTTCCTAATTATGTCAGGTGAAGAATACAATGCGTGCTTTGTGTAACTTTCTCCATTCTCCTGTAACCTCATCCCTCTTAGCCCCAAATATTTTCCTAAGAACTTTATTCTCAAACACTCTTAACCTCCGTTCCTCTTTCAAAGTGAGAGTCCAAGTTTCACAACAATAAAGAACAACCGGTAATATAACTGTTTTATAAAGTCTAAATTTCAGATTTTTTGACAGCATACTGGATGACAAAAGCTTCTCAACCGAATAATAACAGGCATTTCCCATATTTATTCTGCGTTTAATTTCCTCCCGAGTGTCATTTATATTTGTTACTGTTGCTCCAAGGTATTTGAATTTTTCCACCTCTTCGAAGGATAAATCTCCAATTTTTATATTTCCATTTCGTACAATATTCTCGTCACGAGATAGTATCATATACTTAGTCTTTTCGGGATTTACTTCCAACCCTATCGCTTTACTTGCTTGAATTAGAATTTCCGCGTTTTCCTAAAAATAATACACAATATAATTACAATTAATAATAATAATAATAATAATAATAATAATAATAATAATAATAAAGGTAAAGGTATCCCCGTAACATGCCATGAAGGCACTTGGGGGCATGGAGGTAGAGCCCCATGCTTTCCATGACCTCGGCACTAGAATGAGGTGATGTGGTCGGCACCACGCTCTGGCCGCCTTTTACCCCGGAAAGACCCGGTACTCAATTTTATAGGAGGCTGAGTGAACCTCGGGGCCGTTCTGAAAGTTTGGCAACGAGAAAAAAATCCTGTCGCCACCTGGGATCGAACACCGGACCTTCCAGTCCGTAGCCAGCTGCTCTACCAAATGGGCTACCCGGCCGCCTAATAATAATAATAATAATAATAATAATAATAATAATAATAATAATAATAATAATAATAATAATAATAATAATACAGAAAATAACCTAATTAATAAGTGAACCTAAATTTCCATTATAACCTACATATGTATAGGCCCTACGTAAGTTTCACATTGGTACTGATAATATTTCACTTCATTGTCATCTCATTCACTGCACTGGCACTATGACGCATCTCATCACACACGTACTGTACCTTCGCACTTTTCCAATGTACTGATTCAAGTAAATAGTGGTGCTTCAACTTCTTTAAGAATCGCCAAAGGATTTCAGTGTAAATCTAGAGTCGTTGTTTAACATCTCAATAACTCTATATGAGTTGAGTAATTTCGACATTTCACTTCCACCCTTTTTGTGTACCCATTGGTATAGCGTGAACGTATTTGGGTATTTACGGTGGGAAAACCTGGCACATTTACGATAAGATTATACCCTAACTATGCTGTTAGCAAAGAGAGCTCTCTGATCTTGTGGATGGTTAATTTTCAAGTGACCATTATTTCAATAAGACTCAAAAGTTTACATTTGCGTATCGCCACGTAGACACTCTTGCGCAATGTTCGACATAATTGTCACATCTTCAGTGTAAAGCACAGGTGAACAACTGGATTAGAAGTACAAATTTTGAGTAAGATGAATTTCTTAACGTCCTGTATAAATTAAAAAATATTAAAGTCAAGTACTCACATTGTGTTTCCAGACGACCTTGTACGCCCAAGGATTAGCATCAATTTTGCACTCGAAATATACATCGTCGCCTTCTTCGATGTCATCGGGATTCATGTTCGTCCCCAGTTCAAGAGTGAGCATCGGAACATCTAGAAAGACAAAAAATGAAAATGATTTATTAGCCTATGTTTCAATACAACTTAATTCAACTCTCCATTCTTTCATGGTGAACATCCAAAATTGTACTTTTGTCATTTCGAAATTATTTACGAGCGCAAAATGAAAACACGTAAATTCCATTTAAAAAGACGACAATTTAGCAAAATTAAACTACTCATCTAGATATAATGTGTACTAGTTATTTAATAATGGAAAATATTAGACAAGAAATATTTTAGAACATTAACTTGTGGAACATTAAATGAAAACAAATCAATTTTATGTCAGTATACTAGCTCAAATCCAAAGATTTACGAAGATAGACGCGCAATGCAAATACGAAAAGTTTACAACGGAAGTGTAGTGTTTAAAATTTAACTAAGATAGAGATTTTCTTATTCAGAAGAATTTTTCGAATGTCTAAGAAATATTTTAAATTTATTCCATCATCAAAACTCATTAAGCTCTCAAAATTCCAGCCTCAGAATTAATTCCTCAGTTTATTTTCAAAACTGAGTATTATTATCTGTTCTTGCAGAATTTCTTCATTTTGTTTAAATTTAACCAAATTTATCCTGCTGTTATTCACAACAATTTCATTTCAGCGGATTAAAATCTGTATTTATCTTTTGCTCTAATAGTCCATTTTTCACTGTCATTTAAAATATATAGAACGGGCTAGTCGGTTGCATAATTTTATTCTTACTCTTTCGTAGTTAGTTGAGTTTGAAAATATTAATAACTCAAGATTTTTTAATTTAGAAATTTTACTATCATTGTTTTGTTATTATTCTTACATGAAATTAAACTTCTAGATAGTTACATATTATTACTTACTCGATAATTTTGTTGTTAAATATTATTTTGCTTGTATTTGAGAATTTATATTGTTACTTCGAATTGTCATATCATATCTTTTTAAAATTCGGTCTAATTTGTGGCTTTAAGTCTATAGGCTAGATTATCTTCTGAAACTGATAATTCCAATTCTTCGTTATTCAGTTCTGCCAACTTATAATCCAAGTAGATATTATGGTTAGCGAAATATAACAGTCCATCCTACATATCTTCATTTTACTTCTACAGATTGGTGGCGTGTAAAATAAATCAGTGGTTAGGTACAGCTTACAACAGTAAAATTTTGAAAAGATTCAACATTTTTTCCCTCCATTACAGTATCTTGAACAATAATGAAAATTAGTATGTGTAAAACACTGTCCTTCTGCTATATGAAAAAATATTTTTACGATTTAAAAAAGTTATTTACATTTTTTTTTTTTCAAAATTCACTCACTGTGCAGTGATGAAGCGTTTCCCACATAACTCAAAAACTATCCAACATTCTGTGATGAAATGTTTTGTGTGTATTTATGCATACCATATCTACAATATGATGCAAGTTCATTTCTCTAACTTTGTTAGATTGTCTGATAACAAATAAATTCATTTTTAAAATGGTCAAATATCAGTATTTCCTTCTAACACAAAAAAATACATTATTTATTAAGGAATGTAGTTGAAAGAATATGATATTGGTAAACATGTGTTCCAGAAATTAAAAAAAAAAGAGAACATGAAAAGTTAACAAGTTTATGAGTTGTGAGGGAAACACTTCATCACTGCACAGTAAACTGCCATCATTTTTAATTTTGAAAAAAAAAAATTAACAATTTTTTAAATCGCAAAAATAATTTTTTTATATAGCAGAAGGACAGTGTTTTACACATACCAATTTTCATGATTGTACAAGATACAGTAATGGAGGGAAAAAAATTTTGAATATTTAAAAAATTTTACTGCTGTAAGCTATACCTAACTCCTTAAGAGGAGCTCAAATGACATTACATAATTAGTTATTTATGCTACAATTTCGTAAAGTTTCTGTTTTTGACACGAGTTTCACAAACACACGAGGGCCAATAAGATAATTGGACGAAAGTGTAGCTTATACAATGTTTATTCTACGATAGCACAGATTTAACTTACATTAAATTAATATTTCATGTTGGAAAGGTTATAAGATCACGGTTTCATGGCCGTCCAAATCGACCATAATTTAATCAACAAAGCGGTTAGAAACGTTAAGAAATGAGTAACCATGGAATCATAGCTTATTAAACTGATGAAAAGTGAAGTTACTTCAGATTCTTGAAACAGCACAAGCATTGAGTACTACATACATAACTTCAGAATAATACGAGCTAACATGGAAATATGAATGTTGAATTTGTTACTTAGGCTATCTGTGTTATGTGTAATATTTAAGTCATGAAGGATCGAGAAAATGCATTAAGTGCTTACTGAATGGAGTTTATATATAGAATATTGCATTTTCTTTGGCAGTGCGTAAAATGAATAGCAGAGCGTAAGGTGATTACTAGGGCTAGGATTTTGATGACCTATAAATCATGGAAAAATATCCTAAAAACAATGCATTTATGACATAAAAATCTTTCAAAAATGCTCTTAAAAATGCCCTAAAATTGATCTTAAATAATTGGCTTAGTAGGAAAAGAGGTTTTGTAGATCGTGCGTATTTGCTTAATATTTAGAAGTGTGAAATACCACATTCAGTATTCCCAACGTAAATGTTTTCCCTCTTCTTACCTAAGCGCGACATTCATTTTACTGCTTTAAGCTTTTAACATATTAGTTTTTAGAAACGTTTAACATAGTAATAATTATAAATTGAATCTTACCACTTAATTTCACCTAAATTGCAATGTTAATTTGTTTTTAAATGAAAAAATTAAGTAAAGTCTACTTCTCCACGAAACTTATTGCATTCCTGATACAAGTAACATTAAAGATTCCAGATGGGGATGTTATTACTGCAATATGTTATATAAATAATATTGTTAAAATATTAAAATGAAAAATAAATCATTACATAACCTTACCGTTTGTTTTAAGTTCCATTTATAGACTGGGGAAAAAAAAGACAGACGTATATCACGGCCTGCTGGAGTAGTCTAGATATTTTTGTTTTCATTAAACAGAAACCAAGATTAGATTTCATTGCATCTAATTAGAAATTCGTTTTAGGTACGTAATAAACAATCTTCGTAATGATTACCATGTTCTCGGAAATTATAAAAGGTCAACTACGTTTCGCTTTTTCAATCTTTTCCTCGAACATGAAAACGTCAACATACCGCTCTTGTAACGTATATTACTATTGTACTACTTAATATTTAGACTAGTAATTAAATTAAATGTTACATAATTTTTTCTAAGTAGTACACTTTAATTATTTTACCTGATGTAATTTTCACCTTTGCTTCGGCATGTGGGCGTGAGGTCAGCAATCAGCAGGTCGGTCTTAGCCCCTTCATGGGCTGTAGCACCATGGATTTACTTTACTTTTAGTTTTCATGTAGTCCACCACAAGGCCACTCTTATCCGGAATTAGCAGGTATGGAGGAGTCTATACTGAAGGGGTGGTTGGACTGATCCATTACGTGGGGTGTAAAAAAATACATGGCGCTACAGCCCATGAAGGGCCAAGACCGACCAGTCAGCTGCTGGCCTCACGTTCATTTTGCCGAAGCGGAGGTGAACGATGATCCAACCAGTATGGACGTATCGTGTGGTTAGCACTATGATCCCCCAGCCATTATAGCTGGTTTTGCCAAACCGGATTTTCGCAACCTATTGTAGCTCCCATGTGCATCACGATGCTGGGTGGGCACCGGTCCCATACACTGGCCGAAATTTCATAAGAAAATTTCTTCCCCCATTAAGACTCGAACCAGCGCGCATTCCGCAACGCGAGTCCTAGGCAGGATGCCTTAGACGATGATGCCACGGCGCGGGACTACATTTGTAGGCCTACTACGTTAAAATGGCAATATTTGTGTTGAAAAACTATTAAAATATTAAACAAAATATGGGTATTAATGGATAAAATATGTAAAGAAAATATCAAAGGAAATAAACATTATTTTACATTAATAATGGGGATTTATGACCAAAATTAATTGAAAATACCTAAAAAATGACTGAATAAAACAAAAGATGCTCCTATGAGTTGAAACAGGCAAAAAATGCAAAAAAACGCCCTAACAAATATGTCTTAAAACACTTACAGTCTTATTAATAAACCGTGAATAGTTTTTATACGAGACTTATGCAGAGTTGAGACAGAAAACGTTACTAATAAACCGTGAATAAGCTATGGACGTATAAACAGTCTGTAACTATACAATGGAAATTGCTTTGCAGTAGTTATATACACGAAACCCCTTGTTTAAGTGTTGTATATAGCGAAAAAATGGCCGCCCTCTAACAGCTGTTCGTATCGACTGTCATTTTATGACGATGGTTACCTTGTAACCACAGAAGAACAAACCAAAGATCATAGAATTATTAGAATAACATTGCTGTAGCTTGTACTCTTTGACCAAAATGTAGTGTGGTAATCGATTAGAGCCAGTTGTACTATCGATATTTAACACGCCACACTACAGCGCTCTACCGGATGCAATAGAGAACCTTAGATATTCTATTAACTTTCGTAACGAAGTAATGACGAAACTATGACGTAGCTGTGTAACAGTCATACTGTTATACACGACGTATGTAGTGATTATTAGTAAGGAATTTACACACGACTTATAAACGAGCTGCTCATTGTATGAGTATAAGACAGTTAAACATCTGTATATAGAGTTTTTATTAGTAAGACCGTCAGTTTATCACACAACATATAAATACTAAAGCAGCTATGTTTCTGGCTTACTAGAAAAAAGATGCAATTTCATCAAAATCCTAGCCCTAGTGATTATTTAGTTTTTTACGCACTAGTGCTTTAAAGGCTTACTTTACGCGCTGATAACAGTTCGTAAAATGCAACTTTACACACTATCGTAGAAACATATATAAAGAGAATCATGATACTGTACAGTAAAACGAGGCAAACACAAAACATAATTATTGAAGGCGGTTAGTTGCCATCTACAAGCGCAAGACAAAATAGATTCACAATTCACACAATAGGATTACCCCAAATATTTGTGGCCTTTTATAGCTCTAATGACAGCTTGACATTTTCATCAAACGTATGCAACAATACTCACAAAAAACGTTGAGTTTCCAGGAATCCTCTTCCACTGCAGCATCTATGAGCTTGTTAACAGCTCTACATGTTAAGGTCTTCCCATTATCAGCCAGCGTAGGAGTAAATGTTAGAGTTGACTGTGTGATGTTGCCATCCGATGAAACCTGCCACAAACAAGAGCAAAACGGGGGAACCTTTAATACGGTCGTACAAGAATAAACACACACTGTGCATGGGATTCGTTACTATGAATTTAAAATGTTAACACATGCCCGTCAGAAGAGTAGAAATAATTAAAAACTTGTCTTATTTTCAACTCAGACACATTCATAATCAACATAATTAAAACCTCTCCCCATATTTATTGTTTTGTATAAATAAATAAATAAATAAACAAATAGATAAATAAATAAATGAAAAATAAACAAACAAATAAGTAAATAATTGAATTAATAAGTAAATAATTAAATTAATAAATAAAAAATTAATTCATTGGTCAAATAAAAATTAAATAAAGAAATAAAAATGGGATAAATAAGTAAAACATTAAAAGAACATGTACTGTAAAATAAATTAATAATTGAGTAAAAAAATTAATAAATAAGTAAAACATTTAATAAATGGATAAAAATGAAATAAAGAAATATATAAACAAAAGTAAATAAAGAAATAAAATATTAGGGGAGAGTCGGGTACTATCGGACAGTGCGTTTCTTTCATCTACCACCATCTGAATGACATGGTTACGTTTCTCTATGCGACATCACAGAAACGTAACCATGTCAGTCAGGTACTATTATCGTGTGGTAGATGAAAGAAACTCACTGTCCGATATTACCCGATGTCCGATACTACCCGTCTCTCCCTTAATTCAATATAATAACTAAGGTAAAAAGGTAAAGGTATCCCCGTAACATGCCATGAAGGCACTTGGGGGCATGGAGGTAGAGCCCCATGCTTTCCATGACCTCGGCACTAGAATGAGGTGGTGTGGTCGGCACCACGCTCTGGCCCCTTTTACCCCGGGAAAGACCCGGTACTCAATTTTATAGGAGGCTGAGTGAACCTCGGGGCCGTTCTGAAGTTTGGCAACGAGAAAAAATCCTGTCACCACCTGGGATCGAACCCCGGACCTTCCAGTCCGTAGCTAGCTGCTCTACCAACTGAGCTACCCGGCCGCCATAATAACTAAGTAAATATGTAAATATAGTATATGTAAAAATAAACAAAAGATAAAAGGAAACTTTACTGAAGTTTTATAAAGCCATGACAATCTCTGCTATCATGTACAGTAGTGCCAAAAAAACCGGACCGACAGAATAATAAAAGTCCCCGAAATGAGCCACTGTGCATGCCACGCCCGCTTTCACAAGATGGCGAGTAATCTACCGAAATTTGTTGTAGTTTCGACTGCTGACGTAGCCCATTTCGAAAGCCATTAGAAAATAAGGTGTTAAAATTCATGTCCTGTGAATAATAAGTTAATTAAGTAGTAAAATATCGCTGCAATCGAAAAGTATTGGGAATAAATTTGAATAAGGAACAAAAAAAAGTTTCCTTCCCAAGCAGGATTCGAACCACGAAATTCTTAGTTACCAGTCTGTCGTGCTGTCACTATGAACACGGCTCTGAAGTCAGCTACAAGGGTCGGTCCAGTTTTTTTTTTTTTTTTTTTTTTTGCCACTACAGTACTCCCATCGCACCTCCTCATACTCATCTTCTTTCACAATAGCCCTGCCAAGACTCTGGAATTCGCTACCTGCTAGCATAAGGGACTGTCGAAATAAAATTGAATTCAAACGAAAACTTACTAGGCACTTGGTCAGTAATTGATTACTTGTAAATATTTTCTTTAATCTATCACAAAATATTTCAATATTCAGTAATTTCATCACTATACAATTTTGTTATTCTACATTTAATTTGTAATTCAGTAAATATAAAATATTCTTTGTTTCTCTATGATAAATTATCTAGCTTTAATTATTCAGGTAATCTTTTCGTACTTTGATTTTATTGTAATTGTAAATTTAATACTAACTGTAATATTATTTGTAATTGTAATTGTAAATTTAATACTAATTGTAATTTTATTGTTGATATTGTTGTTGGAATCTCCTGGTAGAGGGGCAGAGAAGGCCTGACGGCCTTATCTCTACCAGGTTAAATAAATAAATACTACTACTACTACTACTACTACTACTACTACTACTACTACTACTACTACAGTTGCGAATGCTGGACTCTAACCAAAGGTCACGAAAGAAGAATCGAAGGAGGAGAAATGAATTTTTATAGATAGTGCGTAGCTGGTTATATTTTATTATATGGAAAGAGGAATGAAGATATAAGAAAGGAACTAAATATACAAAGTATAACAGTAAGAATTAGAACTAAACAAAGGCACTGGAAAGAACACATACATCGAATGCTAACTACACGTATTATTAGAGCAGCCATGGAATACAATCCAAGAGGAAAGCCAGTTAAAATATGGCGAGACCAATTTTGATGGAGAATGAACAAGTCTCACAGGCCTAAGCCAGTGGTCGTCAGCACTCGCTGAAATGGGTATCGGGTAAGGAGTGTATCGGAAAATGAACCGTGGTGCAAGGGAAAGAAAAAGGCAGTCAGCCGTAGCTGATGCGGGCGATCAGTAACCTACTGTAGCTGTCGACGAGGACGGTATCAACCGCAACGTTAAAAATTGCCATGTCGTAGCTTCTATGATAATCAATAAATCGTGCTGTAATTTTTAGGATTCATAGATAAATGTCTAAGGAAAGCACAGAAAAAATTCGAAGTCAAAATCTCTTTTGGAAATTGAGACAAAAAAATACTAACTTCGAAGTGGCCTGTTCAAAACGAACATTGACACCCTCAAAAGTTGATAAGCGGCAAACGTTTTTAATTTTCACTTTAGACGGCAGTCAAAGCGAGAGAAATGTTTAGAAAGAATGTAAATTACAACTGAAATGATTACTATTCAAAATCTTGGCTAGTTTCCGTATTACGACTAGTTAAACAAAGGAGTAAGAGACGCTACGCTAGCCCGAGAGTGCACTGTGCTGATGACCGCTGGAATAAGCTTTGAAGGAGATAATGATGATGACAAATAACTAAGTACTTAAATTGATAACTGAATAATGAAGTAATAACTAAATTATTAAGTTAATAAATAATTACATAAAAAATATAATAAAGTAAATGAGTAAAATATTAAATAAGTAAATAAATAACTAAATAAAAAATAAAAACAAATAACTAAACAAACAAATTAATTATCAATATGTATAAATAAATACAGTTAATGTAATGAAGTAATAATAATAATAATAATAATAATAATAATAATAATAATAATAATAATAATAATCGTCTTCATAGTGTGGGGAATTCTTATTTTTCAAGATGGTTAAGTTGCTCCATCGCTTCTCTCCCCTCCCTCTCTCAATCAACCGTCTTCTCACTCTTTATTATTCTGCTCACAGTTACATTTAATAATCCGTGGCGCGACAGCCCATGGAGGGCCAAGATCGGCTGCTGGCCTCACGTCTACATACCTCAACATAGGTGAACAATCATCCAACCGGGGTTCGGGGTCCAGCACCGAAAGTTACCCAGCATTTGCTCATATTGGGTTGAGGAAATCCCCTAAAAAACCCCAATCAAGTAACTTGGCCCGACCGGGAATCGAACCTGGGCCACCTGATTTCGTGGCCAGGCGCGCTAACCGTTACTCTACAGGTGTAGATTGTATGTATGTATGTATGTATGTATGTATGTATGTATGTATGTAGCTTGATTCAGGGATTTTGGCCCCTGCAAAAAGTAAGTAGACAGGCTAAGAGCGAGTTACTCATCATTACTGGCGGGCTGGGTCACACAGGTCAGGCCGCGCCGTCATAACACCTAACACTTCCTTCTTATCATATCGCGGTACACTCCTTCTTAAGACCTTCCACACGTCCCGTTACTAGCCACTAAGTCTGTTGCCTAAACAATGTCATGAAGACTTGTATTTTCTTGACATGAGTGTCCCTCAGCTTCGAGCATAGATATTATTTTCATTCTTCCTCTTCCCCCTTCCCCTCCTATGCACATTTGTGATTAAATTTCTTTCTTATGACGCAACACACAGCTCGCTCTCTATACTAAAAGCATAATAGCCAGGTTATGAACGGACTAGGTCGACCTGGTTGGCGTCCGAGTTGGTATAGCGCTGGCCTTCTATGCCCAAGGTTGTGGGTTCGATCCCGGGCCAGGTCGATGGCATTTAACGACGCTTAAATGCGACAGGCTTATTTCAGTAGATTTACTGGCATCTAAAAGAACTCCTGCGGGACAAAATTCCGGCACATCCGGCGACGCTGATATAACCTCTGCAGTTGCGAGCGTCGTTAAATAAAACATAACATTTAACATGAACCGACTAAACCGGAAGCAACGTTCTGTTACTCTCTTTCTGAGCTCTGTTGCCACATAGTGGCGCGAGATTCAAAGCATGTTCAGCGTTTGTCACCGATGTTTAAAATAACTACTGTCTATAGTTCTCGATAACACTATCAACAACATTAGTATTAAAATGGCTGTTTTTAAGAAAGCACGAGCTAATGACGCTGGTACGAAATGAGACTCGTAATGCACGTGGTATTGCAAATGATCTGGAAAGTTTGGCTACACCGTTTCCGTGATTCCGTTGCCAGATTTTCGTTAGCAGACGACATTTTCACGGGGTGAGGTTCAATGAAAAGCTTCGTTCTCCTTCTCTCCTCCAAACCCCCACACTCAACGTGTCATCACTGCACATGCTACCCCTCTAACCCGCACTTTCCTCTCGTCCTGCCAACTACTTCCTGTTTAGTCGTTCATAACCTGACTTTTAGTGTAGAGTAGACAAACAACCAAGGACAGGGGCCATTAACGCTGAATCGAGCTGTATGTATGTATGGCTGTATGTATGTATGTATGTATGTATGTACGAGGCGCATCCAGAAAGTAAGTTTCCCGATTTTTTCCCCTTGAAAGTAAACGTAATTAGCCGTGTCAATTGCGCATGCATAACAGATCTATGACGTATCAATCATATGCCAGCCGGACAGGTCCCGCCTGGTTTTTCCAGTAGCGTGGCAGCAAATGTCCGAAATGGAAGCTCTTATTCCTTCTCCGCCGCCTGCGAGGTTCGGTCGGTGATAAAGTTCTTTAATCTCTCTCTCTCTCTTGAGCGTTTTGGCAACGACGAAGAGCTGAAGACGTCTGTCACACGCGGTTCTATTCCCAGGCGGCAGAGTTCTACGACAAAGGGATGCAAAAGTTGATCCCACGATACGACAAGTGTCTCAATTCTGAATGTGGCTATGTTGAAAAATAGCTGAAACATTGCTGTACCTGTTGCCAATAAATGTTTTCCTGAAAGTGTGTGTTCTCTTACTTAAAAAAAAAGGGAAACTTACTTTCTGGATGCGCCTCGTATGCATGCATTATAATGCTAACAAAAAAGCTGTTCATTCTATTTCCATCAATGTTGATTTTTAATTTCTCACTGATTTGTCTGACATTATTAATGTAGGTAATTCTAACTTAATATTAATTAGCCTACAATATTTGGAATAATGCAGAAAATTTTGACCTTCTATGAACTCAGCCGCGTTTCCCGACCGATGGTCGTCTTCTAAGTAACATTGTATTAAATATTCATTAACTAAACCAGGTTTGAATCTCCGAATATTCGGATGAAATCTCTAGGACGGTTACTACTAGACCACAGACGATGAAATGTTATAGATTCGAAATTCAATTTATAGAAATTGGCTATTTTATCGCAAACCTTGTGTTGCACAAATGAAACAGAAAACAGAGGGCAGAAACAAGCGATTGTGCTAAAGCTGCATATTTCAGATGGAAAATAGGAGATCATCTATAGTGTCCAATTTCAAACTCGAATTATTTCCATGCGGTTGATTTGGACGCGGAGAGACAAAACTGCAGCAGAGGGGTAGTTTATACAGTGGGGGAGAGATGGTGAACATGACACTATTGAAGTCCATCTTCTCTCTCCCTTTCCAAACTCACACCCCTGTTCGAAATAACAATTCGTTAAGTTTAGATACATGTCCCACAAAATCATTCAGTAGATAACAGGGCGGAGAGAGAGGGGACGCAAAAAATTAGCATCATCACAAAACGAGATTACTTTCCACTTACCAAAGGTTATGAAACTCTGGAAGCGGAAAATTGCCTATCACCTGGTTCAGATTAGTACAACTACTACAGGGAAACTAGCTAATCTGCTTTGGATAACTGTGTTGAATAACCTGTTGATCTGACTCTGGCTGTTTGCAGAGACCGCAAATGTGTGATTGATGGATCGGCTGATAGACTGATAGATGGATGGCTCCTACTCCTGAGAGACTGGGGAGGGGTGAAATTGGCAAAGCGAATCACCTAGGTGATTGGAGCCTGACCTAACTGCCTAATATGATGGAAGACGGAGAGCGTGAAATTTCCCCCTCGAGGACAAGTTGTCCGTTAACTGAACAAATGCATTCTTATTTTGTGGGAATCACATAGGCCTATCTATTGATTATCTTCTAGTAAGCAATAATCAATTTCAAACCTCGTTATGACCAAGGTTAGAAAATTCATGCATTTCGTCGTTGTTCCTGCAATAGCTCCTATGTGCAAAATATACAATTTTTCAGTAATAATAGTTTTATTTTCCCTGGCAGAATTAAGACCATCAGGCCTTCTCTTCCACTCAACCAGGACCAAACCACATACAGAAAAATACAAACCGGTATACAAATATTAACTTTAAAAAAATAATAATAGTACATTATGCAACGAGCTATAATGATAGTAATTAAGAAGCGAGTATGGATGTTTATGAAACGAGCGCAAGCGAGTTTCATAATTTTCATACGAGCTTCTTAATTACCATTATAGGCGAGTTTCTTACGACTTTTTATGCTCGACCATATTTCTAACTTGAAATTATTCAGATGTATACATTTCATTTGTATCTGACAAGATCGCAAGAGACCTTGTTCTAGGTCGTGAATTGTGAGATGTGCGCAGACGCGAAAGTATTGATTTTTTCCCAGGAACAATAATGTCATTAACCTTGATGTAATCCCGTTAAACTTGGTATAACCTTGATTATTGAATTCGACATTGAAAAACCGAGATGACAAATTGAATTTATTTCAATATTATTTACAATTAACGCTAATTATTATAGTAAAAGAACATAACCTTCTGAGACAGTATTGGATTTCCAGCCTCCGTGACTTTTCGCCAATTCTCTTTCGATTGCATATCCGAGAATAATCGATACTTGCGGTTTTATAACGGTACAAAGCTGACATGTCATTGGCTGAACACCTGTAAGCTGAGTTGTCATTGGCTGAAAACACCTGTACTTTAATGAGTAGGTGTATTTTAATGACATGTATTAAAGGACTGCTACCAGGTGTATAATTACTACATTTCGGCATGGTCGAGCATAAACATAATTAAGTAAAAAAGAGAGATTGAATACACATACACAATCAGTATTAACTTTAAAATAACAATAATAAAAATATATAATAAAAAAGAGACTGAATATATAATCAAATCAGGAAAATACATTCTAGTATACAGTATTAACCAAAAAATAATAATTAATACATATGAATATAATCTCACAACTAAAGGAATAGTAGAATTAGTATGATCAGCACAGCACGCGTTACATTAAGACAATGACAATTACCTAGATATAAATGTTAATGGAAAAATAAAGTAATGACTGTGTAAAATAATAATAATAATAATAATAATAATAATAATAATAATAAATTATACCTAGAAACTAATTCTTTGCATTTAAAATATTTCTAAACAACCTAATTTTAAACAACTGAGGACGAAGACTACCCCTGATCTCGAGCGGCAGCGAATTTCATGAGCGGGCCATGGCTATTGAGAAAGAACTTGAGTACAGAGATGTCTGATGACGTGGTATTGATAGCAACAGATTGTGCTGTAAACGTGTATTACGATTATGATGTGAAGCTAGGAGAGTAAACCGAGAGGCAAGGTAGTTGGGTGTGGAATCATGTATAATTCGATATAGCAGGCAAAGAGAATGTACTAAACGTCGATCTTGCAAGCGGAGCTAGGAAGAGTCGTAGAAAATATTCCGATATATGATCATGTCGGCGGATATTGAAAATAAATCGGACGCAGACATTATGTACACGTTGAAGTTTTTGAGAAAGTTCAGCACTTAGGTCGCTATATAAAACATCACAGTAGTCAAAGTGAGGCATTACAAGAGTCTGTACTAGAATTTGTTTGAGTTTAGTAGGAAGGAAATTTTTCAGGCGTTTCAAAGAATGCATGATAGAGAAAACTTTTCTACAGATAGGGTAAACTAGGTAGTTATTGACCAGTATACGGTGATTGACCGCTTCCTTTTTTCAAGTATATTGTGAATAAACCACGATCGTGATTTCACTTTTTGCTTCATATACCTCTAGTAGCAACCCTTATTTGTGGTTAGTTGTCGCTGTTCATCCCACTGAGTTAGTGTCTGTTGTCTGAGAGGACTGAAATCGATTGGAAATGAAACTGAACCTAAACAAGTGTAAGTAACTAGAGAAATTGCTAAGAATAATGCATCCAATAATTTATTTATTCTGCAAAGGATACATAAATTCTGGTGCTCGTTTTTACACTCACAGTGTGAGAAAAGGTATAAGGTTTCCGTCCACAGAATATTATTTTCTTAAAGTTTTTATATGACATAAAAATGCCCCGTGGTCAATCACTATAAAGTGAATGGCCGCAAACTACAGTGATTGGTCGTTCATAAATTATTTGTTAGAATAATGACCAATTTGCTCCAATTCTATATATGTTATCGGTTAAATGATGGGGATTTTTACAGGACTGATACTATATTATAATGCCTAAGCCAGGTAAAGTGCATTATACAGGGGAAGCTTTACGAAACACTACAGAACCTGTCCACAGTGGATTTGATTTAAATGAAGCTGCCAAGAAGTTTGGTGTCCTAAAAGCAACCTTAGCGTCCAGAAGCAAATATCCCGTTGAAGGAAAAGTGTTCTTCCAGTGCTGGGTGAAGCCATTTGTAATAACATCAGAGAAATGACACACACTTGCTTCTGATAAGGCACAAAAGAGAAAAATGGAAGAAGAGGCAAGAGAAGGAAGGAAGCGAATAAGAAATGAAAGAAAAGGCAGCGAGAAGAGTTCTTTTCTTATTTTTTTAACTTGGTTATTTAACGACACTGTATCAACTATGAGGTTATTTAGCGTCGATGGGATTGATGGTAGCGAGATGGTATTTGGCGAGATGAGGCCGACGATTCGTCATAGATTACCTGAAATTTGCCTTACGGTTGGGCAAAACCTCGGAAAAACCCAACCAGGTAATCAGCCCAAGCTGGAAATGAACCCGCGCCCGAACGAAACTTCGGATCGGCAGGCAAACACCTTTGCCGACAGAGCTACGCCGGTGGCGAATAGTTCTTAATGAGAAAGATCAGAAGAAGAGAAACGAAACAGACAAGAAAATTGTGAAAATGTGTTGCTCAATCACTAATAAATGAGTATTCAATAACTGTGCAGTAGACGGTCAATCACTAATAAGCGTGTGGTCAATAACTGTGCAGTAGACGGTCAATCACTAATAAGCGTGTGGTCAATAACTTTCAATAACTGTAAAAGTGGACTTGTTGTGTTTATTTAATTTATCTTTGCATTAAAATTTTATTTTTTCTTTTGTTTATTGATTTTTATTTGTTTCTGAATCTTCACTTGACCCAATGCCTTTAAAATTCTCTCAATAAGTTACCACTGTTTTCCGCTATTTCATTGTTTTATTATTCATTAGCTTAAGTGGTCAATCACTATACAGTTTACCCTATATCTGATTTGCGTATTCCAGTTCATATTAGAGTCGAAAAAGATGCCGAGGTTTTTTATAGTAGCACTGAAAGGAATTATTTTGTTGTTGAGAGAGACAGGCTGAAGGGTGTTCATATTAATGGAGGATAAAAGCCTTTTCTGCCCCAAGAGAATGGCTTCGGTTTTATCTGGATTGATATTTAGCCCAAATTTCCTTGCCCAATTATTAAAACAGGAGAAAAACACACATTAATTCATCCTATGGCAGCCGTGGACTATATAAGGGATTGTGAATTCTTACATTTTCGAAAGAAAGAAATGTAATTACATATTATAGCAGATTTTATTATTATTTTGTTCTGGGAATAATACGTTAATTAAGTAGTAAAATATCGCTGTAACCGAAAAGTATTGGGAACAAAAAAAAAAATCCTTCCCAGGCAGGATTCGAACCACGAAGGTCTTAGTTACCACTCAATCGTGCTCTGCAGTGAACAAGGCTCTGAAATAAGCTACAAGGGTCGGTCCGGATTTTTTTGCCATTACTGTACATTTGTTCCGATACTCTATATACCTGTATAATGGGTACCTTCTTTTATTGTTTACATATAAAAATGAAGAGTCAATTCCATTGTATAAATAAAACTTTAACGTCGCTGTCTACACAAATCCTGTGATTAGTTTCCAATTAATTAGCTATTTTGTGTTTTTATAGAATGTGCTGCAATATTATAGGTGACTGGATCATTTAAACATGAAACGCATCCTTAAACCGTTATAATTAATTTGACACTGGGGTAAGCAAACCTGACACAAGTGAAATTTCATATCGATCGGGTGCCTTTATATACTCGCTGAAAACAATCCACATTAACTGTACTCAATACACAATTTCAACATAGCAGAATATCGTATATCTTAATTAAACTGCATGATACCGCTTCATTATAAGAGACTAATAATCAGGTAGATAATTACAGAGTTACAAACTTGATACCTCTTGTTTCTAAAGTTTACAGGAATCAATGAATGGATAATGATGTATGTAAATATTGCTTCTAACCATGGACATCCCTCGCTTATTGAAGCTTCTAATTAGAAGGGTTGAATTATGAAATCTCGTGGACAGTTCCTACTCGCTGTCCATAAACCCTTCCCAGTTTCACGCAAGCTTTACCAACAGACAAAAGGATTCTGTCTCCTCATCTTGAAATAATGAAAAGCACAACTTGTTATGACTAAAGAATGCTACCATTGTTCGTAGACAATGTAATAAAAGACACAAAAATTGTTCTTTTACAGGTAATTTTATTAAGAAAACCCACATTTTCTTCCCTCAAATACTGTTCTCTACTTAAAATTATTACAAAGAGGTTTTGGAACAAAGAGAATACAATGGAATAAAATGAACATGCACAAAATGGGAGAATAACATTTCTGTAGTCGCTTTCACATCTTTCATTTTCTCGAACTCTATCTGATCTGATGTCAGGTCCCTATTATGTGCAGTAAGATCTTCCTCTTTGCTTTAATAAATGCGAGTAAAAGCTAGGAGAGATGATACACATCTCAAAATACAGTTCTATAGCTTTGTAATCGGAGGATTCACTACATGAATAATTTTATGCAGGAAAAGTTAGTTTTTTTATTTTTGTTAGGTTATTTTAAGACGCTTTATCAACATCTTAGGTTATTTAGCGTCTGAATTAGATGAATGTGATAATGTCGGTGAAATGAGTCCGGGGTTCAGCACCGGAAGTTACCCAGCATTTGCTCATATCGGGCTGAGGGAAAATCCCGGAAAAACTTCAACCAGGTAACTTGCCCCGACCGGGAAAGGGTAAAGACCGCAGGTTGGGTTGCTTTCTCTAGTGCAAAGAGGATAAAAATTATAAGTTGAATTGAAATATATAAATAAATTTATATAAAAGGCAGTAAATATAGAAAAACACATAGTAATTACGAATTAGGTTTTTTAATATTATATATATATATATATATATATATATATATATATATATATAAATATATTAATTTATATATATTCATTTGTCCTACAGAATTTATCTGTAATATTGACACTTAATATTTTAGAGAAAAATTCGCTCCGGAGCAGGGGATCGAACCCGGGTTCTTGGTTCTACGTACCAAGCACTCTGACCACTGAGCTACGCCGAATTCAATTCACAACACCGGATCGAACTTTCCTCTTTCGATGTTTTCCTTTGTGGCCTGACTTCAAGTTAGGCATATATAATGGCAGTTGACATTGGATACACATCAACATATACTGTATATGCCTAACTTGGAGTCAAGCCACATTGAAGGAGGAAAGTTCGATCCGGTGTTGTGGATTGAATTCGGCGTAGCTCAGTGGTCAGAGCGCTTGGTACGTAGAACCAAGGATCCGGGTTTGATCCCCGGCGCCGGAGCGAATTTTTCTCCTAAAATATTAGGTTTTTTAAGTTCTTAAGGTCCAATTTAGGTTTTATTTATGTTCATCTGAATTTACATATATGACTCTTATAACCATGATTCAGAAAATTATCTGAAATTATTAGTTTAGAAGTAAGGGAAAAATAGGCAAAAAAAACTATAAATCCTGCGTGTTCAGTTCAAAGTGTGTCATGACTCGCTGTATGCCGTCATGTGGCTAGTTGATGAGCCTAGAGAATTCAATCTTCCTACACTTCCGCAGAGTCATATTACCTATGTGCCAGAGAAGTTGCCTAGCAAGTACGGCGTTCATTCTGAAGAGTACTTATCGACGTACGGTAACGCCGGTAGTGGCAGGACTGTGAACTGTTTGGAAACACCTACTGTGGTGAGTTTTTTTCTTACTGTCGGGATATGGGGAGAGGGTTAAGACGATTACTTATATATTTGTTGACATTAACTTGACGGTCAACATGGACACGGAGCATTTGATTTGTATTGTGGAATGTTGCCGTACGCAACCGATGATAACAAATACCCTGCGTACGACTTGCCCGCGCAAAACACAGTTCGAAAGAGGTTATGGTAGCACACAGACCGTACAGACCGCCATCTGTTGCTACGACATTCAAGTTATACCGTACACGTTCTCAAGTTCAGATTGAACGCCTTGAATAATAGGCAACTTCTCTGACATAAAAGCTGAAACTCGCTTCAAACCGCTGACTCACAACAGTGACGACATGACACACTTTCAAATGAAAACCCAATATAAGGTTTAGACGTTAAATAGATGTTCTCCAATTGACCAACTAACAATGCTCTTTGATACTCGATAGAACTAACAATAGAATAATAAATACACTATAGGACAGAAAAATGTATTGTGTACGATGTAACTTTTGTAATAAATTCAGGTACTTAGGGTAGAGTCCGGTAGTATCGGACATCGGGTTATATCGGACAGTGCGTTTCTTTCATCTACCACCATATGGTAGTACCTGAAATGCGACATCACAGAAACGTAACCATGCCAATCAGGTACTATCATCGTGTGGTAGATGAAAGAAGCTCACTGTCCGATACTACCCGACTCTCCCCTATGTTTGCAAGTGATGAAATCACTATGCACTTTAAGAATACAGAATAAGTTTTATGAGCACTGCAGTCGATAAATTATGTACAATTTAATTCAATCAGACTGTACAATCGTATCGCACTAATTCCTAAAAACGTGGGGTGAAAACAACAAAAAGACGAATCGTGTTAATGTCCCCAGGGACAATTCATGAAAGAGTGAGAGGTTTACGGATGAAAAAAAAAAAAAGACAATCCTGTGACGTCAGGCAGGTTGACGAAGACAAATGTGAATTCTCTTTTGTAAACGCGTTGGACTGGTGTACAAATCAGCAACAGGAGCTAGGGCCGAAATTACTAGCACCACCAAATATACGCCGGGATTTGTTCTCGCAGAGCAGTACTAGAATCCCGCTCCTTTGTCTAATGCAGCGGGGTATTCAAGGATATCTCTCGGACGAAGCAGCAATATTACTTACAAATGCACTGAAACACTGCTTAGGGTAATTAGTAACCACGCCTTCGTTTTTGTTTGTATATGGCCGCCATACATCTTATTTAACCAAGAAACAAGCAATAAGTGTCAGCTGTCTGCAGAAATAGTAATTAATTTCGATTCAAGTTTACAATTTCACAACACAGCTCGTTCACTTGTGTTATATCCGTTTTCTCAGATAGCAACTGCCCGTTTAAGAAATTATTATAAATATGTGTAATATAAATTTCACATTAGGATCTTTATTAATATTTTGCGAGTTTTTTTTATTCTTTCGTCAGTTATTAAAATATATTTCATCAACTACTAAGTTATTTGGCGTCGATTGAATTTATGATTGCGAGGTAGTATTTGACAAGTGAACGGAGCACTCGCCATGTGGTTATCTAACATTCGTCTTACAGTTGTGGAAAATCTCGGAAAAAATCAACTTTGGCCCGTCCCAGGAAGAATCTGTGGAATATAAAGACGTGGTGGTGGTGGTGGTTGTGGTGGTGGTGATTCTTCTGGTTTATTTTGTTTGGCTAATATTTTTATGAGCGTTTAGGTAGACGGAGATTATTAATTAATAAGGGTTTAATGGGATTAAAGTGGTGGTGGTGGTGGTGGTGGTGGTAGAAGTAGTATTCATTTATTTATTGAACATGGTAGAAATATCTTAATAACGTCTATCATCTGATATCTTCTTTTGCACCGAACTCTTCTTCGGTTCACCATTCCTTCCAATGGATCCTACAGTAGACAGTTTATTCTCAGTCAGTGACCTAACCATTTCCTTTTCCTCTTTGTGATCACTTTTCAGTAACATTATTTCTTCACACACTCTCTCCAACACAGCTTCATTTCTTATTCTATCTGTCCATTTCACACGTTCCATTCTTCTCCATATCCACATTTCAAATGCTTCTATTCACTTCTCTTCACTTCGTCGTAATGTCCATGCTTCTGCCCCATTCAATACCACAGTCCACACAAAGCACTTCACTAGTCTCTTCCTCAGTTCTTTTTCCAGCCGTCAGGAGAAGATACTGTATTCCTTTTTTACTGAAAGCTTCCTGGCTGCACCTCATGTTACTGCTTACAGCAGTGGTCGTCAGCACTCGCTGAAATGTGCAATGGGTAAGCGGTGCCGTCCCGTGTGCACCGTCGTGCAGCAGGAAGAGGTAGAGAGCATACCCACTAGCAGCTACGAGTGCACCATGGTGCACTGTGTTCTCTGCGGGTAAGAGACGCTAGCCCCAGGGTGCTCTGCGTTGACGACCCCTGGCTTACAGTATACCCCAAGCATTTGAAGCTGTTCACTTGCTCTACAGCCTTATTTAGTATTTGCAATTTTACATTCTTTATTTTTCTGCCGACAACCATGGTTTTCGTCTTGTTTGCGTTTATCTTTATCCCATACTGCTCACAGCTGTATATTAATTAATTAAATATCTTCATATTTTTTTTACCGGAATGTTTTAAAGACTTGCGTCAACAACATAATCATTTCCTTCAGGAAATGTTTTTTTTCTTAATCAATCATTTTAGAAATTTTGATACTGAAGGTACGATTAAGAAAAAAAAATTCTTGAAGGAATATGTAGGCCTGAAAGATCCTAGAATATGTTATTGATGTAGGTCTTTGAAACATTGCAGTAAAAGAATCATGTAGATATTTAATTAACTGTATATTTTATTATGTAAATGCCTTACTGTTGTAAAAAAAATACGTGAAATTGATATTATTTTCTAGGTAATTATTGGCTATTTTAATATTCTGAATATTATTTTATAAGCTTAATGTATGTACATATTAATCATGAAAAGTTTTGTTCATTTAGTTTTATAGTAATGAATTGCATTACATATTTTCAGGCCAATGGTGTACCTCCCCCTTTAAGGTAGCCTATATCCTGACAATCGTTTTAAAAATCGCATTTTCGCTGTCTAAATTAGTGGAAGATGGAATGATGATAGTCATGGTGAATGTGATGTAATGATATTCCCAACTCGAAAGAATTAAATACGTGCTCGAAGAATATGAGGAGAAGAAGAAGAAGAAGAAGAAAAAGAAGAAGAAGAGAATAAAACTGAGGAAAAAGGAGAGTTTAAAAAATGACAGGACGAAAATGGGGGGAATTGGAAAAGGAAAACAATTAACACCACATAATACTAGAAGTGCCCCACTTCGATTATTGTGATTTTCTACAGACTGACCTCAATATCAACCAGTCGCAAAAATTACAACGTATTCATAATTCTTGTGTTCGCTTCGTCTGCGATGTCCGTCGCGCTGACCACATTACCCCACCCTTCCAAACTCTAAACTGACTACGGCTTAACGAACGTAGAAATTTTCATTATCTTGTTCTCCTTTTCCAAGTCCTTCACACCTCTACACCTACCTACCTTGCCTCCCGTTTCAGCTACCTGTCATCATATCATAATCTCTTCACACGCACGCAAAATATCCGCATACTAGCCATACCAACACATAAGACATCATCGTATTCATCATCATACACAATCTCGCTCTCGCGCTTGTGGAATACCCTACCCAGTGACATCAGAGACTGTCGGAATTTAGTAGCCTTCAAAAGCAAACTTATTAATAATTTTCTTACTGCGTAATAATTTAATTTTAATAATCAATAAAATAATTTATTTATTTAATCTTTACAATAAACTGTCTAGGCCTTTCTTCCGCCCAATCAGACTTAATTCTTTTGAATACAATTTGATTTTATTGTATTTGTAAATTTAATATTAATTGTAAAACAATAATTGAAATTGTAAATTCTTAATATTGGATAAGTTGTAATCCCCAATAATAAACATTGGTAAGAAATAGGCCTATAATAATATCTATAATTAAATAAATAATAATAATAGATAATAATAGATAATAATAATAGAATGAAATAATAGATATTTATAGATAGATAGATATATAGATAGATAGATAGATATATAAATTAAACAGACAGACAGACAGACAGACAGACAATTGATAGAAAAATATTTCAGATATTCTTAGAGATTTTCTTAGATAGATAGGTTTAATTTGTATAATCAATAAAAGAAATAGATTCTCTAGATAATTTTACAATAAACTGTCTAGATATTTATTAGATAGATTCCAGAATGATTCCATATGATAGATCAGATAGATAGATACCTGATCTGAGAATGCATGTAAAATGATAAATTACCCCATATGTTATCATAGCCATATTCTTAGTTATTTTTAAGATAGATGGATCCCTGAAATAGATACAAATAGATAGATAGATTTCTAGATCAGATAAAATATTTTCTTTAATTTTCAGATAGATAGATTGAAAGATAGATAGATAGATAGCCTATAGATAGATTAAATAAATAAATAAATAAACAAATAAATAAATAAATAAATAAATAAGTAAATAAATAAATAAACATGTACTTCTTACAAAATCTGGACATGCCTGTGTCTCCTCTTACAAGTACTTGATCTATACTTTGTAGTAGGAGGAACAGAAGAAATTTTGAAGGGGGAGAGTCTAGCAACGTACTAACATAGCAGACACGAGCCCACGTGCCTAAGTTCAATGTTGTTCAAGGGAAAATCATCAAGTATTCTCAAAGGTTCGCTTCTGTAAATTAAATAGCGAGGCTCATTGACATGATCTCCGCTTCTGGTAAACAGGAAGTGAGCGTCAATACCTCTGTGAGATGTAAATTCTAAATAATTAAATTGCTACACGAGCCTAGCTGCAAATACAATCTCGTATCATGCGAGAATATATCGACCCTCTAGGGTAGACGCATCTTTTGTCATAGTATGTTTATCTCTCTCAACCACTATTTTTCTCCCTTGAGGACAGCGTCTGGTAAAGAGACGACGCCGGGCGTTGCGACGCTGTTTTCCATCTTCGTTACGTCACCTCGCCGCTGCCTTCAGTAGCTTCTGTCACTTCAGGCCGCAGTGTCGCCGAGGGATCCGGAGACATTAAATATTGAAACCCTCTAGCCTGACCGCAATAAGCCGACTTCAACCCCTCCATACTATCACAGTGTGTACAATACCCGCCAAAGAAAAGACGCCTTAAAGGACACTAGGAGAATGGCGAGCGGAGATTAATATTTATATGCCGATTAACTCTTCGAAAAAAGGCGCGAACGTACTTAGGCTGCAAAGATGAAGAAGAAATCAATGTAAGTGAACGGATTAATAAATAAAAGGAAGGAATGAACGACGATATTGTAAGTAAATGATGAAAAAATAAAGTATTTAACAAGTTAATGAATAAAGGAATAATTCATTAAACGGATAACGGATATTTGGAGTTATCAAAAATCGGTTCCGGACAATTGGCCACAGAAAATTGGTAACTGGGACAATTGGCCACAGAAAATTGGTAATAGGGACAATCTGCCACAAATAGACAATTTGCCACAGGTAGACAATTTGTCACAGATAGACAATTTGCCACACCGTCCATTATCCAAAAATGGGATCGTAACAATTTATTCAAATGTGAATTAGTGGCAAATATAACTTTCACGTTATCCTCCTGTTCAAAATGCAACAACCACCTTCTCCTTGTACGGCTATAACGTTCAGTTCGTCAATATTCCTTGGTTCAGGTGGTAGGTGCTGCTTCCTGGCACGGCGCACAGTTTTTTAATAGATGGTTTCTTCGGTAGATTCACATTGGCTTCGCTTGCAATACGCTGTAACTCATTTTTAATAATGAAAGACGTTGGTTCTCGGGAAGTCCCCGCCCTTGCCTTCATGTTCTCTACACATTCCTTTGCCTTAATCCTTCCCCAGTCTGCAGAATGATTCTTGTGTTCAAACGGTTCTTTGACGACACTGCTTCCATCTTCTGATAACGTGACTGTTGCATTACACCTGCCAGGCATGTCACAGCGCCAAACAACTCCATTCTCATTTTCTCTAAGTTCGTGTACATGTAGCCAAGATATATTAATTTGTCAGAGCCTCTTTCTGATTTTGTTTTCTTCCCCCGTATTTAGTTTTTACAGCTTCTAGATTTGTCTTGTGCTACCACAGAAATATATTATAAATTGTTGCGAATTTGAGTATTGCCTTGAATTTTAATGTGTGGTTAGTTGTCTTTGATACGAATTTCAATTATGTGGCGAATTGTCTTTGATACGAATTTCAATTATTTGACGAGTTGCCTCTGTGGCCAATTTTCTGTGGCCAGTTGTCCTCAACCCATCAAAAATGAGATGGGCAGGGCATTTAGCACGTATGAGCGAATCCAGAAATGTATATAGAGTGTTTGTTAGGAGGCCGGAGGGAAAAAGACCTTTGGGGTGGCCGAGACGTAGATGGGAGATTAATATTAAAATGGACTTGAGGGAGGTGGGATATGATAGAGACTGGATTAATTTGCACAGGATAGGGCTCGATGGCGGGGTTATGTGAGGGCGGCAATGAACCTGCGAGTTCCTTAAAAGCCATTTGTAAGTAAGTTTAGTTATGCCTATGTATTCTAATATTATTCTCGTCATGTTTCATATCATTGGTATTATATTAATTTATATGATTCCATCCTTTCATTTTCAATTATCATTATTTTTAATTGTCATTACTTTAATCTAAGTCAGAATAGGAATTCGCTTGCATGTCTTAACCTCATGGGGAATAGAGAATGGGAACAAAAGACTGGATTGTTCCTAAGGCGATTAGAACTTCAGCTGTTGAAGTTTGTGATGCGAACTTTCATTAGTCACCCAACTGTACACTTTTATGTCTTTAGGTTAGGATATATTATATATAATGTGTTTTAGGCCTATTTTGCCATTTTCATTTTAATGTGTGTGTTCTTTTAATATCCTACAAAATATGATAATATAAAATCTGTATGTATAATATTACTCAATAAATCTGTCAAACTTAATATTATTCATATGTAGTTTTACTGTAATTTCTATAAATTGTTAATGTTTTTGTTATGAAATTGTCATGTGTTGAACTGTTATTGGCCTCTGGCTGTTGTACAGAATATTAAATATTAGTAAATAAATAGAATCTTCGTCTCCTTTTTCTTCTTCTTCTTATTAATTATTATTATTATTATTATTATTATTATCATTATTATTATTATTTTATTAGTCTTATTTTTTATTAGTTATTTATTTTTATTACTATTTCTATATTACTATTACTGCTGCTGCTACTACTACTATTAGCTATCACTGTAGCTCAGTCGACTAAGGCGCTCGCCTGCCGATTTGTAGTTGCACTCGGACGTGGGCTCAATTCCCGCTTGAGCTGATTACCTGATTGGGTTTCTTCCGAGGTTTTCCCCAACCGTAAGGCGAATGCCAGATAATCTATTGCGAATCTTCGTCCCATCTCGCTATCAACAATCCCAACGATGCTAAATAACCTAGCAGTTTATTTTAGTTGGTTATTTAACGACGCTGTATCAACTACTAGGTTATTTAACGACGCTGTATTCACTACTAGGTTATTTAGCGTCGATGAGATTGGTGATAGCGAGATGATATATTTGGCGAGATGAGGCCCAGGATTCGCCATAGATTACCTTGCATTCACATTACAATCGGGAAAAACCTTGGAAAAAGCCCAACCAGGTAATCAGCCCAAGCGGGGATCGAACCCGGGCCCGAACGCAACTTCAGACCGGCAGGCAAGCGCCTTAATCGACTGAGCCACGCTGGTGTTTACCTAGTAGTTGATACAGCGTCGTTAAATAAACAAGTAAAACATTTAAAAACTATTATGGAAGCGAAGGCCTTATGGCCTTAATCTTGTCAGATTAAAAAATAATTGAATAAATATATTATTATTATTATTATTATTATTATTATTATTATTATTATTATTACTTACTTACTTACAAATGGCTTTTAAGGAACCCGAAGGTTCATTGCCGCCCTCACATAAGCCCGCCATCGGTCCCTATCCTGTGCAAGATTAATCCAGTCTCTATCATCATATCCCACCTCCCTCAAATCCATTTTAATATTATCCTCCCATCTACGTCTCGACCTCCCTAAAGGTCTTTTTCCCTCAGTCTCCCAACTAACACTCTATATGCATTATTATTATTATTATTATTATTATTATTATTATTATTATTATTATTATTATATCAAAGTACATTTTATTAACTCTCTCTTTAGATAAGGGACCTAGGATATAAAATGTATCCGCCTACAAAATTTGTGATTGAATTATGGTACGTGAAGAAAGGCGTAGTCCAAATATATTATACGAGTAGTTGTAATAATTTAATACCTAAGAATATGTAATTACAAGTTTCTATGTCTTTTTTAGTTTAATGTTTCATTAATCTCCATGAATATTGACCAAAATAATAATTTCATGCAAGAGTCTTCTGTGTGCTCATTACACCGTTACAAAAGGTAGATCTTAGTATTAATAACGTTACAACAACAGCAGAACAACATCAATATTCATAGGATCTTCTGTGTAAGCTCTCCTGGCCTCAGGATAGCGCCTGCGGTCTATTTGTTATACTAGTACATTATGTTAAATTCGCTGTAAAACACTCATCTTCTCTAATAGAAACCATACATGTACAGCCACTTCAGCAATTAGCGGACGAGCTCGAGTACAATACTCAGCGGCTGCTGATGTTTGCTCTCCAAACAGTGAAAGTCCAATATTAACAGAAAACAAGGTTCCACAAAATCAATAAATTTGCAATATGACAAATTATTCATCTACACGCTCCAATGACCTTCAGTTGATAGTACTTTGAACTCATCTTTCTGTGTCTTTTTAGGAAACACTTTGTTGTTAAGAAATATTATACATTTACTAAACTAAATTATTGCATGTATTATGTAGTACAAAATAACAATTCCTATCGAGGCTTTTATATTGAATATAGGTAACACCTTAGGTGAAATGTTTAGATTATTCCCGGTATTCAATGCAAGAAACGCCAGACCTATTATTATTTTTTATACTCGACCATGCCGAAATGTAGTAATTATACACCTCGTAGCAGTCCTTCAATGTATGTCATTAAAGTACACCTACTCATTAAAGGTCAGGTCTTTCAGCCAATGACGACTTAGGTTACAACTGTTCAGCCAATGATCAGCTTTCTACCGTTATAAAACCGCAAATCGATTATTCTCGGATATGCAATCGAAAGAGAATTAGCGAAAAGTCACGCAGGCTGGAAATCCAATACTGTCGCAGAAGGTTATGTTCTGTTACTATAATAATTAGCGTTAATTGTAAATAATATTCAAATAAATTCAATTTGTCATCTCTTTTTTCAATGTCGAATTCAGTAATCAAATATCAATTTAACAGGTCAATATTATTGTTCAAAAATCAATAGTTTCGCATCTGTCTATTTGCTCCAGGTCAGATTAAAATAATAATATCAAGTTAGAAATATGGTCGAGCATAAAAAGTCGTATGAAACTCGCTTATAATAGTAATCTCTATGAAAATTATGAAACTCGCTCGTTTCATAAACATCCATACTCGCTTCTTAATTACATCAATAGGCTCGTTGCATTTCTCCACTATGCCGAAATATAGTAATTATACTGCATTCCTTTAATGCATATCATTAAAGTACACCTATTCATTAAAGTTCACGATTATTCTCGATATGCAATCGAAAGACAACGAGGGAAACGTCACGGAGGCTGGAAATCCAATACTTCGCAGAAGGTTAGTTCTGTTATATAATAATTAGCGTTAATTGTAAACAATATTCAAATAAATTCAATTTTTCATCTCGTTTTTCAATTCTAAATCAATTTCCAGGTTATATCAAAATTAGTTCATGTTATTCTGTAGATTATAACAACAATTGTTCCTCGGAAAAAATCAATAATATCGCGTCTGCTCACATCTCATAATTTACGAGCGATGCACAAGGTCACTTCCACTCTTCAGTTAGATACGAATAAAATGAATAGTTCTCAATAATTTCAAGTTAGAAATAAGGTCGAGCATTAAAGGTCGTATGAAACTTGCCTATAATGGTAATTAAGGCGCTCGTATGAAAATTATGAAACTCGCTTGCGCTCGTTTCATAAACAAACATACTCGCGTCTTAATTACTATCATTATAGTCTCGTTGCATAATGTACTAAACTCTGCCATTACAATCTAAAAAACGGTTTGAAGCTATAACCCTTATGAATGCGGTTTTTCACCTGTGAAATTATGTCAACTAAATTAATTTATTACCTACCGTACCTAATTTAGTACGTCAATTTAATACTTTATTTATATATAAAACTTAATAATACTCATTAACTTGATTAATTACACATCAACTTCATTAACTACACAATAACTTAATTAACTACACATTAACTTAATATTTACATACCCACTTAATGAATTACACAATAACTTAATAATAACTCATGAAATTAATAATTTACAACTCCAGGCACTGTGTCTCCAGGGATATCACACTCAGTTCTGCGTTAAGTAACTTTCTCCATTCTCCTGTGACTTCATCTCTTTTAGCCCCAAATATTTTCCTAAGAACCTTATTCTCAAAACAACCGCTAATGTAACTGTTTTATAAAATCTAACTTTCAAATTTTTTTACAGCAGACTAGATGACAAAAGCTTTTCAACCGAATAATAACACGCATTTCCCATATTTATTCTGCGATTAATTTCTCCCGAGTGTCATTAGTATTTGTTACTATTGCTCCAAGATATTTGAATTTTTCCACCTCTTCAAAAGATACATCTCCAATTTTTATATTTCCATTTCGTAGAATATTCTGGTCACGAGACATAATCATATACTTCGTCTTTTCGGGCTTTATTTCCATACCTATCTCTTTACTTGGTTCAAGTAAAATTTCCGTGTTTTCCCTAATCGTTTGTGGATTTTCTCCTAACATATTCACGTCATCCGCATAGACAAGACGCTGATGCAACCCGTTCAGTTCCAAACCTTCTGTGTTATCCTGAACTTTCCTAATGGCATATCCTTGAGCGAACTTAAAAAGTAAAGGTGATAGTGCATCTCCCTGCATTAACCGCAGTGAATTGGAAAACCATCAGATAGAAACTGGCCTATACGGACTCTGCTGTAAGTTTCACTGGGACACATTTTAATTAATCGAACTAGTTTCTTGGGAATACCAAATTCAATAAGAATATTATATAAAACTTCTCTCTTATAAATAATAATAATAATAATAATAATAATAATAATAATAATAATAATAATAATAATAATAACGGAAACAAATCAGACTCTCTGCTTCTATTGTCAGAATGGCAAAAGGCTCCATTTCAGAATATAATAAATAATTGCAATAATAGATTAATTTCATGCCAGAAATCAAACCCGGATAGTAATAATAACAACAACAATAATAATAATAATAATAATAATAATAATAATAACAATACACTGCGGTAGTTTTTGGCGTACCCGAATTACGTTCTTTATCATGTAACTTCTTTGAGTAGGTGTTTGCGAAACAGAATAAGGAAGCAGGAAGTTAGTTTGTTCAATTCAATGTGTCCCAAATTTTACACAAAAAGGAAAAAGGCTCACATATTCTACTGCTCCCAGCTTCCACATATAAACTGAAAGGAGCTGAGTGGAGGAGAAGAACACAACGACCAACCAGGGGCAATACCGTATACACGTGATATAGCGCGAGTGAATAACTAAAAAATGCCGCTCCGTTGGAGTCAGCACAAACTCAGGTCTACGTAACCGTCAGTACAGTCTGATTCTGCTGCAAATATGACAGTAACGTGCTTCAGACAACAAATGATAAAACATTCTGTCGTTTAAATCATTTATTTAGGCTGTTATTCTATATAAAACAATACATCAAATAAGCATCTACAGGACGTTCTAAAGAAAATTTACACGTCAACCTATATTCTGGCAATGCTGCTTCAACAAATTTACTTACTCCATAATTTTTGTAACGTCCCTCGATTTGTTGTTTCAGTTCTCTTCTACGTAGAAAATGTTATAAAGTGTTCGTCTAAAAACTTCCGAACTTTAATAATCTTAGATAGTCACAGTACATAATTTTGAGAAAAAAAAACACAAGGATTTATTATTTTTCGAGGAGAAAGTTCAAAATAACTTCTGACTAAATTTTCTGTTCCACAACATAACCCCCACCCTTACATTTCAATTTAAAATTGCAGTACCTATCTTCAGAAATATCATTTTAAAAGGAATGATAAACGCTATCCGTCTATAATTTATTTATTTATTGATATTTATGTGCTGCATAACAGCCACTGGCCAATAAAAGTCCAGCACAACTAATACAATAAAATGAACAACTACGGTACAAATTAAATAATTGAGATTTAAGAACAAAATAAAGAACAGAGATTACAATGATTAATTTACAAGAATTAATACTATAACATTTTATGGAAAGTAGTTGATTGTTACAAAGGTATTACCAATTTGTGTATAAGGATTACGCAAATAATATTAGCAAAGACATTGCCATGTTCTAATACTTCTATACATTGAATGGATCGAAATCGTCTACATGTAAGTTAGCATTTTTAATACATCTGAAGACAAGCGAGGAAGATTTATAATTTCTAGTATAGAAGAGTTTGTGATGTCTCATATCCTTCATAGGAATACGAAGGCTGACACTGTTTAAGAAAGATTGACAATTAATGTCACCTTTAAGGACCTTACATAAGAATAAGTAATCGAGATCATTACGTCTAGCATACAAGATTCGACATTTAAAGTGATCGCATATTTTTTATCATAGTTATACCCGGAGTTATTACGCAAAAATCTGTACGAACATAATGAAATAAATTTCCTTTGAATATTTTCCAGTTTTGCCGAATCAGTCCTTGTAATAGAGTTCCAAACTACAGATGCATATTCGAGTTTCGATCTCACTAATGTATAGTATAGTATTAAAAAAGATCAGGTGTTGGAAAAAGAATAAGTTATTGACTGAATTATTACTAACATTTTTATTGCATGGTTATAAATATAATCAATGTGTTTGTGAAAATATAATTTATTGTCAATTAATACACCGAGGTCTCTAATACAATCTTTTCTGCTAATTAATATATTTTATGCTCGACCATGCCGAAATGTACTAATTATACATCTGGTAGCAGTCCTTTAATGCATGTCATTAAAGTACACCTACTCATTAAAGTACAGGTCTTCAGCCAATGATAACTCAGCTTACATGTGTTCAGCCAATGACAAGTCAGCTTTGTACCGTTATAAAACTGCAAGTATCGATTATTCTCGGATATGCAATCGAAAGAGAATTAGCGAAAAGTCACGGAGGCTGGAAATCCAATACTGTCGCAGAAGGTTATGTTCTGTTACTATAATAATTAGCGTTAATTGTAAATAATATTCAAATAAATTCAATTTGTCATCTCGTATTTCAATGTCGAATTCAATAATCAAGGTTATAATATTATAATATTATCAAGTTTAACGGGACTACGTCAAGGTCAATGACATTATTGTTCCTCGGAAAAAATCAATACTTTCGCGTCTGCGCACATCTCACAATTCATTTCCTAGAACAAGGTCACTTCCGATCTTGTCAGTTACAAATAAAATGTATACATCTGAATACCGGTAATTTCAAGTTAGAAATATGGTCGAGCATAAAAGTCGTATGAAACTCGCCTATAATGGTAATTAAGAAGCTCGTATGAAAATTATGAAACTCGCTTGCGCTCGTTTCATAAATATCATACTCGATTATTAATTACTATCATTATAGGCTCGTTGCATAATGTACTATTTTAGATGATAGTTATATTTTAGTGTAGAGGTTTTCCTTATAAATGATATTACGTAAGTTTTGGATAATAATAATAATAATAATAATAATAATAATAATAATAATAATAATAATAATAATAATAAGATTAATAATAATAATAATAATAATACGGTCCATCCATTACCAAGATAGAGCCACAAACGTATTACTTCATGAAATGTAGATTTAAGTGGCGAAAATCTGTTCGCAACCGTCCGAAAAATAGAAACGGCGACGCAATGTACGGCGCCACAAAATACTGTAGATAGGCCTATATTGATCTGGTAACACACGGGTGAGCATGAATAGGCCAACAACTTATTTTAAACTTTCCATCCTTAAGTTAGTAAGTGTTTATTCGTGTGTTATTCGTGGCTTAGCAATAAAGATAAACTGCATGTAGTTGTCAATCAGGTTGCAAACAACAATACCAGTCGTACTTTTGCACCTGACAGTATACAAAGTGTAAGAGGTTAGTGCCCCTACTTTAAATGATGATTATTCATGTCATAAGGAAGAAATAAATGTCTTTTTAGTAGGTTATTTTATGACTCTGTATCAACATCTCAGGTTATTTAGCGTCTGAATGAGATGAAAATGATAATGCAGGTGAAATGAGTCCGGGGTCCAGCACCGAAAGATACCCAGCATTTGCTCATATTGGGTTGAGGGAAAACCCCGGAAAAAACCTCAACCAGGTAACTTGCCCCGACCGGGAATCGAACCCGGACCACCTGCTTTCGCGGTCAGACGCACTAATCGTTACTCCACAGGTGTGGACAGAAAAATTGTCCTCAGTTTTTTTATAACTGCAACATTTAACTAATTATTAAAGTTTACAATATTAGAAGTTTGGCAACGTTGCTGGATGGGGAGGAGGGTGTTTACAAGTACACAGTACAGCTCAGATAAGGACATACCGATACAAAATAGATGCTCTGTTCTAATGCTGGAGAGTGCCATGACAATACTGTTTTTTTACATAAAACGAGCAGCAAATAAAACTTTTAATCTCATTAATAGAACATTATGGCAAAATTTACATTTTTATGTAACAACAGGCCTATTACTACTTTTTTTGTTGTACGTCTAAAAATAAAAAATAATGGATTACTGCACAAAATCACACGAACTTCTTTTTTAATGCAACATTTCAATCCATCCTGCTTCCATAAAGCAGTACTATTTTTAAACAAATGTCTGGTTGTGCGATTTTCGAAACGGGGTAAGAGCCTCCCAGTTTCTAGTAATCGTTGAGAAACCGCTACAAATGTTCGTCAATTAGGTAATCTTTGCGGAAAACGTTGACGGTACATTCTTCTTGCCTCACTTCAATTACGACGACTTTCTCCATAAATTAAGAACATATGATAAACTTCCTAAACTGTGAATGACATTGTAAGTTGTTTATCGAATACCTGTGCTGAACTGCCATCCGCTCGGCAGGAGACCTATGGACAGGGAGCTTGAACTCAGCTGAGCTGTACGTACGTCTGTGCAGAGTACTGCCTGCTGATCATGTTGCCACGTCTCTCAAGCGAGAATATTAACATATTTAAGCATGAATTTTTATTTAATCTCACGAAAACGTAATAGAACACACAAATATTTATTTAAATTAATATTAACTCTTTGCTAGATATAATAATAATAATAATAATAATAATAATAATAATAATAATAATAATAATGATTTATTTTAGCTGGCAGAGTTAAGGCCGTAAGTCCTTCTCTTCCACGAAAAAGTGTACATACATATGTATGAACTTACAAGAATTCAACAATTTGATTTAGATGAGAGTTACATGTAAAAGAGTTATTTACAATTAAACAACAAAATACTATGAACTATTAATTAAACACTGAAATAAACTGTGTAGCAGAATTAAACTAAAATACACAGAATGTTAAAATATTTCAAATAATATTAGATAATAGAAAGAGATTATTATGAGACAATTAAAATACAGCACAATCAGGATGATGTCTAAAGAAAAAAGTGACAATGTAGTCAGTGATATTTTAAATCAGTTGATTGGAGTGAAATGCTAAGAAGGTTATCTTTTAAGCTGTTCTTAAAGGTGTTTGTTGTCTTGCAGCCCCTAATACTTTGTGACAAGGAATTCCATTGACGCGAGGTGGATATTGTAAAAGATGATGAATAACAAGATGTTCTATGAAGAGGTATACTTAGCGTGCCACAGATAAGTGATCTGGTATTTACGTCGTGGTTAGAGTATAGATAAGAGAAACGAGACGAAAGGTAATTTGGTGTTGAGGTGTGCAGAATTCGAAAGAGTAAAGTCAAAGTGTGTAAAGTTCTACGTTCTTTAAGTCGGAGCCACGAGAGACTTGCGAAGGACGGTGATATGTGATCATATCGTCGGATGTTGCACACGTATCTGACGCACATATTCTGAGCTCGCTGTAACTGACTGACAGTTCAGAACTTAGGTCACTTAACAAAACATCACAATAATCGAAGTGCGGCATTACTAGGGTTTGCACTAGGATATACCTACTGATGTAATTGTTTTCGTAATTTTACTAACAATGTAAGCAGTAGGCCTATACTTACTTACTGGTTCTTAAGGAACCCGGAGGTTCATTGCCGCCCTCACATAAGCCCGCCATTTGTCCCTTTTCTGAGCAAGATTAATCCAGTCTCTATCATCATATCCCACCTCCCTCAAATCCATTTTAATATTATCTTCTCATCTACGTCTGGGCCTCTCCAAAGGTTAATAAGCAGTATGACGCAAATAAAATAAGAAAAATATTTTTTCTGGGAAAACTATAAAGTTTTGACCCTATGTTGTATGGACTTTTTTGATACTGTAGACCGTCCTCGACGACTGTAAAAAGGACGGCACTTATACCCCTTACACCCTATATATATGTATGTATATATACATACTAGGTTCAAAAAGTTCCCGGAATTTGCTAGCATCATAGAAACAACGTACCTTAAACACTATTCTACAGCATTCCCTTCAAAATAGTTGCCTTCCGCAACAACACACTTTTGCCAACGCGTGTAGAGTTCCTGGAAGCAGGCCTGGAAGCCATTTTGTTCCGTCTTAGTGCTCTCGTCGCGTTTGCGATAACCTCTTCAGCATTGAATCTCCGTCCTTTCAGATGACTTTTCAGACGGGGAAACAGAAAGTAATCAGGTGGTGAGAGATCAGGAGAGTATTAATCCAAAGCAGTTATGTTGTGCCTGGCAAGAAAATTCTTTACAATATTTGCGTGATGAGCAGGTGCATTGTCATGCATAAGGAACCAGTTGTTTTCTACCCACTTTTCTGGACGTTTCCTTCTCACTGCGTCCCAGAGGCGACGGAGGGTTTCTACGTACAATTCTTTCGTTACAGTACGACCTTCTGGAATGAACTCATGGTGCATGAGACCCTGAGAGTCGAAGAAAACTTCCAACATAACTTTCTTTAAGTGTGCTTAAATGCGACAGGCTCATGTCAGTAGATTTACTGGCATGTGAAAGAACTCCTGCGGGACAAAATTCCGGCACATCCGGCGATGCTGATATAACCTCTGCAGTTGCGAGCGTCGTTAAATAAAACATAACATTTAAAATAACTTTGCCTTTGGAAGTGTCCCTAGGAAATTTTTGCTTCCGAGGAGATGTTTTTCAGATGACTGTCGTTTAGGGACTGGGTCGTACAAGTAGCACCAGTTTCATTTTGTTTAAGAAATCACCATCTTCATCAGCCATACTGATCATGTCCCCAGCAAAACACAGAACTTGATGTTTGTACTTTGCTCTGTGGACATAATTACAAAATGCGACGAACAAACAAAACACTATGATAAACAATTGCCTACAACTCAAAACCAATAATTGCCATTATGAGCAAACTTTAAGGAAATGACATCATGAATGTTACCAACAAAACAAATGTATAATATCCCTTGTTATATATTAATACGAAAAATGGTAGTAAAATTCCGGGAACTTTTGAACCTAGTAGTATATATATATATATATATATATATATATATATATATATATATATATATATATATATATTTTTAAGCTGACCTTCAAACTATAGTAGGTAAACATTAAGGGCCCTATTCATAGATATTCTTAGCGCGGGCTTTCGGTGGATGATCAGCGAACTAACGTTTTTCGTATTCATAAACCAGTGTTAGCGATATGATATGAATCCTGTTTAGCACGCTCGTAGCGCGGGCTAGCGAAATGTCTATGAATAGCACCCTATATTTTTATTTCTGTGTTCTGTATATAATAGTTTCTTCATGTATCTTTTTAATGTAAATAAATAAATTGTTCTTGTTCTTGTTAAACATATTACCGGTATTGCAAATGATAGCTACTATTTACTCTTGTCGCAAACGAGACCATTTCATTTTCAATAGAGTATGTTTCAACTTAACGAAAATTCTAAACCGTATATTTTGTTAGAGATGTGGTGAAGTTCGGCTTGAAATTGTATGTTTGTTTTGGTAACGAGTTCTGTTTAATGGAAGATATTGGAAACAATCTTGTTTCTGTTATTGTTTTTCATTCACTTTCTCTACATTAGGCCTACATCAAACGATTATTGTTTTGTGAGGTTCATCTTCTATCAATCCATATCCAATTATTTATATTGGAAATTTTAAAGCTGTCGATTTTATATCACATTTTTAATATAGTGGGTTGAAAAAGCCCAATTTTTTCCATCCGCTTCTATATTGACATATTGATTCAACTCAATTATACTTTTCAATTAATTAAATTATCGCGATCCATTAAAATTGCTGTAAATTAATAAAACGCACTCACCTTTTCGACGTAATTGTCCAGAGCTTTAGTATCCATCCACCACGTAATTTTGGCCGCCGGTCGCGAACCCACGGACTGGCATTCCAGTTGGTACTGCCTGTCCGCCGACAACGGCTGGCTGCTGGTCAATATAGACGCACTCAACGGTTTGACTGAAAGGAAACAAAATTGGATATGTTTACTACTGGATATGTTACCTTCGATAAAGAAACAAGTTATTAATTCTCCGTCATAAATGACATCTAATTTTATTTCTTACTTAGGTTCCATTGATATAGCTTTTACTATAATAACTCCTAAAATACAGGTAAGACATTAACAACACCAGTCCACACCTGTGGAGTAATGGTTGGCGCGTCTGACCGCGAAACCAAGTGGCTCGGTTTCGAATCCCGATTGGGGAAAGTTAATTGGTTGAGGTTTTTCCCTTGGTTTTCCCTCAACCCAATATGAGCAAATGCTGAGTAACTATCGGTGCTGGACCCCGGACTGACTTCATCGGCACAATTACCTTAATTTCATTCAGACACTAAATAACATGAGGTGTTGATACAGCGTCGTAAAATAACACACTAAAAAAAAAGAACACTACAATAAAACCCATCTCGTTTCTTTTTCATACTTAGGGAAGAGTTTGGTAGTATCGGACATCGGGTAATATCGGACAGTGAGTTTCTTTCATCTACAACCAGATGACAGTACCTGAATGACATGGTTACGTTTCTGTGATGTCGCATAGAGACACGTAACTATGTCATTCAGTACTTCCATCTGGTGATAGATGAAACAAACGCACTGTCCGATATTACCCGATGTCCGATACTACCCAACTCTCCCCTACTAGTTACTTACTTACAAATGGCTTTTAAGAAACCCGGAGGTTCATTACCGTGCTTCACATAAGCCCCCACAATCGGTCCCTATCCTGTGCAAGATTGATCCACTCTCTACCATTATATCCACCTCCCTCAAATCTATTTTAATAATATCCTCCCATCAACGCTCGGCCTCCCCAAAGGTCTTTTTTCCCTCCGGTCTCCCAACTAACACTCTATATGCACTCTTTAACACTCTGTTTTTTTTTTAAATTCCATAAAATATAATGTAAATAACATATTTGTACGAAGTTATTCAATTTCGCATGTCCACAATCAATTTCGTAAACATTGTATTTACTCGTAATCATATTTTATGCCATTCTAGCATTATACTGCGCTCCAACCAGAAGAAAGTGTCAGGGGAATGAGACGCAGTGGGGCTATGCTATGAATGAATGTTGATGTCATAAGAAGTCATAAGATCACACACGTGGGTAGAAGCATCTCCATTGGTTAACTCTTAAAGCACAAACGATAACACTGATACACACATACTTGTACTACCCTAGTCCTGGTCTTTTAATCCCTCCATACAGGAAATAGCATATGCAGGAGAGCGGATGTTTTTTAAACTGACGTTATAACGGTAATATTATCTACTTCGCTCCAATAGATGACGCAATAGTAAGCGGATTCCTTTCACGGTTAATCTCCTGGTTGGAGAACAGTACACAAGTTCTTACTACATCCAATATCGTGCGTAATCGGCTTATTATAGCACGCGTGCCAATAAAACAATGACGTATTTGCTGTGACGTAATACCGAAACGCTTGCTATCTTGCCTACCGCTTCTATGCGCGACGTAACAAGATATGAAATACAGGGCAGAAGGTAACGTATCAATTATTTCCAATTTTTAACAATTTTGTATCACTTTCGTAATATCACATAAAACAGTTCTGTGGTTCAGAGAAACTACAGTCCTATTAACAAAATAAAGGAACATTTGTAATAACCTGCAAGGTCATCCATCTCTCTTTATTCAGTGTCAACGCCAGACGCAACTAATCGATACGAACATATGATGACTCTGTCAGCTATGGATCCCGAATTTCTTTCATAATTTCTTTCCTACAATTTACAATGCTAAGATGCCATAAAGTGTTGTAGCCAAGTCGTGGATAATTTTATTATGACACTGGTGAAAATTGTCGCACTTACTATAGTTCATGCGACAAACATTCACTCATGCCATGATCACCAAGATTATCCACTTGTTGCATAAATAACTATTAAAAGCAAAAGAGAGTAGTATACCTGTCATAAAAATCGGTAGCTAATAATAGTTTGCAATTCGTGTTTTACAGTACAGTAGGCCTACATATGTCATTTAATGTTGTGTTTTAATGTAAAGATAATGGTAAAATGAACCCCATCACAGGCCGAATCGGCTCAGAGGGGAGGTTAAGGCTCCTACCTTTACAGACAGTCGTCATTAATAAAAAGGATGTAATTTTGGTAGAGGCTAAGTAATCCTAGAGCTTTAGTGAATTCAGATGTATTAGATCCATGAAGAAAATCCATATCCCTACCGGGAATTGAACCTGCGATCTTTTGCCTTTGAAGCGTTACGTCTAAACCGCGACGCTGCGCGCCCCTTGTTTTAATTTGGGAACATCAAAATATTTTACATATTCCCTCTTCATAAATTCGCCGCTAACGGTGTAATTGTAAAAAAAAAACATAGCTTATCTTACGTTTTTAATTAAATTTTAACTAATTACATTAGTTACAGCAAAAAGAAGTCATATTTAAAAATGAGAGTTAAGCTCTTTTATCTAAACACCGCCGATATAATGTAGTATAATAAATACAAATCCACACCTGTGGAGTAACGGTTAGCGCGTCTAGCGGCGAAACCAGGTGGTCCGGGTTCGATTCCCGGTCGGGGCAAGTTAAGGCTGGTTCACAATAAACCGGAAACGAGAACCGGTAAAATTGCTAAAAGGTCTACATTTAAATGTGAGCATTCACAATTAACCGAAAAGCTTGCCGGAGCTCGGGATCGGGAATGGAGGGTTGGCCAAGTTTCAACTTTGGCGTTCACGTTTCCGATCATAGCCCACTAGATTCATTCTATTGCCATCTAAAAGCTATTTTGTCGTCGTATATTTTGTATCAAGAATATCGTGACATAACCTATGCATTATTTTGTTCTGTGCTGTGCATCATGGAGCAAGTTTTTTTTTTATGAGATTCTAATATTGAGTGTTGAGGAAAATCCTCACGTTTACGATAAGCGGCGCGCCTCGTATAAAGATAAAAAATGAAGGAGAATACGTGACTTTCAATAGTTGTATCTTTGAACACCGATCGTAAGTGAATCATATTTTATTACTGTATTGGTTGTATTACACACTACATATTAATGCTTCAATTCAATAACTACTGTTGTGTTCATTTTGTTCTAATACAAATGTTTCTTCTCTAATTATTGCACGTTATGGTAGACTTAAAATAGGTTGTGATAATAAAGATGCATGGGCATATTTATAGTAGCGTACCTAATGAAATGTTTCAGTTGAAATTTCGAAGTTGGATAATTTGTGTTTATATTGGCTGCCTTATACTCATGAGAGAACGCCATTGGTCAATTATACACAAATAACATCAGAACGCGTAATATCGACTTTATTGACATACATATCGTTATTGACATACATATCGATATATGAGCAAATGCTGGGTAACTTTCGTCGTCTTTCACGTTCTCGGTTTATTGTGAATAAAAAACTTTTCATATTCATAGTCCTCTGCTTCTCATTTTCATTTTCTGGTTCTCATTTTCATTCTGGTTCTCGTTCCCGGATTATTGTGAACCAGCCTTTACCTGGTTGAGGTTTTTTCCGGGGTTTTCCCTCAACCCAATATGAGCAAATGCTGGTGGGTAACTTTCGGTGTTGGACCTCGGACTCATTTCACCGGCATTACCACCTTCATCTCATTCAGACGCTAAATAACCTAAGCTGTTGATAAAGCGTCGTAAAATAACCTACTAAAAAAATAAATACAACACGACGCAGTGTAATTAATTCACAATGAAATAAAAAATCTGATGTGCACGAAAAAGATCATAGCCATTTTCTTCATTATTGATATTAAATAGTATATTTAAAACTGAACCGCAATTGGTATAAGAAAACTTTGGTGATTTGGACCTGAACTTCCTGAATAAGGAAATGGGATTAAGCACACTGAGGAAATGGTGTACACCTCAATAATTACCCGACATTCAATAGGGCATTGTTCTAGTGGACTGTGTCATACGTCACTTCCGGTTAAATTATATGGGGATTATTGGGACCACCGCGATTGCAGGCAAAGAGCTTAACATACAGTCCTCAATCAGAGAGGAAATGATATAATATCAGAGTTAGTAGAGAATCTCAATATATTTCGTGCTGTGCTATTGGAAACGAAGAGACTTCATTATCCAAGCTTCCAATCGATGCCTCCGATTCTCCAATTAAATGCGTCACGAAATGACGCAACACCATACCTTCCATTATCGCCACAATGACACCCAGTAAAAGCCAAGTTCCGATGCATAATGATCGGTCGATGAAGCAGTTATTATCCAAGCTTGCATTTCAAGAAGAAGAACAAAAGAATTATGTCCATTACGGATTACGACATTCTGTGCAACAAAGGATTTCGGAACAATCCCTTGAAAAGTTGTGAAATTCACTTTGGCACATCACAGACTTGATCATTAATCTCTAATTAATACCCCAGCAGAACATCAAATCCCACTACCTCTTCCATTGTACCCATAAAATAGAAGAGAATAATGGGCATTCAACTTTCTTGTAACGGAATCTTTTTCCTGAAGATTAACAATATGGTGCCATCATGTTTTGCTCGGTGGTTTATTACAATGCTTGCTGTAAGACCCAAAGTATGAAGGGTCCAACCCGGTGGACAGCAATGGGTTTTCGAGGGATCTTAACCATGTCTCTTTCGAAAGAGAAGTAAATCCGGTATCCACAACACGGAGAACGGTAATACAACTGCTTCATTTTCTGAAATAATGCGTCGATTAGTCTTCGTATTTGAAGGGGAGGTTTAGGCGTAGTCACTGACAGTTATTTCGCTAGAAATACGCAGATTGATTGATACCTAAGCCATTAGTGCTCAGTGGCAACTTTACTTGTTTGTTTTCAAAACATGTAACAAAAACAAAAACTAAAACATGTAGCTTTTGATACAATCACAATATACTTTTGAATAAAATGGACAGATTGGGAATTAATGGAATGGCTTTAAAATTATTTAAATCTTACTTAAGTAACAGAACTCAAGCAACTAAAATAAATGATCACCTTAGTGAATCACGTAACATTGATATAGGTGTACCTCAGGGGACGATTTTAGGTCCTATTTTGTTTTTAATATATATCAACGATTTACTTAAAATTAACATTGAGAAATATTCTGGTACTCTGTATTCTTATGCTGATGATGCTGTGGTTATATTTAGCGGTTCGAGTTGGAATGAAACTTATCATAATTCTAACAGTGGTATTAACATTATTAAAGAATGGCTGGATGCTCACTTACTTTCTTTGAATGTTTCTAAAACAAAATTAATGCCATTTTCATTAACATCACATGGCCTTGAGCAACTAAAAATGAATAATAACAGAAGTATAACAATACATGATTGTAACCTACCTACTTGCTCATGTAACGCTTTGAGTATATCCTCACTAGATAAATATTTAGGCATTATTATTGACCAACATTTAAAATGGGACAAGCATATCTCCTTCCTGTGTAACAGATTACGTAAAACAATCCACAAATTTTCCATTCTACGCTCTTATTTACCTGTTTATGTTCTGCGTACTGTGTACTTAGCTCTGTTGCAATCAGTAATTCAGTTTGGTATATTAGGTTGGGGAGGAATGGCAAAATCGACTCTCCATCCTTCAAATTTGCTCCAAAAAAGAATTATCAAATATTTTCTATATAAATCTTTTGATTACCCAACAAAATTAATGTTTCAGGAATTTGGTGTATCAAATCTAGAACAAATTTATAAACAAACATTGCTGATTTACTTCCATAAAAACCACAATAAATTTAAATTTGATCCTCACGAATACCATACGAGACAAAATTACAGTTTCTTTCTAAATACTCCCAAATGCCACATAACTGCTGGATTAAAACACGCAGAATTAATTAGAGCTTACCCTGAGCTAAGTAGGCCTACATTTAACACACACAGATTTAAGAAACAAATCAGATTAATTATTTAATTGTTTAAGCTGAGTTAAAAATTGATACTCTAATATTTATGTACTTTTGTATTTTCTATTTGTATATAGACTCTATTATTACATGCTGTATTACTTTACCATTTATTAATGTTACTGTGCTCAATGAACTCTCTTAATTTTGTGATATATTTTGTATAACTGATCTGAACTGCGCCTGAGCACGCGCTTCTGCTCTTTCGGGCTGCAATGTCTAATGTAGCTCAAGTGTAAAAAAAAAAGACATAATATTAGGTTGACACTATTTTTTGTGACGGAAACTCTTCTAGACGTAATGGACGGCTCAGTTCAAAAGGGAACAAGTCGAAATTTAAAGTTTAGAGAAACCTCAACTTTAAAGCTTCATGTTGCTGTGAAAAATTCAATTTCAACGATACTTGAATTTGGAGTAATTTCAACGATACTTTTCGATTGCAGCGATATTCCCAGAACAAGAATTTTACCAGCAATCGAAAAGTATTGGGAATAAATTTGAATAAGGAACAAAAAAAAGTTTCCTTCCCAGGCAGGATTCGAACCACGAAAGTCTTAGTTACCAGTCTATCGTGCTCTGGAGTGAACAAGGCTCTGAAATCAGCTACAATGGTCGGTCCGGTACATTGCAACTCTGATCTCCATAATATAAATACAATGAAAGTTTATGAAAATAAATTAGCATTATCTGTTTACAATAAAAATTGTGTGTTCTGAAATCCCTAAATTTCACTTTTTTCTCTTTTGATTATTTTATATACAGTTTATACCTCCCAATTAAATTATAAATAGTACATCATGCAACGAGCTTATAATGGTAGTAATTAAGATGCGAGGGTGTTTATGAAACTCGCTCGTTTCATAAACATCCTCGCGTCTTAATTACCATTATAGGCAAGTTTCATACGACTTTTTACGCTCAAACATATTTCTAACTTGCAATTATTCATAAGTATTCATGTTATTGTTATGTGAGTAAGTGCAATAGCCTACCTCATAAATTGTGAGATGTGCGCAGACGCGAAAGTATTGATTTTTCCCGGGAAACGAATGTCGACATTGACCTTGATATACTCTAGAGAGTTAGATAAAATTAATCTTGATATAACCTTGAAATTGAATTCGACATTGAAAAATGAGATGACAAATTGAATTTATTTGAATATTATTTACAATTAACGCTAATTATTATAGTAACAGAACATAACCTTCTGCGACAGTATTGGATTTCCAGCCTCCGTGACATTTCCCTTGTTGTCTTTCGATTGCATATCCGAGAATAATCGAAAATCTGAACTTTAATGAGTAATGTACTTTAATGACATGCATTAAAGGACTGCTACCAGGTGTATAATTACTACATTTCGGCATGGTCGAGCATAAAAATATTTAAATTTATTTAGCACAATATTATATTACAGAGTGTATTTCTTGAATTTTCAGGTCATAAGTGTATATTTTATACTGCGTATTTTGGCGATTGTAGGGCATAAAAATTCTAGCCCTAATTCTGAATACCGAAACGCGCTCCAAGATTAAAACTGCATACTAACTTCATTAAAAGTTTTAGTAGGTTTTTGTGAATGTAATACCAATGGAATACAATTAAAACAAATTTAATTTTTAATACCAAATGCAATACAAGTTCTACGAGTTTCCTGTAAATTAAAAGAGAAGATGACTTAAGTGCTGTTTGGAATGGAGCTATTATTTTTGTGTAAATAATATATTTATAAAAAAAGTAAACTTGTAATCGTATTGCGGCTTCCGAGAGATAAAATAAATATTATAATTGCAGTAATATCATTCCACGCTGTAATATTTGATGCAATTTCAAATTGTATTCGCATTTTGACACAGCGTGGGCAGGCGTGAAATCCAGCGAACTGCATTGAATTATTTCGAAACGGTAGATAGAAAATAATTGAAAGCAAGCTTTTTAACCCGGCCAGGTGTGTAACACTGCAGGGCGTCAGGCTGCATTTTTAGTAACATTACATCGGCAGCTCAAGCATTTAATTTGCTCGTAGCCGCGTCATCAGTTCAGACCCGCTCCAGTGGCTGCGTTCACACGGAAGCGTGTCAACATTTTTACTAGGGGACGCAAATCCTTCATACGCCGGTTAACCCGCGCACAGGTACAGCCCAGCAAATAATTACACTGTCTTCACCGATATCTTGTCCTTACACGATGCTTTCAATAGCAAATTCTTCCCCAAAAACTTTGCAGTCTTGAAAACTTGATCAGACCTATGACAGTTCCAGATACAGACCACGAAAAACCAAAAGATATTGTTGTCGATTAGTCAACTGTCCGAAAACAAGTTTCAACCTCATAAGTAACACCAATAAGGCATCAGTCATGAGGCAAACTAGGTCAGGAGATAACGGAGTAGGGTAGCCAGTTCCTTCGCCCCTCCAATGCATACATCGCCGATTAGCTACATCAGTCCTGCACAAGGTTTGCGCTCTCCGAGCCGGCTCACAGCTCATGAGCGGAATGCAGATATTAGCTGCGATCTGTATAAGGGTGGACTGGAAGAAGAGGTGATCTCGTATAAAATGTACACAAAAGAAAGTACTATTACGAGTGCTTATGAAATGAATTCCCGTTCAGTGTTTGCAAAACTATCTTGGACTATTATTAATTAATAAATAAATATTTATTTTACAGAAGTAATAGAAATTTTATAGCTACTTAAATGTACAATATCATTTTGTTATATTTTTATTTATCAGTACATCAAAACGAGGTTTTATGCTGTTTGCAGCTGAAAGAAACAGTAGCCTACTGATCATAATGAAACATCAGTTACAGATTTTCGATGCCTGCCTTTATTAAAGTTGATTATAGAGAACATTGCTCACAAATATAAATGTTGGGCCAAACATAGCAATCATTTTCACAGCCAGCCCGTGTAGTCGTGGATATTATTGCTAATGTTTAGTCTTGTAAAACTCAACCAGGCTAGTAGTATTATTCAAACTATCTTTAGCCCTTAGGTCACATTGAAGATCAATAAGTTCAAGCTGTAAATCGTTAAATGTTATGTTCCGTCTTTTAGATTCCTCCATACTGTACTGTAGCAGTATGTAAGCAACGTGAAACAGTTACTGAGAATAGGCCTACACACTGCACTCCACTAGATAACTGAGTGGTTGTTTCCCTCTCCTCTACCTAAAGCAAGTCTATGTCATTCTGACGTATCTTCCTCTCCGTTTCGGCGAGCGGTAAACACCTGAGTTACATATTCCACTAAACAGACTTCAGATGCATATAAACAATTGCTCCTCCTCAACAGGCTTTTCTCGCTCTCTCTCTCTGTCTAAGAGGCCGCGAAGGGAACATTTCTGTGCATTGCGACCTGAGGTCTATTGTGCGCCCCTGAGATGAGTTGCAAGCCCACCGACCGCACATACGCCGAATCGACCTAACAGCTAAAATCCTGACGCCTAGTCTCGCCATCTTTCCAAATCCGTGTACCATTCCACTCCAACAGTCCTCTCCACATTCCCCTCTCAAACGGTCTGAGGTGTAAGCCCCCTCTCCCGTCGAGAGGGGAGTGGGTGCCGCTGCTGGCCACCAGCTACCATGCTTGACATATCCAAGGAGGCCGGCCGAGAGAGTCAGCGGCTTCGGAGGTCCGCCGCACTGCCGCAGGCGCGATCTGAAAACTAAGTAAGACTACCAGAATAATAAGGAAAGGATGATGTGGGAGGAAAGAAAGTAGCGAGAATGAATGGGGTTCCATACGCCTGATGATGTTACTGAAGATTCATTCATTGGGGTGAGGGAAAAACCCCGTAAAACCTCACCCAGGCAACTCGTCCCAAGCGGAGAATCGAACCACGGCCCGCTAGGTTATCAGAATTACATAGTCATAACGATAGTTATTCAATTAATTATGATTTAAAACGTCTTGTTTTGAAGGAATCTACTCAAGTGAAGTACTTGGGAATTATTACTGACCAGCATTTAAGGAGGGATGGACACATTTCTCCTTTATGTAACAAGACTTCGTAAAACAATTTAAGTTATAAGCTTGTAATTCTACAAATGTTCTGCGATTAGTTTATTCAGGTTTTGTTTAATCTGTCATCCAGTATGGTATAATCGGTTGGAGAAGAGCAACAAAATTTACACTTTCTCCGCTTATATTGCTTCAAAAGCATATACTGGTAATTAAAATATGCTTAAACAAGTCTATTGATTGTTGTTTAGACAACTGTCCGAAGACAGGTCTGGATCCCACAAGTGATACCAACAAGGCATCAATCATGAGGCAACTATGCTAGGCGATATGGAATAGAGTGGTCAGATTACCCCACAAAATTAACTTATGATTTCAATATTTTCCAAATTGAACAAATAAATATACATTAAAAATCACTCATGAGGCAACTAAGCCATCAGATAATGGGGTAGATGGCCTGATTATACAATCAACAAAATTGATTTATTCAGATTTTAATATTTTAATGAACAAGTATATAAATACACATTATTATACTTGTAACATAAAAATCGTTAGAAATATAAAGAAGAACCATATGTTTATCCTACCAGAAGAAATTTGACATGTCCTTTAGCTGAACCTAAATGTAAAGGCTGGTTCACAATAAACCGGAAACGAGAATCGGAACTAAAACGAAAACGGTAAAATTGTTAAAATGTATACATTTAAATGTGAGCATTCACAATTAACGAAAAGCTTGCCGGAGCCCGAGATCGGGAACGGAGAGTTGGCCAAGTTTCAACTTTGGCGTTCACGTTTCCGATCATAGCCCACTAGATTCATTCTATTGCCATCTAAAAGCTATTTTGTCGCCGTATATTTTGTAGCAAGAAGACCGTGACATAACCTATGCATTATTTTGTTCTGTGCTGTGCATCATGGAGCAAATTTTATTTGATGAGATTCTAATATTGAAATCCTCACGTTTACGATAAGCGGCGTGCCTCGTATAAAGATGAGAAAATGAAGGAGAATACGTGGCTTTCAATAGCTGCATATTTGAACACCGATCGGAAGCGAATCATATTTTATTACTGTATTGGTTGTATTACACACTACATATTCACGCTTCAATTCAATAACTACTGTTGTGTTCATTTTTGTTTTATTACAAATGTTTCTTCTCTAATTATTTTACGTTATGGTAGACTTACAATAGGTTGTGATAATAAAGATTCATGGACATATTTATAGTACCGTACCTAATGAAATGTTTCAGTTGAAATTTCGAAGTTGGTTAACCTGTGTTTATGTTGGCTACTTCTACTCATGAGAGAACGCCATTGGTCAATTATACACAAATAACATCAGAATGCGTAATATCGACTTTACATATCGTTATTGACATACATATCGATATGCATAGTCGTCTACGTTCTCGGTTTATTGTGAATCAAAAATTTTCATATTCACGTCCTCTGCTTCTCGTTTCATTCTGGTTCTCGTTCCCGGTTTATTGTGAACCAGCCTTTACACAACCACTGGAATAAATCATAGCCAGAGTTACGGGCCAAGATTATACAGCTATTTTCATAATAAATCCGGACCTATGTCCGGAAATTTAAGAAATTTAAGAAAATTAAGCGAATTATTTATTATTCATATCCCTTTTTCTTTCTCTTAATTTGAATATACTTATTCATTCATTCCAATTGTTCTTGAATTGATTCTCTAATTTTATTTTTGTAATTACCCCTGTTTTGTGATCATTGTATTGATTTCGTAATTTTATTGCATTTTCGTTATGCTCAATTAATTACAAAATAGTTACTTATAGGAACTGCAAAAATTGGTAGATAGTAGTAGTGATGATTCGAGAAGACTCTAAGATCTGCACTACACAATGAGGGCATCCCTGACCTTGAGATCTGTAGGGCCACTGCGAAGACGTCATAGGATAAACAGATGACAGGGGACAAACACTCAGTCCCGTGGGAGGTAAATATCCTCCCACATCAGGAATTAAATCACGAACCCTTTGATTGAGAAGTGCATACGCTCTTTATTGAAACGTAACGACTAATAACCTTGATTCTTTATAATCGTTGTTGCACTACATAACACCATCACTTAAGCTTCACGAGAATCACATACTGTAGGCATAATGAACTGCTCTGACTGTACAGCGATCTCACTAACCCTTAAGGGATGAAGTGACGTCAGGTACGCTTGCTCCCACGCCTCCTTTGTTAGTTCGCATATTTTCCGCAATTTTTGTTAACGTGGTTTTGCTGTAGACTAGCAGAATAAAAAAGGAATAAAAGAGAAAGATGAAGGTGAAAAATTAATAATATGAATGAAACTATAAGGATGAATAAGTAATAAATGTAATATAATGAAAAGGAATTGAAGAGGCAAATAAGGAAAACAGAACGATGGAGAATAAATTGTCTTCAAAATATGTGACTGGTTCTCAGTCAATAAATTAGTAGGCCTATTAAACTGTAACAAAATTAAGATAATTCAATTTAAATCCTGTAAAAATTCAACATCGCAAATTTAAAGCGCAATAATTGACAACAGATCCTTATTAGAAACAACAACAACCAAATTTCTTAGCTTAAAAATCGATAATGTGTTAAACTGGAAAATCATATTACAGAAATTACCCCCAAACTAAATTCAGCATGTTTTGCTATTAGATCTATGCAAAATGTAAATATCAATACCTTAAAAAAATAAACTTTGCATACTTCCACTCGGTAATGAAGTCTGGAATAATATTCTGGGGAAATTCCACAGATAGTAACAAATATTTATATTACAAAAATGAGTAATTATAATAACAGTAGGTGCCAAATCTAGGGAATTGAGTAGGACTATTTTCAAAAACTACAAATAATGCCCATGGCTTGTCAGTATATCTTTTCAATCTTCCTCGTATGTTACACGAGAGGAGAAATCTGCACTCACTTTCTCTCTTATATCGAATTATGCACACTTCATCCCCCTATTATTTATTCGCTCATTTTCATACTCTCTCTCGCTATCTTAATATTAATACTCGATCACAACGCGATAAAACGCTAGAAATTCCACTTCACACATCATCTCTGTATTCCTCCTCTTTGACTGTTGCCACCTCTCGTCACTGGAACTCTGCCGCCTCAAGTAAAGGGCTGCAGAACATTGAAATCTTTCAAATCCAAGTTAGAAAATTATCTTATGACGAATTGCCAAACTAACTTACTATTATGACAAGTGTTGTATTGGATGTTTCCACGTATTCACATTTTTTTATGTTCTAGTGATATTTAACTTATTTTATATTTTTGTTTTCATATTTTCCGATAATGGTATATCTCTAATGTGATAAGTTGAGCTATATATAATCATGATTTTCCTTATTGTATGTACTTAAAAATATTGTATTCATTGTAACCTTTTACTGCAATATTTTATTATTATTATTATTATTATTATTATTATTATTATTATTATTATTATTATTATGTAATCGTGAAAACTTTGCAACTAATTCAACAGTTCATAGCATAAATAAACGTCAAAAAATGACTTTCATACTCCATCGGCAAGTCTATCGTGCTATCAAAAAGGAGTGCGTTATATGGCAGTAAAATTTTTTAATAGCCTCCTATCGATATAAAAAATGAAACTCAAAACATAAGATTATTTAGGGCAAAATTGTCTACTTAGGAGTTAACAATTGCCAAACAATAGGGATAATACAAAATCGGTGATTTAAGATGATGTTACAGTAATAGAAGACTCTGATTGGCTGAAATTTAACACGAATCACATTTATGAATAAGAGTATCAGTAAAATAGTCTTCTAAACATTTTTTTAGAATATATATTAATACGGTATATGTTAAACAAGATGCTGTTTTTTTTATAAATCTTCAGTAACACATTTATAGTAATTAATATTTTATACAACTATATCATATATTTCACAGAGTGATGATGAAGAAATGGTGACAATCTGAACTACCAGTCTTAACTAATTCCATAGAAAATGGGATAAAAATGCAATTAAACTTAGATTTTAAGAAATCATGTTTAAATATCAATATAGCCTATGTAAACACTTTAAATTTGTATTGCAATCATTTTAAAAAGAAATGGGCTGCATAGTAGATACCACCATCCTACTGTTGTGACAAAGTAGCCAACTTACGAAATGAATTTTCAGCTACACCAAATAAAAAAGAACAGGTTTCTACGCCAAGTAGTCCTTAATACATTAACAGTATGTAACAACGTTACCAATAAATCCAAGCAATAGAATGCAATAATTTAGTACTTCCGTGGAATAAGGTTGGATGTAACACTTGGGCAACATGTTACATCCAACCTTTTTCCACACAGGTACTCAATTATTTTCTTGATATCTTAAAATTGCATAACATCAATAAAATATATTTTATTTTCTTCAGAAAGCTTCAAAAAATTCCTTACATATTATTATGTTAATGTTAAATTTTTCAATTTGATTAAATAAATTTAATAGCCTATGTGTATGAATTAATCAGTCTATATTATATTTGTATTCTATAATTTCGAAATATATATTTTTCATAAATTGTCCTTCTTTATTCACGTAGGATATTATTCTTCTCTATTTAATATTATATTATATTATATTATATTATATTATATTATATTATATTATATTATATTATATTATATTATATTATATTGTATTATATATTACATCGTGATTCATTACCATCTGTGATCCTGAATAATGTGAACTTCATGCAGTGGACAAGAAACGGAATATTACTGTAAACACAGAACGACCACCACTACAATCACCATTCTTCACGAAATCAGGTCGTTCGTTAATTCGAACTTACGAACAGACCATCTATATCAAAAGTTTCAAATGCACTGGCTTCTAGTGAGGGCCGAAAGCAAAAAAAAAAGAGGTAATCTGTATTAATTTAGTCTTGCATCATGTTCTATCTAATAATTATGTTTATGCTCGACCATGCCGAAATGTAGTAATTATACACCTGGTAGCAGACCTTTAATGCATGTCATTAAAGTACACCTACTCATTAAAGGTCAGGTATTTTAGCCAATGACGACTCAGGTTACAACTGTTCAGCCAATGACAGGTCAGCTTTCTACCGTTATAAAACCGCAAGTATCGATTATTCTCGGATATGCAATCGAAAGAGAATTAGCGAAAAGTCACGGAGGCTGGAAATCCAATACTGTCGCAGAAGGTTATGTTCTGTTACTATAATAATTAGCGTTAATTGTAAATAACATTCAAATAAATACAATTTGTCATCTCGTTTTTCAATGTCTAATTTAATGTCAATGTTATCTCTGTAGGTTCTTATGGCCTAGCAAGGTCAATGTGGACATCTGTTCCTCGGAAAAAATCAATACTTTCGCGTCTGCGCACATCTCACAACATACGGGACATTGCTAAAAATTAATAATATCAAGTTAGAAATATGGTCGAGCATAAAAAGTCGTATGAAACTTGCCTATAATGGTAATTAAGAAGCTCGTATGAAAATTATGAAACTCGCTTGCGCTCGTTTCATAAATATCCAAAATCATTTCTTAATTACCTTCATTATATGCCTGTTGCATAATGTACTATTACACTATTAATAAATCTGTTTTTTTTTCTTCCTACTGAAAAATTTCATCATATCCCGAGGAATTTTTAGACTTTAATTCGTAACAGGTTGAATTTATGGTCTGTCACTATTTCTCTGTACATAGTGCGTGTGTTTTTCAACGAAGCGGTCCGTGGTTCGATTCTTTCCGTGAGTTGCAGTTTTATCTTCATTCTAGGGGCTTCGTACTTCACCCTTGTCTTGCTTTCATACATTCAAATAAAGAAAATCTCATCCAGAGAATTGGCGTCTGGAAAGGTCCCCAAAATGCTGGCTGCGTTATTATATTATATTATATTATATTATATTATATTATATTATATTATATTATATTATATTATATATTATATTACATTATATAATTTCATTGTAGTTGTACTTTTAATTTTATTTCCCACTTTAATTTTTATGTTATATTCCTCTTATATTAATATATTATATTATATTATATAATTTCACTGTAGCTGTAATTGTAGTTTTAATTCCTATTTTATTTTATTTTATATATTCCTCTTCTATTAATAATATATATCAACTGCGACCGAACACGAGCGCTGCTCATTCGGTCCTAAAATATTGTTAATATTATTGTATCCTCTTTTTATATTGATTGTATTAATTATATTCTGTATGTTTAAGTATGAAATCGCTGTTGGCGGACTCCCCCTTAAATTGTCGTATAACTGAATAACAATGTCATTTGCGTGTGGTGCACTAGTACGAGTGTACACTAAGGTCTCTATTATGTCTGTGTGCAGCCTTACTTGGAAGCAATTATTTATTGATGCAAAGTTCTGCAGGCGCAGCTTCTGTGGAGGTCTTATCGATCCGCAGATTTGTCTCATCATAACCGGTGTAACAGATCACTTGGTTCATTGCACCAGAAATGTGCTGTACTAATTCTGATGACAAATTGTAATTACATTTCAAGAAATACTTCGTCTGGAAATAAATGTCCATGTGGCAATCATAGGCCTACCAAATATAAATTTTTCGTTTGAGTTTCTATTATTTTTCAATCAATTAAAAATGTTGGACAAATAAAGACTGTAATAAAAATACGGACAAAACATCAGTAATGGATTTCTTAGTCTTTATGTAAGTTAGAGAAGGCAAAACTGATTATAACAATCGCAGTCCGGAAATGCTTAATTTCTGAGTTACCTATATGTTTATTTCATGGAACTAATACATACTGTTGACATTTCCTTGTATGAAATAATCAAAATATTCTCCTCCTGCCTGAATACAGGCCTCAGCTCTTCATCTCATTAAGTTCCGAATACGCTCCAAAATCCCTAGTGCGTAAGGCTGCCACAATTCACTTCACTGTAGTCGAATACACTAACGACTTTAAATACCCCCACAGAATAAGTTCAATCGGTTTAAATCAGGTGAACGTGGTGGCCAAGTTGGTCCACCTCTACCTATCCAGCGACCACGATAACTTGCATTAAAGTGCATGGGAGCACAAGGATTGAAATGTGTGAGAATGCCGTCAAGCACAGCCCTCGAGAGAGTACTAATGGTAGGTATGTTGTCCAAGAAAGCAAGCAATGTGGTACGAAGGAAGTCTGCAATTCCGTCCTGTAAGACTATTCAGAGTTGGGATCCAAAAAGAAATTACGAATAATGCCGGTCCAGATGTTGCGTGCAAGCGGCAACAGCAGATTGAGATGATATTAAAATGGATTTGAGGGAGGTGGGACATGATGGTAGAGACTAGATTAATCTTACTCAGGATATGGACCGATAACGGGCTTATGTGAGAACCATAATTAAATGAGTATTATTATTATTATTATTATTATTATTATTATTATTCATATGATTCTCCGGATTAGACGGTAGTTAACTCTTCTGATATAGTTTCTTTCGCTGGTAAACCCCGAAGTGACCTGAGCACTGAGGGTTATACTGTTCAAACATCTTTGTTAAGTGACATAAAAGATAGAATAGGTAGGGGAGAAAAGTTTACGACTTCTTGGAAACATATATATAACTGGATAAGATATAAGTGAATATATATATTTATATTCTTTTTTGTTTTTCATATATTTATATATTTTAAATATATATATATAAAATAACTGGAGAATAAGATTCTGAGCAAATATTTGTGTGAAGTGAATATATATTTTTAATTTGTACAACCGTTCTTTTTTTGTTTTTGATATAATTTATGTGCGGTTTATTTTAAATGCATTAAAAATATAGAAAATGTGCAATAAGATGTAAAAAGGCTAAAAAGGCATTTAATCTTAAAATAGACAACGGGAGCTAAAATAGGCAAAAAAAAAAAAAAGGCAAAATAAAAACTGGACCTATATTCCCCAAATGTGTGGAAGCGTGTTTATCTCTAATAGGTCTTTCATACATACACTCAATTTAAAAAAGGCATTTTGTCTAATATCCGGGCTCTACTCGTCACTAATTATGTTCATATGATCAACTCACTGTTGTATTCATTCTATTACCTTATTGCATAGAGTTTCTATATTAGATCGCTTCTTATCTGTTCATTTTTAATTTTATCCATTCGGTTACAACCTTTTACTTCTCTGAGGTTCTTCATTTTTGTCGTCTGAATCTTACAAATTTTCAATACTAAAATTTATCATTTCATGTTGAAAGTCAATTAGTCGAACGTTTGTGAGATGGACAGTAGCATCTTTCCCTTCACTGTTGATAGAGAGTGTGAATAGAGGGGAAAAGCCTATCATCCAAACTCAAATAGGGAGTAATTTTTAATCGCAACTTAACTTTTCGTTTTCGAATGTCTATACTATTATTATTATTATTATTATTATTATTATTATTATTATTATTATTATTATTATTATTATTATTATTATTTATTATTTTACACAGTCATTACTTTATTTTTCCATTAACACTAATATCTAGGTAATTGTCATTGTCTCAATGTAACCCGTGCTGTGTTGATCATACTAATTCTACTATTCCTTTAGTTGTGAGATTATGTTCATATGTATTAATTATTTTTTTAAGTTAATACTGTATACTGGAATGTATTTTCCTGTTTGTGATTATGTATTCAGTCTCTTTTTTAATATATATTTTTATTATTGTTTTTTAAAGTTATTACTGATTGTGCATATGTATTCAATCTCTCTTTTTACTTAATTATATTGATTATTATTTTTAAGTTAATATTTGTATATCGGTATGTATTTTTCTGTATGTAATTTGATCCTGGCTGAGTGGAAGAGAAGGCCTGATGGCCTTAACTCTGCCAGGGAAAATAAAACTATTATTATTATTATTATTATTATTATTGTTATTATTAAATTAATTATTAATTTAAAAGTAATTTTATTACATTTCGAAATTTAAATAATAATAATAATAATAATAAAATAATAATAATAATGTTTTATTTTCGCTGGTAGAGTTAAGGCCATAAGGCCTTCTCTTCCACTCAACCAGCCTTAATCAATACAATACATAAATTTAAATTACAAATATTTACACTACACTTAAAAGGTTCTCCAGCAATATTCTTCACTACACATTTATTTAAATTTAGATAAATCTATAAGGTAAAGTAGTAACTTAATTTATGAGCTAATTTAATTCAATGAATTATAATTAATTTAATATTTGAGATAGCTAGTAAAATGATGAAAATTAATTTAATATAAGCTTACTAAGACTATGTTACAGGGAGAATATATATATTTCTATTTCTATAATGAGAATATTAATGTAATTGCCATTAGAGGTTTTGTAAATCTATTTAGAAAAATTAATGATAATAATAATAAGAATGGACAGATGTTAGTTTCATTATAAGTAACAAATATTAATCATCAATTCATCTGTTAAGTAAGACTTATTGCGACCCGCATTTTTTTTTGTATTGCTGATGACAGTCAATATGGACGAGGAATTTTTTTCTCCTCTTTAGGAAGAGCATCTCGTCGCCCCGTTACCATCGGAGTTTCTGCAGCCCCACGCATCTGCTTCTTTTTTGTATGTAGTCGTGAAACTAACTCGACGCGACTTGAGTTTTCAGGCTGGTGTGCATCTTTCCAGAGTATTGTCAGACCGAGTAACGCGACGCGACGTTTGAGCCTGTGATATATAAAAAGAAGAGCTGTGACGTGTCGCCCAATGCAGCGTCAAAAACAACTGCGTGTAACACATTAAGAGGGACTTGCAAGTAACAAATAAATCACCGATGTAGCGAAAAGGTGTGAGACGAATTTCTACTGCCGTGAAATAGGATCGTACGTGGATCGTTCCTGAAAGTTTCGCCCTAGTTTCTCTTCTTTCTTTCTTTAATATGTGCTGTTGGAAAGAGTTACAAGTTCTGGCTCGCAAGATGTCATCTCTACGTTGTCTAATTGTAGAGTTTTGAAACAATCCGACAGATTGCTGCGAAACTTGTGGATGGTAGAAGTGGTTAGAGGAAAGTGTTCTCTACAATCTCTGTCCTAATATTTATAGCGAAAATATTCCCAGGAGTACTTTAATGACTTTTTAGGGTTTATTGTCAATATAAATTGATAAACAAACAGTAATTAAAGTATTATTATTATTATTATTATTATTATTATGTTTATATTCTGTCAGATGGTTTTCCCATTTGCTGCGGGCAGATTCACTGTCACCTTTATTTTTCAACTTCGCTCTAGAATATGCCATTAGGAAAGTCCAGGATAACACAGAGGGTTTGGAATTGAACGGGTTACATCAGTTCCTAGTTTATGTGATTGACGTCATTATGTTACGAGGAAATCCACAAACTATTAGGGAAAACACGGATATCTTACTTGAAGCAAGTAAAGAAATAGGTTTGGAAGTAAATCCCGAAAAGACAAACTATATGATCATGTTTCGTCACCAGAATATTATACGAAATGAAAAGATAAATATTGTAAATTTATCCTTTGAAAAAGTGGACAAAATTCAAATACCTTGGAGCAACAATAACAAATATAAATGATACTCGGGAGGAAATTAAAGGCAGAATAAATATAGGAAATGCGTTTTATTATTCGGTTGGGAAGCTTTTATCATCCAGTCTGATCTCAGAAAAGCTGAAAGTTAGAATTTATAAAACAATTAGGCCTATATTACCGGTTCTTCTATATGGTTGTGAAACTTGGACTCTTACTTTGAGAGAGGAACATAGGTTAAGGGTGTTTGAGAATAAGATACTTAGAAAAATATATGGGGCTAAGAGGGATGAAGTTACAGGAGAATGGAGAAAGTTACATAACGCAGAACTGCATGCATTTTATTCTTCACCTGACATAACTAGGAACATTAAATCCAGACGTTTGAGATAGGCAGGACATGTAGCACGTATGGGCGAATCCAGAAACCCATATATATATATATATATATATATATATATATATATATATATATATATATAGAGTGTTACTTGGGAGGCCGGAGAGAATAAGACCTTTGGGGAGGCCGAGACGTAGATTGAGGATAATATTATAATGGATTGAGGGAGGTGGGACATGATGGTAGAGACTGGATTAATCTTATTGAGGATACGGACCGATAACGGGCTTATGTGAGAGCCATAAGTAAATAAATATTATTATTATTATTATTATTATTATTATTATTATTATTATTACTTACAAATGGCTTTCAAGGAACCCGAAGATTCATTGCCGCCCACACATAAGCCCGCCATCGGTACCTATCCTGTATTATTATTATTATTATTATTATTATTATTATTATTATTATTATTATTATTATTATTATTATTATTATTATATTCCGGATTAGACGGTAGTTAACTCTTCTGATATTCAATGGTCAATCCGTCTTTTCAGTAGCCATCTTTCGTGTCTTCTACCTCCTCTTGGCTGATATGACATTGTTGGTTTTTGGAAATCGAGAATTTTTTTCCATCCTTATCTAAATGCGATTTCCATTTTTGTCTGCAATTGTCTATTTATGAAGATATGTACACGGTGACAGTGAAATGGTCCTGCAGATTGAAAGGGACGATAGGGCACAATTAAACGAATAGAAAACCTGTATTACGTTTTGTGATTAACAGCACGGTTAATTAGAAAATTAAGATGAAAGTTCCAGCAGTCAGGCAACCTCGCCGCTAACAGTCTCATTTCGTGTCTTAATACAAATGTTAGAGGTCGACTAATTTAGCGTACGTGAACTGTCTCACGCTCCATATCTAGCTACACGTTGCGATGTGGTTACATCGTTCAGTGCTTGAAATTAATGACTTTTAATTATTAACTTTACACGAAAACCACCACGTAATTGAAATAGGCGAGAGGGATAAATGATTCTTTATTAGATTGTCTATCGATATGAACAAAAATCACGATCCAACTCGCGATAGTTGCAGAATAAGAGGGTGTTAAATATTTGGGGAAATTTGTTTGAGAAAACTAAGAACTTTCCACCAGTATGATATTACAATCTTTTGTCACATACAATGTGATCAATTCGCTTTAAAATTCTGCAGGTTTATTTCACATCCACCCTGCATTTGTAACTTTTAATTTTGATTTTGTAATGTCTGTTGCAGTGTATTTAATACCGTGAGAATCGAGAGCGATGCTACAGACAGATATAAACTGTAACAAACATAGATAATAAATACAAAATACAAAGATCGAAGAAATACATCTATTATCTATCCAAGCCTAGAACCATACTAATATACAGTAGTGGCAAAAAAAAAAAAAAGGACCGACGGAATAATCGAAGTCCCCGAAATGAGCCACTGCGCATGCCACGCCCGCATTCACAAGATGGCGAGTAATCTATTGAAATTGTTGTAGTTTCGACTGCTGACGTAGCCCATTTCGAAAGCCATTAGAAAATAAGCTGGTAAAATTCATGTTCTGGGAATAATAAGTTAATTAAGTAGTAAAATATCGCTGCAATCGAAAAGTATTGGGAATAAATTTGAATAAGGAACAAAAAAAAGTTTCCTTCCCAGGCAGGATTCGAACCACGAAAGTCTTAGCTACCAGTCTATCGTGCTGTCACTGTGAACAAGGCTCTGAAATCAGTTACAAGGGTCGGTCCGGTTTTTTTTTTTTTGCCACTACTGTACGGTATTATCCTATGTCGTGGTAAACAGAAACGATCAAGTCTACATTAATGTACATATATTCTGAATTTAAAGTATTTTGTATCCACCCAATTTATAACAATGTCGTATCGAATTTCGTACATAAAATTTTGTATTCACATAAGTATTTTTATTTTAGTGTGTTATTGAACGACGCTGTATCAACTACTAGGTTATTTAGCGTCGATGAGATTGGTGATAGATGAGGCCGATGATGGTATTTGGCGAGATGAGGCCGACCGAGCGCATTCCAATTTTTCCCGGGTTCGATAAGCCCGGCTCCGGAAAGATTAATCAGTCTTTTTCCAAATCGATTTTAATTTATTCAAATCAACTTTTTCCCTCCGGCCTCCCAACTAACACTCTATATGGGAATTATACCCCTGAAAACTTGATTTGCACTCTATAATCTCTTTGTTCCTCTCCATTCTCCTGTAAAGTGAGAAATCAAAGAACCTTATTCTCAAACCAATCTCTGTTCCTCTCTCATAGAACAACCAACCATACAGTAATATAACTGTTTTATAAACTCTAACTTTCAGATTTTTTGACAGCAGACTAGATGACAAAAGCTTGTCAACCGAATAATAACAGACATTTCCCATATTTATTCTGCGTTTAATTTCCTCCCGAGTGTCATTTATATTTGTTACTGTTGCTCCAAGATATTTGAATTTTTCCATCTCTTCGAAGGATAAATCTCCAATTTTTATAGTTCCATTTCGTAGAATATGGCCTTCACATAAATGTAAAATTAAAACATCAGACAACATATGCCTGACAGAAACTAAATGTGCCACAACTGTAGCTTATAATCACTATAGCAACTCCGATGCAAGACTCTGTAACAAGATATGAGTAACAGCTAAATTACCAAACAATGAATTTGCTAATGCTCCTTATGTAAAAAAAATCAATCCGTCTTCCAGAGAGTAGTATTTCATGACCACTTCAAGATAATTTACTGTTATACAATGTCCAAATTCCTTTACGTAATGTTGTTCAAATTACAGCCGTCTTTTAGTGTGGAATGTAGTAAGTTGAAAATAAAAAAGAAAACAAACATCAGTTTTAAATCCAAAACCATTTAAAGTTAAGATTTATACTTTAAAAGTAGCAACATAAATGCGTAATTAAAATAATTCAGTAATCTGAACGACGAAACGTATTACCCTGAACGCATCTAGTGCACGAATCAAAATTGACAAATGAAGGGAATTGGCCTTGCAATTAAGTGTAATTAATATTTTAGACGCGTACATTAATTAATCACTTCATTTTAATATGATATTGTTTAGAAACTCTCCATTAATTTTACTTATTAGAAGTTCGAAACTAGGTAACGATGGAAAATGGAATATTAATTGAATAGCCGTTAATGCAAATTGAAATGAAAATATCAAGCAACTTTATACATCAAAGAGGAAATTAATTATGTTGGAGAAAACGATTCTAGCAATTACCAGGCTGAATATATAGCCTATATAGAGAAAGCGCGTATCATATAATGAAGAATGGATGGAAAATGTTAATTTTGTTTCGCCTCTTTCAATTACATATCAGCATGCCTCTCGTAAAAACGGCCACATGGGGACAAAACATGTTGCAGATGATGGAAGGGTATTAAAATGGATTTTAGAGATGATATTTGTAAACATTTGGATTGAAGTTTATTGACCCTTGCGTTCTATAGGCGGGTTACGCTGGCTGCGCCAGAGGTTTAACGTTGCATCATGGATAGCACCACGCTGATCATATTGGTAGTTATTTTTTAGACTCGATGCAATTCTTCTTTCTGTAACTTTAAGCATATTATTAATTAGTTTTATTAATCCTGAATAAATTATTTAAAGTCCTTTCTTATATGGGAACAAATTTTTATTATAATATAGGCCTAGGCTATAGCATATGTTTGTACATGTCATTCGGGTATGTCAATTGACTACTGAAGTTAGTTATCTTAAGTAAAAAGTGACAAGGGATGCAAGGAGAGCCATATGATTGCGTGTAACAACATCTATGCAGGAATTTAAATAAATAAATAAATAAATAAATAAATAAATAAATAAATAAATAAATAAATAAATAAATAAATAAATAAATAAATAAAATATAAATAAATAAATAAATGAACGAACGAATAAATAAATGAATAAATGTATATTTGAATAAATGAATAAATAAATAAATAAATGAATAAATAAATAAATGAATGAATGAATAAATGAATAAATAAATAAATAAATAAATAAATAATTAAATAAATAAATAAATGAATAAATAAATGGATAAATAAATAAATAAAATAAATAAATAAGAAAAAAATGAAATAAATAATAAATAAACCAAAATAAATAAATAAATAAATAAATAAATAAATAAATAAATAAATAAAATAAATAAATAAATAATAAAGAAATACAGTAAAGCCTCCTAAAACGAAACGAAATCGTTCCAGATTTTCTTTTTCCGTTTTCACAGGTTTTCGTTTTGCAAAGGGTTGAGTTTTGGCAAACCTAAAAATAGATTACTGCAATATGTTCATCCATTCATTCATTCATTCATTCATTCATTCATTCATTCATTCATTTTATTCCATAGATCTTACATGAGCAATGAAGCTTTAAGATGTGGAACAAGTCAAAATTTTACAATATTACAATTACAATTTTTACAAATTTTTACAGTTTTACAATTTAGTAATTTTCTACAATTCTTACAATTTTGTGAAATTTTTTACAATATTTTGGCGAGATGTAGTGAGATGAGGTGAGGTCCGAGGATTCGCCAAAATATTACCCGGCATTTGCCTTTTGGTTGGGGAAAACCTCGGGAAAACCCAACCAGGTAATCAAATCAAAGGGGTTGATGCCGAGGACTCGCCATAGACCATCCGGCTTCAGTCCCACGGCTATGGAAAACCTCGGAAGAAACCAAAGACCAAAGGGGGATCCAACTCAAGCCCGAACGCAGCTCCGGATCAGCAGCCCAGCGAGTCTGCCGACTGAGCTACATCGATGGCTCTACTAAAAGTATACAATACATAGTAGGAAGAACACAGTGAAGAAATAATTTTAATTAAAAGTTACTACAGTGCATGCAAAGTGAATTTTATTTTCATAATTTTTTAACTTACGTAATTGCAGCGTCTCCCCCCCCCCCCATCTCTGCACCCTAATTTATTGGCACCCACATGTCTTTTAAAGTGCATTGCCGCGACTTTTTTTGAAGGGAACGTTGTAGGATTTCCTCCGCGTCCTGCATCAATGAGTGTAAAATGCGCCCTGATCCATCGGCTGTGTAACTGAAGTTGTGTTTGATGGAAAATAGATTAATTTCACGTTAGACAAATCAATCCTTGGATGGCAGGTAGCACTGTCTAAAAAAAGTATGACCTTACGACCTTGACGTTTCATTGCTCCATTAAAAGAACGAAGCCACTCTTCCATGATAGAACTGGTCGTCCAGGATTTTTTATTAAATAGAACAGTTTTATTTTATTTGCACTGTTCTTTAACACTGTATTGGCACACTAACACAAATTCAGAATAGATAAACGGAAATGTGAAATGTGAAAATACAGCACTATCAGGATGCATGTCTAAAGGAAGTAACAATGTAGTCAGTGATAGTTCAAGTCAGTATGATTGGAGTGAAATACTAAGGGCCGATTGTATAAACCATTTAATCTTAGATCAGAGGTTAACTTGATCCTCGTTCTAGCTGAACTTGGAATTTTGTGTTGTATAAAGTCTAATCTGAGATTAATTTGTCTTAAAGTAAAGTTAACTTTGACTGAAGAAATTTCTCCGATTAAGTTAGATGATCCAAGTTCAGTTATTTCTTTTCTGTTTGAAATATACTAGTGACAGATTGTGCAAATAAAATATCCATTATTATTATTAATAGATATGGAAGGTATATTTATATATATTTTTTTTCAATTTCTTGCCTTAATACACAAACATTTTTATATTTTATAAGGCTCTATCGTGTTCAGCAGTATCAAATAACATAACCTATAATTATGTTTATAACAACCATTAATTATTAATGGATATGATAGGTACATTCATAAATTTTCAATTAACTTGTATTACTAAACGAAAATTGTCGTTTTATAAAGCTTTATTATGTTTAGCAGTATCAAACACCATAACATGATAACAATTTGGAGAACAGTCAACCTTCTTCTTATTGTCCGTCATTATTTACAATGCACAAAACAAACCAGTGTCTCCAACAGAGTGTACAAAAAGTCGCCAAAAAGTAGTAGGAAAGTTGCTAGATTTCTCATTATCAACAAAGAAATATTAAATTTTGTCACTATGGGGTGCTAAAAAAGTCGCTAAATCCCTGTTTAAGCAATATAAAAGTTAAAATAAATTGTCGTTGAAAAAGAGTTAAAGTCGCTAGATTGGCAACACTGAACAAACCTGTACAACATGATCCGCGCATCACATACTTCACCTGTTTATGCGATGTTGCCAAATCCTTTTCACGTGAACTTAGATTGCATTTGAACCAAGGTAATTTGATCGCAGAAAAGTTTTATGCAATAGAAGAAGTGTCTGAACTCGGTTCACTTTCCAATCTTCGATCAAAGTTGATCTTTAGTCAGGGAGTTTTATATAATTGGGCCTAAGAAGGTTATCCTTTAAGCTGTTTTTAAAAGTGTTTATTGTCTTGCAGCCCCTAATACTTTGTGACAAGGAATTCCATTGTCGCGAGGTGGATACTGTAAAAGATGATGAACAACAAGATGTTCTATGAAGAGGTATACTTAGCTTACCACAAATAAGTGATCTGGTTTTACGTAGTAGTTAGAGTATAGATAAGAGAAACGAGACGAAAAGTAATTTGGTGTTGAAGTGTGCAGAAATGGAAAGAGTAAAAAGACAAGTAAATAAAATGATCGTTAATGGTACATGGGACGCTTTTGCGTATCCGACGAAAACAGCCAATTGAAAATTTACATAAAAGGAATACGAAATAACTTGCAGAGGTGTTCCTTATATCACATAGCCTAAGTGTCATCGAGCGACACGCGGACTAGAAATTCATGTCCAACACGGCCTCGACACTCGAGTGTGTATTTGAGTCATTTATTTTTCACCTCCCAACATATCAGGGTCCTCAGGCTAAAGGGTACGGTTGTAATTATCCAAATCGTAATGTTTTGGATCCATTAAAAAGCCATTGCTCGTGCCCGCCCGCTCGCACTGCCATCTGGTGCTCGGCCCACGTTCCCTCGTGTATAATGCATCACTGTCCCAGCTCCGCAGCGAATGTAAGAAGCATTCCTTCGCGCTCTTCTGTCATAACTGTGCCCGTCACTTTTTTAAATTGTGTCTTTTTGTTATCTATTAATGTTTCTTTGTAAATTTCCTCGTTTACTGACGAGCTCTGGAATATTTCTTTACATTTCTCAGGTAATTGTATATGTACATAACAAATATTTGAGCATTAACAATGTCTCAAGTTTGTTGAATTCTTCTTTGTAACTTTTATTCTTAATTTCGTTTCTCTTCTAACTGGTTTTTAATATTTACTGTTTTATTTCTCTTTAATTTCTGTTCTTTTAACTGCCTCCCCCTCACTATGGGGTTGCTCTGCTTTCATGTATTTCAAACACTCCTTCTTAATTTTTCTTTGCGACCTTCTATTTCAGATTCTTAACTTTCTGTTTCAACCTTTATTTTAAAACAGTGCCGTTCATTTTCTTCTACCTGCTTTCAGTCCATCTTCTTCTACTTTTTCTCCTACTTGAATTTCTCTTACAGAATTTCTCATCGTCATCGTCGTCATCATCATCATCATCATCATAATCATAATCATAATCAGACATACTGTATTAAGGGTATAGGTCTCCAAGACCTGTTCCAAGACTCAAAATCCATTATTCCATCATTTGATGGCTCTCCCAACATCTCTCCATCCTCTTGGACTGTCAGTAAGGACTTTTTGTATTGCATTGTATTTATTAACATTCCATGGTATTCGTACATTGCTTCACAGCTAGAATATGGAACAAGTCAAAAAACTTAATACTACTATAAAATCTTAGGGTGCTATTTATAGACATTTCGCTAGCCCGCGCTACGAACGTGTTAAACTACCCCGACTATCGACTGGTTACTTGTATAGGATTCATATCATATCTTATCGCTAACACTGGTTTATGAATGCGAAAAACTTTAGTTCTCTGATCATTCACCGGAAGCCCGCGCTAAGAATGTTTATGAATACGGCCCTTAATTTATATTCACAGTATTGTTGAAATATATACAGAAGAGGTTAACAAAATAGTTTACTAGAACAACACGAAGTTTTAGTATCAATTTCATGAAGCGTTTTTGAATGCCATGAATCCAACTACAGAATAAAAGGCGTGAGAAATTAGATACTTCTTTTAATTTGGCCCTAAATAATCTTATGTTTTCAGTTTCATTTTTTATATCCATAGGGAGGCTATTAAAAATTGTTACTGGTATAAATATAAGAACTCCTTTTTGATAGCACGATGACTTGCCGATGGGGTTTAGTCTCAGCCAAACAGAAAGTAAATCAAATTTAAATCATTGATTAAATGACAAACTTACTGGTGTTAATTATATAAGCACGCGTGGCTTACAGCTGTTTCGGTCTATACTGTACACCATCATCACAGCCTACTAGATCTCGGCGTCATCTCGACATCGTTGCCTGTTGTAGGGGTGCGTTTGCGTGTTGAAAAGTGGAGTCAGATAGTGTGTGTGTCTATTGACTATACATATTCCTTTAACTTTTCCATCTTTTTTCCATTCTTCAACTATCTTATTAATACAAGTGGTGAAAAGCCACAATCTTGTCTGACACCTCGACATGTTTTTTTTCTTAAGTTTTATTGTCATGAAATTTTATAACATTTGTTTTTTAATATATTATTAATATGAAAGTCTGATTCCATTAATAAGTTTAATGTTTTTATTCTCAATACTTCTTCCTTCCCACTTTTTCATCTCACTCTTATCTCTCGTCATCTTTCTTGCTTTTGAGACATCTACCCCTACTTTTTTCTCAATCTTATCATTTTTTGTGTGGGTCTCCCTCTTTCTTTCTCGATATTTCTCTTGTAATCTCTTTATCGATCGTTCTCTTCATCCCACTTTTTTGTTTTCTATTTCTTGGCCACTCTCTCCTGTTCTCTCCCCAGCTCTCCCTGTCTGTCTCTCGATCTTCATTTCTTTGTCTCTCTCTCGATCTTACTTTCTCTTGGTAGGCCTATACATATTGTCTGCTCTCTCTCTGTCTTGATATATTTATTTCTCTTGGTCTGTCTTGGTGTTTCCATCTCCTGGTGTGTCTCTTTCAAGCTGATTATATTTGTCTTTTTTCCATTCTCTTCCCTCTTGTTTGCCTGACTCGATAACTCTCTTTTATTTTTCGCAATCTTATTTTTCCGGTTTTCTGTTGTTATACGAATGTCTGCCAGCCTGATCGTGTATGAAATATGTGATCAGATGACGATTGTTGTATAGGAGAAGTTATTATTTCCGTTTACTGAGAAAAAGAATGGAAAGACTAGCAACAACTTCCTTCAAAATTATTAAACAATAATGGGTATCTCCTGGGCAGATCATAATGTTGCATCTGTGTAAGTAACATCGGTAAAAACTTTCTTACTTACAAATGGCTTTTAAGGAACCTCGAGTTTCATTGCCGCCCTCACATAAGCACAGCATTGGTCCCTATCCTCAGCAAGACTAATCCAGTCTCTACAATCATATCCCACCTGCTTCAAATCCATTTTTATATTATCCTCCCATCTACGTCTCGACACCTCCAAAGCTATTTTTCCCTCAGATCGTCCGCCAACTAACACTATATACCAGGGCTGGGCACCGGGAGCGCATCCAGACTCTAAACGGGGACGCTTAATATTTATCCGTCACGAAATCAACGCTGCGTGGTGTACGGCGGGGAAGAAAGGGGATGAAGACAAATCGTATGGCTCCCCGTGAGAGAGTATAATCCGCTCTTGCTGCCCAGTCCTGCTCTATATGAATTTCTGGATTCACCCATACGTGCTACATGCTCTGCCCATTACATACGTCTGGATTTAATGTTCCTAATTATGTTCAGTGAAGAATACAATGCATATAGTTCTAGGTTGTGTAACTTTCTCCGTTCTCCTGTAACTTCATCCTTCTTAGCCCAAAATATTTCCTAAGTACTTTATTCTCCAATATACAGGATGTTTAAAAAATACGGGGCATAATTTCAGGTATGTATTTCCCACATGTAGACAATCAAAGTAGTCCATTACAACATGTGTCCGGAAATGCTTTATTTCCGAGTTATGGCCTTCACAACATTGAAATTCACCGGAACGTTTTTCTTTCCGCAGGTCGTTGTCGTCAAAGGAGACATTAAGAGGGCACTCTGACAGTTCATTCCGAGGCGAAGGTTACATTCAGTGTTGTGTAGGCGTTAGACTGTGCGACACGTATTCAAATCAAGAGCTGGCAGAGATACACTTCATGTACGGTAAGGCGGACGGCAATGCTGCGCTGGCTCGTCGTTTGTACCAGGAGAGGTACCCACAACGACAATGTCCAGATCGGAAGACATTTGTACGTCTCCATTACCGTCTGTGCGAGTATGGAAAATTTAACTCTCCTGGTTTGGGAAGGGGACGACCAAGATCTACAACTCCAGAAGTACAGGAGGAGATTCTGGAGGCTGTGAACATGACTCCTTCTATCAGCACACGAAGGGTAGCGTTGCAAGTCAATGTTTCTCAACATATCTGGAGACTGTTGAAAGAGTATCAATTGTATCCTTATCATTTGCAACGTGTACAGGCCCTGTCACCAGCAGATTACCCTGCACGAGTTAGGTTCTGTCAGTGGTTCTTGCAGCAGTGTGGTGTAAATCCGAACTTTCCTGCCTTAGTATTATTTACAGATGAAGCACAGTTCACACGAGATGGCATAACAAATTTCCACAATCAGCATGTATGGGCGTATGAAAACCCACGTGCAACTGTTCCATCTCATCACCAGGTGCGGTTCTCCCTCAACATGTGGGCCGGTATCATTGGTGATCGATTAGTTGGACCCCATGTACTTGTAAACAGACTTACAGGGCAGGCGTACACAAAATTCCTGGAAAACACCATAGGCTACCACATGTTTTAGAAGACAATACACTGATCAATCGTCAACACATTCACTTCTTGCATGATGGCGCTCCTGCACACTTCAGTCGTACGGCTCGCCAGTACTTGGATCGAAGTTTTCCTGATCGATGGATAGATAGAGGTGGCCCAAATGCTTGGCCTCCACGCTCACCTCATCTGAACCCTCTCGATTTCTACTTGTGGGGCCATTTAAAATCATTGGTTTATTCGTCTCCGGTGCCCGATTTGGAATCCCTTCGGAATCGAATTGTGGCATATTCTGAGGACATACGCAATACTCCTGGAGTTTGGGATCGTGTTCGCAGGTCAATGAGCCATCGATGTGAGGTCTGTATTCAAGCAGGAGGTGGACATTTTGAACATCTTCTGTAATGACAACGACCTGCGCAAAGGAAAACGTTCCGGTGAATTTCAATGTTGTGGAGGCCATAACTCGGAAATAAAGCATTTCCGGACACATGTTGTAATGAACTATTTTGATTGTCTACATATGGGAAATACATACCTGAAATTATGCCCCGTATTTTTGAAACACCTTGTATTTAAGGGTATATGTGGGTGAACGACCACAAATATCAGAAAATGCATGCTCTAAATTTCTAAAATTTTATTAGAAAATGAACTCACAATTGGACAAAAATTACATGGTACCACAACAAGACTTACTAGAACTTAGATATATGATAAAAGTATAAAAAAGGTTACTAATAATATTTTTGGAACTAGTTTTATCAGAGTATGAAAAAAAAATTCTACAGTTACATCATTTGATAACCGTAACTTTTATGGTCTCTCTGACATCTTTAATGTTTTTCTTGCATGTAATAAACACTTATTTCTGAAAAGTAGACTACTCTCAGACATGTAGAGTTGTTTATTTTAATACAATTAATTTTATTTTTTCTATGTAAATTATATTAAAATTTATATAAAGTTTTGTGACCTAATTTTTTCTACTTTAAAAAGAAATGGGCATTATTGTAGTCTACCTTTTGCATAAATGCATGTTAAATCAGTGTATAAAATTTCAGAATTCTATCTCTAATGGTTGTGGAGTTATGAAATAATAATTATGTGTGGAAATTTTCAAATTTTCGAAAATTTAATTTAAAGTAAAAAGTGATTTAAAAAAATATTATTAGTAACATTTTTTATACTTTTATCAGATATTTAAGTTCTAATAAGTCTTGTTGTGGTACCTTGTAATTTTTGTCCATTTGTGAGTTCATTTCCTTATAAAATTTTGGAAATTTAAAGCCTGCATTTTCTGATAATATTTGTGATCATTCACGTAGATATACCCTTAACCTCTGTTCCTTTCTCAAAGTGAGAGTTGGAGTTTCACAACCATACAAAAAACCGGTATTATGACTGTTTTAACTACTCATATTAAATATGTCGCAAGAAACATGCATTTTGATTAGAAGGGCGGATAATAAAGGATTCTGTCTTGAGATGGCCCTCAGAGGTCTGAAGTTGTGTCTGTGGTGTAGTTCTTTGCTTTCAATTATTCAAGGTATTGCTCTTTTATTACTATGTGTTTACATGTCAAGCCGGAGTACTGATAGCATAAGTTGGTGTTTACTGTTCGCTAATGACATCCTTTACAAAGACATAGTCGGACGTTTTATTTACCTCCCATGTTATTTACTTCCGACATTTTCGCGGCTGTATTTGAGACCTAATATCTTGTACACAGTCTGACATAACGCGATACAATGCCGACGGTTTTCGCTGTAAGAAAAATCCCAATGTAAACATAAGCACGTTGCTGTCATACCTGTGATTGGCTCACAGTCGAAACACTCAGACGACGCAGGAAAATATAGTCCGTATTTGGAAACCATAATCTTGTATTATTTGAAAATAAAAAATTGAATTCTAATTGTTAAATACAATGAAACATTTAACTTCACTCATATGTAAAACGATATGTAAAAGAAAAGCTACTTTTATATTTTGTTATGTACTATGAACGCGGATGAATACAAACAGTAATACCGAGGTAGTCTGTTCTTGTAACAAGCTGGCGTCACTTGAGCTCGTAGTTGTTCACGTAAGCACGTGGTACTGAAGTATGGCATCTGCATCCTCGGTGTGTGTGGTTATTAATCATAAGAGTGGAAACCCTCTCAAAAGCGGAGAAAACCAATAGTATTAAATGTATATAATAAGTTTTGTGAGTTTTAATTAGAATAATTATAAAATAAATGTTTCCTAAGCAAATGAATGGATAGTAGTGTGGTTAGGCCTACTTGACGAGTAACGGGAAATGTTTAACATGGAACAGAAGTACACCAGTAGGCGGGAACACGTACTGGCGCCAAACAGCGGCCAATGAAGCCTCACTTCAGTCACGTGCTATTGTTTACATGAGGATTTTTCTTACAGCGAAAAGATTATAGGCTATATGTGTTTGCTTTTGACTTATTGAATCTCTGGGAAGTATACTAGGGTATTAATCATTATTATAATTATACATCATATTCTTAATATTATAAATATTATTTACTTCTTATGAATACCAAATTTGAGCCACAGCTGCAGTCTAGGGATGAGAAACTTGTTCTCCCCTCGTACGTGTGTTAAAATGCCGCTTGGGATCATTACCAGGTTAGAATGTTTTCTTAGCTTCCTCCCAACTGTAAGACCGAATATCAGGTAATGAAATGGCAAATCTCAGACTCCCATCGCCGAAATTATATCTTGCTATCATCAATTACACTCATGCTAGATAACAATGTTCTTCATGCAGCATCATAGATGCAAAGACATTCGAACTTTAGAAACCAAGTTACATTCTCAGATCTACCTCAAAGAATACGGCGAGATCTTATTCTCGATGAACAATCCTCCGCGCGTCCGCTCCCATTGCTTGCGGGTCTTGGGCGAGTCAAGCCGATAACCGCGTTGAACGAATGTCGGGAAGTGCGCAATAAATCTACCTACATTGTATCGCGTAAGTTATTAGGGTCATTTATTAAAATCTGTTGAGCCGTTTTCCCATAATTTCCATTACCAGTTCAAATTATATATATATATATATATATATATATAAGAATGGGCCCAAGAGAGATTCAAACCCAAGTCCAAGCGTAATCACGTTGCATGAGTTCCACTCGTTAAATTCTAGACCATTCCAATGAAAGGATAATTTCCCTAAAAAAAAACAGATGAAGATATTAATTACTGTAACAATATATATTTATATTTATAAGAATTTAATTTTCTTCGGTTTGGGTATAACTGATAGTATTGACGTGAAAAAACATATTCTGTGTATTGACTTGAGTGGTGTTTTACATTCTTTAATAATTCTTTTTTCTTTTTCTAGAAGCCCATTCCTTCCTTCTCCCTAATCTGACAAACCCCTTTCCTTCATCTCCCCCATTTTCCGACTCATTTTCTTGACTTATGAATACTTTAGAAGTTGTCCATAGCATCGGAAAGAAAGTTTCTCCCCTACGTTTTAGGGAACCTGTTTCACTTCCTGGGGGTAACCTCAAGTTTCTCCTGACAAGTCATCGTCCATGACGCCGGATTGCTCTGGGGCAGTCTTCATACCACAATTTAAACCTTCCACTAGTAACTTTCTGTGGTGCGTTAGCTCGTCCCTCATATTATAGTTGCATCCTGCCACGTTGATTATATTCTTTCCATTTACGATAAAATATGTAATAAAACAAACACTTAATAGGACAGCAGCAACCTTATAGTTGGCCTTTTGGTACGTCTATCGACTTTAGTTTTATAACATTTTGAAACAGAAACATATTGACAGTCTTGTGATTGGTAAGCACGACGATGACAGTTGGTTTTATTATGTCTCGTCAGTTCAGGTGCTCTGTGGTAACATAATATCCGATATGCACAGAAGAAAGAGATCGTTTAAAATGTGGTCAATATGGCCATCATTCATGATAAGGCAGGATCAGAAAATTTCCTAATAAACAGTCGTAACCTTTCGAATATCCTTGTCGTCTCTAATCCGTCGACAACCATTGACAATGCATTTCCCGAGTTCGTTAACATTGTCAACAGAGCTGGAATATACAACAAATTTCAAATATCCCCAAACAAAATATCCAGAGGATTGAAGTAGGAGATCTGGGAGGCCATGGTGTTAATAATCCACTTTGTCCCTTGTGATTTTATTTTACTTTAGGTCATTCGATTTAGAGAGCAATTTTCACAAGCATATTTTAGTAATAGGACGACTGTGTCTACTGTCCAATCGAGTGGTTATGTCGCAGGATCGTCGAAATGAGGGAATCACGTGACAGTCATTTACTTAACGGGATCCTTTTCTTTAAATTGTTTTAAACAGATGTATTATATTACTTAGAATTCTAATTCCGTACAGCAAATATTTTGAGGATAAAGCCTTAAAACCAGCCACTGACCTTTACAGAGGCGCCAGCAGAAATGGGTAGGGAAAACCAAGATGCGACGTAATCACTCGGTCAAACAATAGTAAAATTGTAATTTATTGATCTTCGTGTTTTGTTTCTCAGGGTCCTCCTAATAATTCGGAATGTACTCAACTTAATATGTACATCTGATTCTTTCGAATATGATACGAGGGCCGTTCAGTGAGCAAGTTTGCCTGAGGAGGTTTATAGAAAGAAAACACAGTTTCATGGAAATATTTATTGGAACAGATACAGCAATTATTGAGCTGTTTTTCAACATATACCCCACCTTAATTAAACATTTATCATTAGTGGGATCAACTTTTGTGTCCCTGTATCGTAGAAGTCTTCCCGTCTGGGATCGGAACCAGTGTGTGACAGAAGTCTGCACCTCTCCGTTGATCCCACGGTATGACAACTTTCTCAATTTCAGTGTGGAATGCTGTATCTATTCCAATAAATCTTTTCATGGCATTGCGTTTTCTTTCTGTAAACGGCCCCAGGAGAACTTACTTTCTGGACGCGCTTCGTATATTGCTACCAAGATAATTAAATTTAGGTAAAGTTTCTAAAATTATATCGTTTATAACTACTTCGAATCTTTTATAGTCTTCATCCTTTGAAAACAATTATTTTTGTTTCATTAATGAAAGTAACTAATAATATTATAATCAGCATAGAGGAGAAAAATTCAAACATTAATGTACGAAAATAATAGTTAATATGATCTGTGTACCCATGATGCAATCGGTAACCAAGATCATAACAATAAAATGTTTAGATATTTGTCCTGTGTGCTAACAGCATTATTATTATTATTATTATTATTATTATTATTATTATCATCATCATTATCATGTCCACACCTGTGGAATAACGGTTAGCGCGTCTGGCCGCGAAACCAGGTGGCCCGGTTTCGATTCCCGATCGGGGCAAGTTATCTGGTTGAGGTTTTTTCCGGGGTTTTCCATCAACCCAATATGAGAAAATGCTGGGTAACTTTCGGTGCTGGACCCCGGACTCATTTCACCGGCATTATCACCTTCATCTCATTCAGACGCTAAATAACCTAAGATGTTGATAAAGCGTCGTAAAATAATCCACTAAAATAAAATAAAAATCATTATCATTAACCCAGAATAAATTCTTTATAGTTCCGTTCTATATAAACTTTAATTATAAAATACAGGGTGGTCCAAAAGTCTCGATCCATTTCCATTAAATCGGTAATATTTTCTTTTTACTTCAGTTTAATCAAGAAGTATGCTTGCTATTGAAGAACGAATAACAGTTGTTTCCGCGTGATTGCTATTAAGCTATGAACAAGTGCGTCAGGTGTGTAAACGAAAATTTTACAAACCAGCACCTACTAGAGCCAATATTAGGATGTTAATGAACAAATTCAAAAGAACAGCAAGTTTTCTTGATGAAAAGTGTTCCAGCAAACTACAGACCTCTGCAAATGATGTTCCACTTCTTCAGCATGCGACTGAACGCAGTCCAGGCGCGTAGACTCGCCGCCTCAGTAAAGAACTGGACATTCCCAGGATAACAGTCTGAAGAGTTCTGTGGTTTACACTCCACAAACGTGCTTACCATCTGCAAGTGCTACATCATTTAGAACAAGAAGATTATGCTGACCGTCAGGCTATGTGCCATGATCTACTTGAGGCTGATGTTGATGAGAATCTAATGAACCATATCATTTTAAGTGACGAGGCTACATTTCATATTTCTGGTCGTGTGAGTAGGTATAACTGTGGAATATGGGCCGACGAGCAACCTAATGCTACTTACGAATGCCAAAGAGATATGTACATCCAGAATTACTGTCCGTACATCATGTTTCAAGAATCCACAGTCATTGGAGTCACATACTTGAAAATGCTTCAACAATTCCTAGAATCACAGCTTATTCAGGATGGTGTTTTACACTCTGTTCTCTTTGAGCAAGATGGAGCTCCACCCCACTTCGCTACAGTTGTGTGTGACTTTCCGGATCAATGGATCGGTAGAGCTGCGCCAAGTCTATGGGCGCCACGTTCACCAGACTTAACCCTCACTCAATTTTTTTTTGCTTGGGATTTTATTAAGTCCCATATGTACAAGCAAAGATTCGTGATCTTTCTAAGTTACGGCAACGTATTTACGAAGCAGTAGCAGCTATTACATCACGCAAGCTTCGTAACGCTTTTAGAGCGATAGTGCAACGCTCGGAGCAGTGCTTCGAAATGGAAGGGGGGCAGATTGAACTGTACTGAATATTGTACATAGACTTCTGACAAATAACATACCTATGTAGAGCTGAGACGAGATGTTATGGCACCAAACTGCGCGAAGTTTTGAATTGCCGGCCAGCAGGGTAGAGGAGTGGGGGTTGTTTGGGTTATGGTTTTCAAGCTCAGAGCGGCAGGCATATCTTTCTAAAAACATTCGTCTTACCATAGTATCACCGCTTTCCTACTCAAGAGTCCGAAGGTACCTAATGGAATTACGCCCGCTATTCCATCTTTTTATTTTTATTCTCCGTCCGAATCAGACGACTGATCTGTGCTGGAATCAGATGTCTCTAAGTTTATGGAAATGTTCTCCAAAATACTGTCCATCACGTGCTCACTTTCAATGTAATTGTTCTCTACTTTCTTCACATAATAATACACTAATATCCATTCTTGGAAGAAGCGACTGCAGAGTCTGTCTCTGCTTATGCGTAGCGTAGAAATTATAGATGAGTTTTTTTAGGACTTCCTGATCAAAACTGTCTACAGCTGCAACAATCTTCTTCTTCGGCTGTGATATTTCCGGAATGGATAAATAATCTGCTGTTCCTGCCTCAATATTTTTCCCTTCTTTCCTGATTCTTGCCAAAGTTCGCCTTGAAATACCAGTGGAAGTTAGTATTCTTGCACACACGCTTTTCAATAGAATTGGTATTCCATTTACAGCCTCTTCTGACATGAATTTCTATACATTGTATGCTATTTCATGTCCTTGACTATGAACTACTCTATGATTTCACACCTTAGACAATGATGTAATGAGGGCGCTCAGAAAGACAATGTTTTCAGTATTAGCAATGGCGGTAGTAGAGAATGATCTGAACACTCGGAACGTTAGTAACCAACTAACCCAACACCCCTCCAGTTGAGTGTGAGGGAGAGTTCAAGCGAACGAACTAAAATGAGTCCCTCGCGTTGGTGCCATAATTTCTCGTCCGGGCTCTAACAATCATTAACGTTGGACCATGCTTTCAACAACATGGCTCGAGAGTTTTGGATCACCCGGTATATATGTTCATGTTTATCTGAATGTTCCATTTGACTTCAGCAATAATTAGTTTGCTACATAAACAACAGGGAATTATTTACTTTTGCTCAGTGATCTGGATTAGCCCGGTATAAGAAACCTAACAGAGTACACGATACCTTTGGTCTTGCCTATCTGTGCCGACAATTGAACCTGTATTATTTTAGTTCCGAAATGTTGGGAATGTTAATTTCCAGGACACTTTGGAATACTCGAAAGCTTAATTCTGATTAAGAGGCTTGTCTAATATCCGTAAATATAAATTAAGTTGTTAAATCGATTATGGAAGTAATCCTCTTGGATATAGCATACATTTTTAGGAAATTCCTGGATACGGAAGAGATATTGAATGAGTGTAGGGTGATTATTTTCCCGTTATTGAAAATCCATTAACAGAACACAGAACTTAGATACAAAAATATAACGATACGGTTAGAAGGTTACTGGGTGACGTTTATCGTTTCAGAATAGCCTTTACACTGCGGGAAAGTCCTTACTTCATGTATTTGAACTATAAATCGTATATGATTCATTGCATGCTATTCATTGCCAATTTTTAACCCTATAAATGAAAGGTAAATGCTTTTCTTTATCCTGTCACAAGGTCAAACAGCACTCGAAACGTCAAGTGGAATTTCATTTTCTTGATAGGAGGAATATATTTTTCATTTTGAAACATTTACAAGCGGATATGGCGGAATGTAATTTCCTGTTGTATAGCGGTGAAAATGTGTGATTTGTTTCTGTATCGCTCCATTTACCCCGGCTGTTGGGCTACCTGCAAAATGGTTAGACCCAGATAACAGAGGGAACACACACACCCATACACACATTGCATTTTCAAAATACATTTACACATGCATCCACTGTAGGCTATTAAGCAAATGTATTCAGGAATTCATTTACATTTTGTAATGCATTTCAATGAGTAATAGTTATATCTGTACTTTCATGTAGAAATAAAATATTGCTCGATACAGTGGCGGACAGAGCTTCGTGTTGAGGAACTTGTAGCAAAAGCGGCATGAGTCCAGATGATCGATTGTTGTACAATTCATCATAGAATAATAATCAGCTCTAAATACAGCAAAAAACACGATCTTGCGAAAAACAATATTACCAGATACAAATCGTTTATTACCTAGCAACTCAAAGAAAGATGAGTAGAACATTTATGGGAAACAAAGGCTTTTGAGAAATTCTATTACACTAAAAATCTTAGACTGCCTCCGTGATCTGTTAGTCAGCATGCTGGCTTACAGATCAGGAGGTCCCGGGTTCGATTCCCGGGCTCGGCGCTCTGTGAATTTTTCTTGAAGAAGAATTTCCTGGGTGTCTAGAGTCTGGAAATTTGTATGAATGTGAGTGTGCCGGGTTAATATTAATTAACCAATCATCACAAATATAAAAATACATCAGGACTGTCGCTGGGCAGTAACCTGAACACACGTTTCAGCGTCACATTGTTGACAGTAACTCCATCTGTTAGCACAACCATAAAGCATCTAACAGATGGTATAGAGTTACCAACGACGAAAAAAAAAAAAAAAAACATTGCAAATCTGGCTTCCAGGTTTAGCTTCCTGCAAAACTGACTTCAATAATTTCAAGGTAAAAATTGTTCCGGGGCCAGGTGTCGATGCCGGACCTTTGATTAAGCACGCCAACGCTCTACCGACGCAGAAACTGTTCATTAACATGAAACCACAATTTAACCCCTTCAGACCTGAATTTACATTAAACAAAATTGAAAAAAGAACTGGTCACATAATCATTCTGGGGATCCAAAATTCCCAATCAAGTCTTCACAGAAAATCAAAATTAGGGGGCAATTTTGACCCCTGGAGCCTCAAAATTTTAAATTTCATTTTTAATTCAGGTATAGAAATGTTTCAAAAATAATATTCTCCATTTCTATTACATTGAATTTTCAAAATATTTAAAAGTATCGAAGACGTTCCAAGAAAGAAAAAAAGGAACAATGTACACTGCAATGTACATCAAGCCTGAAGGGGTTAAAGTCACACAGTATAGTGTGCACTCAATGTTGGCTCATTGACATCTTGTCAATCCATTTGAGGTGTGTGGATATAAATGGAATAATTGGCCCGGGATCTGGTAAAGTTCCTGGATAGTTCAGTCAGTATTTTGTTGGCGCGCTTAGTCAAAGGTGCCGGGTTCGATAACTTTCAAGGCCCTGGAACAATTTTTCCCCTTGAAATTATTCTAGTACAGGCCTGCAGGACTCGCAAAGTAGGGAAACTATGACGTCAGCCTCACTCCACTTCTATTGGGGATGATCGACTTCCGCCCCGAGAATGAATGTTGATGCAGCCGAGCGTAACTAGAACGCCATGACCGCACAGGTAGTAAAGGTGGGTGGGGTAAAAGAGGGGAGGAAAGCAGTCGCTCTCAAGAGCTACAGTTCTGCAGGCCTGTTGTAGTACATTATTTGTTACTAATTTAGCTATGACACCCAGCTCTCTTCATTAACATACAACTTTTATTTAAATTAATCGATGCTGGAATCAAATACAGATGGAAGAAAGAAAAGAAAGGGATTTCGTGAAAGTTACAACAATTTCTTCTAAAAATTTGGTATAAATGCCATGAGTTCGCTGCAAGTGAAAAAGTCTTGAAGATATAAAATTTCGTTTCCTCTCCGGCCTTGGAACAAAGTTTCTATTAACAATTCAGACTGTAGCTCGCTGGTATTATTGGTGTAAACCTCTTCCAGGAACCGTTGTGCTTGACCGACTTGTTCTCTCATTATACAAAGTTTGCTAAGTCCTCCAAGTCTGCTCAAGTTCGACGTCAGATCTTTGCTGTGTGGGCTCCAAGTTTTACTTCAAGAGTCCTTCTCTTCAGAGGCGAACTCACAACTATAATACTCGATTCTTTCGGGTCGCATCATTACATGTTTCCCATAAAGGCTTCACGTTTTCATTCTCGAACTCTTGTACACCAGAAACTAGTCTTTTATTCTCAGAACTTGATAAAGGAAGAAAGGGATAAACATTTTATAAAAAAACATTACTGCTTCAGTCTATATTCCGTGACGTCTAAAGTCCAACTTTGTGGAGTAACAGTTATCATGTCTGACTGTGAATCTAGCGGGTCCGGGTTCAAATCCTTGTTGGAAAAAGTTACCTGGTTGAGGTTCTTTCCATGGTTTTCTCTCAACACATCAAAGCAAATGCTGGGTAGCTTTCGGCGCTGCACCCTGGACTCATCTCGCTGCCATTATCACCTTCATCTCACTCAGACGCAAGATAATCATAGCAATTTATAAAGAGTCGTAAATAATCAACTAAAAATGGTGTCTAGACGTTTAAGAAAGAAAGCAATAGTGCGAAAAAGTGAAAGAGGATTCACAGAGCCCTATGATTGCGTGAAAATATCTGTTTTTTTTTATTGTTTTGTATATTCTTTTTTCCATTAGGGATATGGTTTTTGTAGACTTTCACTGTTATTAAATTCTTTCTCTCTTCCGCTAATTTCACGCATGCACATTGCTCTAGACCAGTAATGTCAATTGATGCCCACAGGAGCAAGCGCGCGCTTTAGAGCTCATGAGAGCCTGAGCGCTTTACACAGAAAAGGAAAGAGACAGACGAAAGAGGTATTATATGCCGCTTGGTCGAGCTATATACAGAGATGGCCAGCACTGATTCAATGGATAAAGGGAAGAGAACTTATTAAAACTGTATTCGTCTTAATTTTTTAATATGTCTTAGAAGTATAAGTGCATTATAAGAATGTAAGTTTGTAAGTTTTAATTTTAATGCTCATTTTTCACAAGTTTGATTTTGTATTCAAAAGGAATATATTTTTCAATTTTTTATAGAAAAGTGAAATTTTCAGATATGGGGCTATTTATTTAGCAGCTAGCCTTACATGTACTGAATCAATGTTGTCGTAAATCTAATATACCGTAAATACGTATTGCTGAAGATAGTGTATTACAAATTTGAAAATATTCGCATGGAAAATTAATGCTTGTAAGAAAATGAATTAACAAAGCAACTACAGTTACATCATATGCAAAAGATACGTGGCCATGTGTTGTAAAAAATGTCAGCTCTATAGCTTCAGCAGATTTCGAGAAACTAATTTAATATTCTGATTATAGGAAGTTGCTCACAAATATCACCTTAAAAACATAATGCGATAAGAGTTTTGTTATGTAATATTAGTTACACTTAAAACAGATACAGTACCTAGGTAACTTTGCTTTGTCCTGTAATATTGTTTTGATTAGTTTATTGATTACTTTTGTAAGGCTAAAGATACCATCAATATAAATTCCAACTTATCATGTCATACTCAATCTCTTTCTTTGGAATATGACTTTCTTTATGAATGATGTGTTTCATCCAATATTACAGTATAATATTATACTACTATGGAATTCAAGTGAATATTCCTTCTTAACTCTCTATTATGTTATTAAGATTTAAAACACAAGTGCAATATTAAGAAATCAGTGTTAGTACTTTCGTTTTACAGACAATATAGATAATATTAAACAGAAAGAAACCATATAAAAATAACGACATAAAATTTCACGTTCCGTTTGAAGTTTGTGCACCAGTGTTCTGTTAATCCAACAGGTTGCTTATTCATATACACAACCCTTCCTCTTTCCATACTTAGCGCTTGCTGCCCGCGCACGACATCAAGGTCAGAAAAATGCGCTTGCTTTGACATCACTGTGCTAGATAATCATAGCAGTTGATAAAGCGTCGTAAATAATCAACTAAAATGATGTCTAGACGTTTAAGAAAGAAAGCAATAGTGCGAAAAAGTGAAAGAGGATTCACAGAGCCCTATGATTGCGTGAAAATATCTGTTTTTTTATTGTTTTGTATTTTTTTTCCATTAGGGATATGGTTTTTGTAGACTTTCACTGTTATTAAATTCTTTCTCTCTTCCGCTAATTTCACGCATGCACATTCTCTAGTCCATCCTGTTTTCAGACAAAACGATATAAATTAATTTAATATATTTTGTACGTAAATAATTAACTCTCAAACTGTTTCCATATTTTTAATTTAATTCATTGTTTTCAATAGATTTTGCATTAGCATTGAAGCTTTAAAATGTGGAAAAATTCAAGAGTTACACAGCATTTTTGGCGAGATGAAGTAGTCCCGGCATTGTAACTTCCTTCATAGTATTCAGTTTTATGCAGATAACACTAGCTGGTTATTAGACAGCGCTCGTCGCTTATTCACTTGTAGATTAGGAAACTCTCTACAGATGGCATCACGAGTACGCTTTGAAATGTGCAACATCTAGCGGAGACTTTCTGAACTTCATATTACGCTAAAAATGTTAGATTTTATCATCAGTTTTAACTTGAACAAAGATGTATTCATCTCGAAATATACTCCCTCCTTTTGTAATCAGTAAACTACTCTGGGGAAATGTCTAAGATTTTTTTGTGAACTGATACGATAATATTGTGGCAGCAGGCCGGAACATTCTGGCCGCGTCGGAGAGTTTCGCGCGCGTGCGTCTGGGGAGAAAGGAGGCGCGCGGGAAAGAAAATGGCGGGGAGAGGAAACGCAAGCTTCGGCGGGCGCTGGGCCGCGGAGCAGAAGGAGCAAGTGGGGGGAAGTATCTGCAAGTTTTGCAAAGCCACGCGAGCCGATTGTTGCAGAAGCTACGCGACGCAATACATTCGAGAACGTGTAATCTAATAAATTAAAAGAGGCGAGAGAACCGCGAGTCAATTTAGTTTGGTCAGTCAGTTTGTGAATCAGCAGCGAGCGAGTAAGGAAGCTAGCCTTCGACAATGGGGTTCGACGTGCAGTGAACTTGAGTAAGTGTGGCAGCGTCCAGGCGGAAGAAACACGTCCGGAAGTCTTGGGTTCGACGTGCAGTGAACTTGAGTAACTGTGGCAGTGTCCACGCGGAAGCAACGTGTCCGGAAGTTTGGGTTCGAAGTGAAATGAACTTTATCTGAAAGACTTGGGTTCGTCGTACCGTGAACTTCAGTGAGTGAGCTAGAAGAACTAGCCAAGGCGAACGGAACTGTGAACTGAGAACTGACAGTTTTGTTTTGTAAATAGTGCTTTGTGAACATTAGTTGAGTTTAGGAGTTCATTGTTGTTGTTCTCAATAATCCACGTGAATAGTCATTGTTCTGTGGAGTGCAATAACGACTATTGTGTTGCAGTGTTGAGTGGAATACTCATTGTTGACGGGTGTGTTTTTAAAATTAGAAATAAAAACCACATTATTGTTTAATAAAAGTTACAATATGCTATGATACAAGACAAAAATAGTACAGAGTCCCCATAAAAGTTGCAGACCTTTAGGATGGAAAGTAGTAGTGAAAGTGATGGTGGTAGTAGTAGTAGTAGTAGTAGTAGTAGTAGTAGTAGTAGTAGTAGTAGTAGTAATAGCAGTAGTAGTAATAGTAGTAGTAAGTTAGAGTAGAAATAGGAGTAGCAATAGCAGTAGCAGCGTAATTGTAGTATTAGTAGTCCGTGGTGCAAAACCTCTAGACTCTAGAGCAGTAGTGTCAGAGTTGTAAGCTCCAATACCGGTTGTGGAGCTAGATAGGAGCTTGAACTTGCTTATGTCTGTGGAAACACCGGAGCACGAAACCAGTCTACTGGAGCGCTCCGCTCCGTTTAGTCCAGGGCTGGGCATCAGGAGCGGAACTAGACTCTAAACGGGGACGCTTAATATTCATCCGTCACTAAATCAACGCTGCGCGGTGTACGGCGGGGAAGAAAGGGGACGAAGAGAAATCATATGGCTCCCCGTGAGAGAGTAGAATCCGCTCTTGCTGCCCAGCTCTGGTTTAGTCCCTGTCTGACATCGCTGCTCTAGAACAAGACCGTCTAGCCAACTATCAGACTCATCTCCAATTCTTATTTTAACAGAGATGGACATCACATGACCAATAAGGGTAACATGTCGTCAACACATTATTTTATCCCCAAGTTCGTGTGATGTAAACACGTCCGAAATATTGCAGAAGGGGCGAAATGGATCACATTTACCTCCCCTCCGTTATGCCCATTCTTGAATTAACCGAAATTCAAACAAATTCCGTTCTGATATATTATATTAATTTAATGACGTAACTGTAGCTGCACATTTCCCATGTCAAGTAAGTATCTAAAATACAAATGTATTTTACTGTCTTTCACTACTACAAGCTGCTACTGTGCTTATAATCCAACACACTAATACGCTCCACATATCGGGAAAGTCATTAGGCCTGAAAACAGAGAAAGAGAGGGAATACCGTAGTTTGTTTTCGAAACAGATCGATATTATTTCACATTTGGCTATAATAAATTTATTGAAATATATATTTTGTTACAATTCAGGTGTTATCTTTTACCAAACCTTTGTTTTAACCTTCGTCTTAAATGCTCATTATGGAGATCGTACACACACCTTATTTACACTAAGAAATGAGCTTCGTGAAGCAAAGCAGCCAGATTAACACGAAGGAAGTGAGTAAAGAATTAGCAGCTGAAGAGAAATTGAAACGAATAGTACTATAGTATACAGTTACATGCAATGAATGAGCAGTCAATACCTGTGTGACAGAAGATTACTGAAATTAGGAAGATGAATTTTTCTTCTTTATTTTTTACAGAATGTCACCTAACCAAAAATGAATGTAGGGGAACATATACTTCAAAATTAAAATCTGAAGTTTAGGTACTTGGAAACGACGAAAGAAACCATAGAGTAATTCTCAGGTATATTAAGAATATAAGGCGTCACAAACAGTAACCTTATAACTAAACGACATTTCATGCAAGTTGAGAGAATGCGAAGGAATTTCTTTCCACTTCTTCTTTCCCAGAGTGCGTCAGCGACAGAGTGGTAGCTATTACCTCATATACTTGCACTCTTCCCCCCCCCCCCAAGCTGTATACTTCAGAAAATAAAATGTTAAATAAAGTACAGTGGTGGCAAAAATATCGGACCGACCGTTGTAGCTGATTTCAGAGCCTTGTTCACTCCAGAGCACGACAGACTGGTAACTAAGACTTTCGTGGTTCGAATCCTGCCTGGGAAGGAAACTTTTTTTTTTGTTCCTTATTCAAATTGATCCCCAATACTTTTCGATTGCTGGTGAAATTCATGTTCTGGGAATAATAAGTTAGTTAAGTAGTAAAATATCGCTGCAATCGAAAAGTATTGGGAATAAATTTGAATAAGGAACAAAAAAAAGTTTCCTTTCTAGGCAGGATTCTAACCATGAAAAAAGTCTTAGTTACCAGCCTATCGTGCTCTGGAGTAAACAAGGCTCTGAAATCAGCTACAAGGGTCGGTCCAGTTTGTTTGCTACTACTGTACATAAGTAAATATCAAATACAGCCATAAAGATATTTGAGAGTTACATGTTTGAGTATATTTAGTGCCGTACTTATAAAATTTTCTACTAATAATTAATTAAATTAAGGGGGAGCGACACAGTGCAGATTGTCCTATTCCTTATACTGTAGTGTAGCAACTAGCGGTGGACAAAAGATTTATCTTCTGCCGTCAGTAGCTTTTAATGTGCCAGTTGATTTGAACAGCAATAAAAATGACATGCAAACGCTTAGTGTAGACATACGAAGTATATAGGCCTATTACTGGTACAAATTTTTAATAATGAAATTTTTCAGTGTGTTGAAAGTCAATTAGTAGAACGTTTGTGAGATGGACAATAGCATCTTCTCCGTCACTGATGGTAGAGAGTGTGAATAGAGGGGAAAGACCTATCAACCAAATCGAAATGGGGATTAGATATTAATTACAAATTTTAAAATTATTTCCTCAATTTATGGTATTACTTGTTAACACGAGAAACATCCAATCCTCCTTGTTGTTCTCCGAAAATTCATGTGCCGTTTAATTAAATTTTCCTAATCTTAAATAAGAAACAACTGACAAGATATAACAAGAACACAACTTATTAACAAAATTAAAGATCATGGACGATAAATCATGAATTGTAAGAGTTATGAAGCCTGTAACTTTTTTAGTTCTAATGAAAACAAAATTGTTCTTATTAGTGGTATTATGAATTTATTAATTTGTCCTACAGAATAATCTCTGCAATGTTGACAATTAATATTTGAGGAAAAAAATTTGCTCCGGTGCCGGGGATCGAACCCGGGTCCTTGGTTCTACATACCAAGCGCTCTGACCGCTGAGCTACGCCGAATTCAATCCATAGCACCGGATCGAATCTTCCTCCTTCAGTGTTTACCTTTGTGGCCTGACTCCAAGTTAGGCATATAATATCGATCGTCTGGTTCAAAAGTGTGACAACTAAAAAAAACAAGTTTTGAGATATCTTCAGTTGAAAGTTTCAAATAAATCACTTAGAAAGGAACAGAGTTCTGGTTCATAACCACGACAATTAGAAATGAGTCAGTATTCAGCACGAGTATATCACAATCTTCCAGTTCATTATTAATACATTTCGAAATATAGTAATAATGAATTAATAAAGTCCATAGTTATAATTACTTCTAAAGCAGTTTATTTCGTTTTTTTCTTTTTGGTTATAAATATGACTTATCTCAATATTGAATCGGAAAGAGCTCCGAAAGGGGCATTCAGGTAAAATATAAATAACTAAAAATTGCTGATTAATATTTGTTTTATAATGAAACTAACATCTGTCCATTCTTATTGTTATTATCTTTAATTTCTCTAAATAGATCTACAAAACCTCTAATGGCAATTACATTAATATTCTCATTATGAAATAGAAATATATATTCTCTCTGTAACATAGTCCTAGTAACGTATTAAATTAATTTTCATCATTTTACTGCTATCTCAAATATTAAATTAATTATAATTCATTGAATTAAATTAGCTCATAAATTAAGTTACTACTTTACCTTATAGATTTATCTAAATTTAAATAAATGTGTAGTGAAGATTATTGCTGGAGAACCTTTTAAGTGAGTGTAATGAAAATATTTGTAATTTAAATTTATGTATTGTATTGATTAAGGCTGGTTGAGTGAAGAGAAGGCCTTATGGCCTTAACTCTGCCAGCGAAAATAAAACATTATTATTATTATTATTATTATTATTATTATTATTATTATTATTATTATTATTATTATTATTACTTATCTCAATATTGAATCGTCCGAAAGGGGCTTTCAGTAGTATAAATAACTAAAAATGGCAATTTTGAGTTGTCGCACTTTTGAACTGGACGATCGATATGTTAACGTATATATCCGTTCAACTGATTATACTAGGAGCGCACTGTTGAGTGACTTATTTGGCTTCCGCAGTTATTATGGAATATTATGGATTTATTAATTTGTCCTACAGAATTATCTCTGTAATATTGACAATAATTAGGCCTACTATTTGAGTAGAAAAATTCGATCCGGTGCTGTGAATTGAATTCGGCGTAGCTCAGTGGTCAGAGCGCTTTGTACGTAGAACCAAGGGCCCGGGTTTGATCCCCGGCGCCGGAGCGAATTTTTCTCCTCAAATATTGTTTTATTAGTGGTATTCGTTGTCGGTGACACTAATAATAATGATGAATTTTGATACTGTACAACCATAAGCAAGTGTTAAGAATTCAAGCAATTAACTGTTACATTAGATCATGCCCTAGAATAAAAACTGTTACATATTTAATCCGCAATAATTATTTTAATTTTCTATATGACGAATTAAGACTGGAGAGTATTGGCGTATGTGGCCAAAGCGGAGCAGTGCAAACATTTATAAAGTTAATTAACGAAGGCCACGAGTTTGGAATAATTTTAGAGAGAACAGTGTAACTTTATCAGAATTCTAAACGTACATTTGACAAAATAGGGAACTCTAACTATTCGACCTCTCCCCCATTTACCCTCATCGCCCTTACGTATGCCATACACTGTTATTTTGACTTTTGGCATATGACATCTCTGCTACCTCTCCTCCCTTTTCCTCCCGCCACTTTTGCCTGCATGATGTGCTTGTTGTATTTTTGCATTTTCGTCTCCTTACTTCTCTGGTGTGCCACTACTCATTCGCATTCAGTTTGCAAATAAGAGAACAGGGGACATACCTACATAACAGTGATGTCGGAACGGCGGGGAGGGGAGGGGAGGGACAAGACCGGGCCACGCGGTGTAATTGAAATAACTTCTCTGCCATGAATTTCAAATTGGACTTCCAGTTAAGTTTTCGTTCTTTCTATATCTCTATCTCTTTCTACCTCGGTCTTTCCTTATTATTCAAGACAAAATCCAGAGAGAAAAAAATGTCTTTCTCTTGCTATCTTAGTTAACTTTTTTTATCTTTCCCTTTTTTTTTGCCTTGTTTCTTTCTGTCTCTGCTTGTAACTAACTTGAGTTTATGGTATAGAAAGACATTAGAAGTTGCCTTCTTTTTCGTTTCGCAGTGGTAAATATGCCTACGCGTTTGAATAGGGTCATGATGTTTCTATTTTGTTACAGCAAAGATTCGTTTTCCTGTAACGGATTCTTTTTCCAGAAGCACCTTTCCTTACTTGGTATTGTTCACAAGCGTAAGAAATGTTTCTCTCTGTGTATTTCAAGTCGTTTAAAATTTACATACATTTTATTATGCTTATGGAAAGCGCTTGTTTAGTATTTATATTTCATGAGTATCTCTCCAGTTCAAACCGAGAATAAATGTAACATCGTAACAAGCAAAAAGACAAACCATGAAAAAGCTAATACAAGCTGTTATAAAGGGGACTTAATTCAATCTTTTCCACAACATTGCTTGTCTTTAACCTCATTCAGTAAACTTCACGGTAGTGTACAATTTCTCAAGAGCAGTAGAATAAATATTTATTTTCCTTGTTCATGAATAAGGAGAGCGATAAATTAAATCATGAACCATTTCAAACACTGAGAATATTGCTCCACTATATCTCTATGAGGATTCTGAAAAAAGTATTAGACATTAACAGATAACATTCTCTACTCCACATGTTGTCAACATGACGCAAAAGCAACCTCTTCAAGACCACAATAATTTTCATTATTCTCTTTGATATGGATGGAAGTCGGGTCTGCTGAATTTTTCGCAGCAAATGCTAGAGCTTTAAGCAAATGCATTTAATGAATTTAATGTATTATCTCGATCTTTCATTACTTAAATAGTACACGTAACAGAAATAAGTAACAAATTTAATATTCATACTTACATATTAGCTCTTATTATTCTGAAGTTAATTGGGATTTTCCTTACTCTGATCGGGTCAAAAGCCCTGATATAACTGATATTTAACTCTTGCGGTGAATATCGGTGAAGTCCGGAGGGCCTAATTAATAATCAAATCCACTCTCCTCACCTCCACTCTGGGGTCCCCTGGGATCTTTTTAAAATGCAAAAAGAGAGAGAGAGAGAGTGGTGTGCGGAAATCAACGGGAAGCTACCGCATTTATTTTTCCTAAGAAAAACTGCAAACAAGGCAGTTCATGAAGAAATAAAGCTGTGTTGAAAAGACTGGATGAAGACAGAATGATGCTGAAACTGATTAGGAAGAAGAAAAGAAATAGGCTGGGTCATTCCGTGATGAAGAGAAAGAAATCAAAAGATCTCATAAGGATATATTCGTATTTTCCTGGTCTAGTTATAACAAGAGATGACGCACCAGAGGAGCTATGATGTGAGACTTCAATAAAATATCAGTGTTTTCACTTTAAATGGTATTATTTTTTTTCCATGTTGTAATACGAGAACAAAATACATAAGTACATAAGTACTAAATTTGTATTTATCCCCTTCAGGCCTGGTGTACATTATAGTGTGCATTGTTTATTTTTTTCTTATTTGGAATGTCTTCGATACTTTTAAATATTTTGAAAAATTCAGTGTGATAGAAATGGAGAAACATTCCTATACCTGAATTAAAAATAAAATTTAAAATTTTGGGGACCCAGGGGTCAAAATTGTCCCCAAATTTTGATTTCCTGTGAAGACTTGATCTGGGAAATTTGGATCCCCAGAATGATTATGTGACCATTTTTTTTGTTAAAATATAAATTCAAGGTCTGAAGGGGTTAAATAGCTTTTTTTCTCAAACTATTATAACTTTTACAGCAAAAATCTGAGAAAGAACACTTGTCCACGAAGACTAGGGCGCTCTCAAATCTTAATTGAAGTTAGCTTTAAAATGTGTAGAAATGTTGATATTAATACGAAAAATTCACTCTAAGAAGGTAAAAACTTACATTCAATATTTATAAACTACAAAGTGTTATCGCAGTTATCTCAAAACTTATAGCTAAGGACATGTGTGGTTTTTCAAATAATCGATTCACTTCCAAGTACAGTTCTTGCAATTCCCGGGTAAGATACTTGGTAGCTACAACCTATAGTAAGGAGAGGAAGCAGATGTCAAGGGAGACAATTGAATCTATCGGTCTGCGGCAACGAGTTCGTATCTGCGAACGTGCAGAGTGCCAAGTCCATTATCTTCCTCTCCACTCGTTAACAAGACATGACATTTCTCCAGTGTAACAAAACCATGAACGTTCATACTCGCGCTGATAAAGGTTCTCCGTTAGAGCGACTTCACAGACTTGGTGGCTGTAAAATGATAGAGAACAGCATCCACTTCAATTTATAAAATAATGACCATGTCTAGGGTCACGTACGTACTTCACAATCTAATACGCATAAAGCTATGACGTTTGAAAGTTACTGTATGAAATAATAATCAGAAGTAGATTTTATTTCTCTCTTTCACTATTTTTTCGTACAATATAATAATAATAATAATAATAATAATAATAATAATAATAATAATAACAATAATATTAATAATAATACTGTACGAATAGCAATACCAGTAATCAAAATATTATTGTGTATCACTGTAAGATATTAATTTTATTGCCCATATTTATTTGACTTTCTTTTCTTGCTTCGATGAATACCACAACCTCTCTTAATATTAAATGCTTTTTTTCAAATTTGATATCACATTGAACATCTCCTACGATGTTGTTGAACAAATACTCACATAGCGATAGGTATTAATTTTTGGATCCTTGCTTAATAGATTTTGTTTATTTTGAGTTTTTTCCGAATATTACCAACTTGACCTCAATGTCAACCACTCGCAAAGATTACGTGTTCATAAGTCTTGTGTTCGCTTCGTCCGCGATGTCCGTCGCGCTGATCACATTACCCCATCCTTCCAAACCTCTAAACTGGCTACGGCTTAACGGACGTAGAAATTTTCATTCTCTTGTTCTCCTTTTCCAAGTCCTTCACACCTCTACACCTACCTACCTTGCCTCCCGTTTCAGTTACCTGTCATCAGATCATAACCTCTTCACTCGAACGCAAAATAGCCGCATACTAGCCATTACCAACACATAAGACATCATCGTATTCATCATCATACACAGTCTCGCTCTCGCGCTTGTGGAATACCCTACCCAGTGACATCAGAGACTGTCGGAATTTAGTAGCGTTCAAAAGCTAACATATTAAGCATTTTCTTACTGCGTAGAGAAGGTTTAATCTTTACTTAATTAATAAAAAAAATTCTCTCTTCTTAACTTTTACAGTAAACTGTCTAGCTATTATTAATCAGTTAATCTTTTAGTACTTTGATGGCCTTATCTCTACCAGCTTAAATAAATAAATAAATAAATAAATAAATAAATAAATAAATAAATAAACTTTCAAAATGTTTTTCAACACTTACAGAAATTCTTCATATGCTATGTAAACAGATTTCACCAAACCTTGCCTGATTTTGTACATAATCCAACACTATTACTATTATTAGGCCTACAACTAATACTCGTAGTATATGAGGTAAATAACAGAAACTAAACTATCAGTATAGAATCACAGTTCAAACCTTCTTAAAACATATTGTGTTTAGGTGAAAGAGCTTAACCCTCATTTTCAAATGTAACTTTGTTGTTGCAATTAGTGTAATCAATTAAAATTTAATTACGTAACATGAAGATATGTTTTTGACAATGATGTTTACATTCTTTCATATAAAGCAACTAATAATAATGTGTTAAAATTTAATTATAGTTGTTTCTGAAAAATATTTCGTTTATGGGATAAGCTCTTTTACCTGAATACTGTCGATATGATTATTTTTAAGACATTCTGTTCTTCGGCGGTTGCCTCTAATGCTCCTTCTTCTCAATAGAGGGGAGCACAATAAGTCGCGATACTTCTCCGGCAGATAGCCGGCCTGTCGCGAAAAATAAGACATACGAAATTATGTTATCAAGGTTTGTAGGATTAGTAAAGCACGTCGTGGTCCTTGTAGTTGTTGATATTCCAGTATTCACTTGGAGATACTTAAACAAAACGACGAAAAATCCAGGTCAGGGTAGTCTATCACTATGATCGAACCCCGGATCTCCAGAATACAAATATTAACCACTACCTACTTGGTATTAATTATTTAGGAAATAATTATATTTTATACTACTATATCAAAAGGTAGCCATTGCAAAGCAGATCTTGAAGGTCAAGCTGATAATACTGCACCACCAGAACAAAACTTTTTCAAAGTGATTTTGCAACACACTGTTATAATTAAAATAAAAAAGGACTAAGTAATTTTAATACAATTGTTGAAGTATTTACTATCCATATTTATATTTATAAAACAGGAATAACAAGGACTTAGATTAATTCCAGTGAAATGCTTCTCAGGAAAATTATGAAACAATGATAATTTTTCTTCATCAATTTCCATTATTTTTCTTCAATTTCAGAAACAAAATGTGGCACATAGCCTAAACAATTCTCACCAACATCCACAAATTTTTCCATAACTGTGTAAACGTAGCTACAGCTACAATGTTGATGTCATTCTCATTTTGTAGGAGTTGTGTTACCTACACCTTAAACCTAATATCAGGCAGTAAATCTCACTTGAAGATGTATGTGTGTCAGAGGAAGAACAACACAATATATTCAAATGAAGTTTAATGGAGAAGTATTTTTAGGTTATATGTTAATGTTTTGAAGACTTTCTCATGGACAAATTCCTCCCTACAAATTCAGTACAACGTTAAACACTTTGAAAGTCTTACATAACAGTCGAATCTGAGCTGTATTCAGATTGTGGGCTCAGAACACAGGTACCGAGGAGAACAAAGTTTACTTCAAAGTTTTATTTAACTGTATCAGGAGTTAGTATTGTCTGCTGTCTTGTACTTTATGGAAATTCCTAGAGCGGAAAATCCGCAGATGTCAAGGGCTGGAACATACTATTATAGCCGAACATTATTAGACCGAAAAGAAGTTTTTCGAAGTTGACATAAAACCAGATTGCCTCAACTTGTTCGAATAGAGAGAGGGAGAGAAAGCAATTACATTTTACAGACGGAAAGTAACAGAGAAACGAAAGAGAGATCTGATCATTGGGACGATCCTTTTGAAACAGTAGTAATCGCACATGGAGCACTTCCGATAAAAGAGGAGAGACTAGACGAACAAAGAAACCACACACAGCATATGGGTCAGGAGCGGCGCACGGCTTCGGTTGCGTTTACCTACAACACAGGCCAACGAGATGTTCAATTCCGAAGAGCTGTGTACAGGACGACTCTCACGTTAATGCAACATCCCAATATTACAATGGCACTTACACGCAAATTAATTAATTTATTTTTTTGCAAGAGTGATGAGATTGCGTCTGTGGCTTAGCACTATCACGCTGATCTATCGAGACGGTCCTAGTTCGATCCCCAGCCTGGTAATAACAGAGTTTGTGGTGCAAAAATCGACAGGTATGTATCTTTACTAAGCTAATTGTAATTGTATTCTTAATATTGTATAGTTCGACAACTTCAAGTGAAACCCCGTAAAACACGCCAACTTCTGGAATCTCTCTCTTTCTTTCTTCTCTCTCCCTCGCTCCTCGTCATTCAGTCACCAATCACCACGTAAATATCTGAGAGGGTGTGTGTGGGCATCGCGACCAATAGAAGAACCACTCTCAGTATTACTACAATAACGGATTCTTCATTTTTGCCTCGACTGTCGGCTAGGAAGGTTCCATTATGCTAGCATTGCAGGCAACTAGTCAACCTTTTAATGCTTTTGTTAGAAGGTTTGACAAATTGTGAGTGGACCTGCAAGTACATACTGGGTGTTCAGTTCAAAGTGTGTCATGGCTCACTGTATGCCGTCATGTGGCTAGCCGAAGAACCTAGAGAATTCAATCTTCCTACACTTCCGCAGAGGTGTATAACCTATGAGGCAGAGAAGTTGCCTAGCAAGTACAGCGTTCATTCTGAAGAGTACGTACCGATACTTACGGTAACGCCGGTAGTGGCGGGAATGTGAACTGTTTGGAAATACTTACTGTCGGGATATGGGGAGAGGGTTAAAACGATTACTTACGTATTTGTTGACATTAACTTCGACGGTCAACATGGACACGGAGCATTTGATTTGTGTTGTGGAATGTTACCGTACGCAACCGATGATAACAAATACCCTGCATACGACTTGCCGGCGCAAAACACAGTTCGAAAGAGGTTATGGTAGCACACAGACCGTACAGACCGCCATCTGTTGCTACGACGTTCAAGTTATACCGTACAAGTTCTCAAGTTCAGATTGAAGAACACCTTAAATAATAGGCAACTTCTCTAACATATAAGCTGAAACTCGCTTCAAATCGGTGACCCAACAACAGTGACGTCATGACACACTTTGAAATGAACACCCAGTAGTGCATAGTGCTCTCTCCCTTCCCCCCGTACTTTCTCAATTGCTCCTCCCCCAGACAGCCAGCGCTCACGTAGTAACTCGGTCAGGGTTTCAGTTCGATTTGTCAATCTATAGTTGTAATCCCTGGTAGAGAGTAAGAGAAGGCCTCATGGCCTTATCTCTACCAGGTTAAATAAATAAATAAATAAATAAATAAATAAATTTACATAGAACTAAGTGCGGGTGCGATTGCCAGTCAACAGGTGCATAGCTATACGAAGAAGGGGTATTGAAAAACAAGGAGAACAAGGTGAATGCAAGCAAAACAGGGAAAATATAGGGAAGCAAACGGAACAGAAAGAGAAAATGGGGGATACAAGGAGGAAAGTGGAGACAAGAAAACCAGAGAGAATGCAAGGAGAAAAAACGAATATGACAAAAGTGGAAATACAATTATTATTAAAAACGAAGAGAACAAGGAAATAGAGGAAAACAAGGGGAATATAAGGATGAAAAAGGAACAGAATAAAAGAAAGGTTAATACAAGGAGAAGAAGGGGAATACAAAGAGAACAAGGATAATACAAGGAGAACAATGGAATGACAAGGAAAACTATGAAAATGCAAAAAGAATAAGGGGAAGATATGGATAATAAGGGAAACACAAAGGGAAGACAAAGGAGAAAAAGATGAAGACAAAGGGAACAAAGGGAATAAAAGGAGAACAAGGGGAAATGAAGACACAAGGAGAATATAAGGAGAAAAGGAGGAATTTAAGAACAACAAGAGAAATGCCAAGAAAACAAGGTGATTATAAGAAGAACAAGTTAAATACAAGAAAAACAAGGTGAATAAAAGAACAAGGTGAATACAAGAAGAGTCCACACCTGTGGAGTAACGGTCAGCGTGTCTGGCCGCAAAAACAGGTGGCCCGGGTTCGAACCCCGGTCGGGGCAAGTTACCTGGTTGTGGTTTTTTTCCGGGGTTTCCCTCAACCCAATATGAGCAAATGCTGGGTAACTTTCGGTGTTGGACCCCGGACTCATTTCACTGGCATTATCACCTTCATATCATTCAGACGCTAAATAACCTCCGATGTTGATACAGCGTCGTAAAATAACCCAATAAAATTTAAAAAAATACAAGAAGAACAATGGGAAGGCAAGAACAACGAGAAGAAGTAAAATATAAATATAACAATGAGGATGTAAGGAGAACAAGGATAGTACAAAAGATGAACTGTGAAATTTTTCTGCAAAGTGTTCTAAAATAATATTTGTGAATAAAAGAAAAAAATTGAAAAATTGAATTTTTGAAGTTCTTAAGCTATTATACCCTCAGTTAAACATAACCTGGAAATTTCTTCTTCCTTCCTTTCTTTCTATTTCTTTTTTGTGCTGCTTTATCTCCACGTTTTGGTAATTATAGTCTTATACGGTATAGGAAAGGCTATACCATTTGACCAAAACTACACAGGCACACATAGCAGTTCTCTCTGCTCCTGGTCAGTACGACAAAGGACCACAGCTGAGATAACATAGAATAACATTTGACAAAAGCAAGGTCGGAAGAAAAATCTTTTCTTTTGTCCACGCTGGAAATCGAACCTCGAATCGTTTGGATGGGAAATGCGTATATAATCTGCTTGCTAATCCAAGACCAATATCGCACAAATCTAAAACACCAGCGTGTCGTTTTCACATAAACGGACTGTACATGTTGACTATTCAATAACTCAGGGTAGTGAACACAGTACCACATGTGGTGGGGTATCTTTGACGTCATTAATAATCTCGAAACTCATTTGTCATTCAGGACCGGCAGCCTCACGGCTAATCAACACAAATTTGTCAATCATTGACACAGCCCAGGTGCGGGCAGGCTAACCAGCAGGGGAACACATTTTTGCGGCCGTAACGTTAACCGTTCCAGTAAATTGTTCTGAACCACACACTCAACGAGATTCGAATTCTGTACTTTGCCTAATGTTTGGTCTGTCATTGTTGTCATGCCTGGTTTTCGATTTGATGTATCAGTGGATGTCAAAAAGTAAGCTTCTGAAACCATCAAATTTATTAAACAAATTATGACTGAAAATAAACTATTGTACATGTCTGCTTTGTAAAATCTATATCGCATTATAACAAAGCAGAAAATCTAATATCCAAGAAACGGTTGTCCAGCTAGATTTTCGTTTTTGCACACTCTGCCGTAGGATAATATTAAAATGGATTTGAGGGAGGTGGGATATGATGATAAAGACTGGAATAATCTTGCACAGGATAGGACCGATGGCGGGCTTATGTGAGGGAGACAATGAACCTACAGTTTCATAAAAGCCATAAGTTAGTTATTATTATTATTATTATTATTATTATTATTATTATTATTATTATTATTATTATTATTATTAGCCGTACCCTTGCACTCCGCTGCACCGTTAGAAATAAATATAAAGTAATTACATAATTAAAATAGGACATTTCATCCAGGGAACATTCGTGTTTGATAGAAAATAAATCGTTTAATATGTTACTTAATTTAAATTGTATTTAAAATATTAAAATGCGATTATTTTGATCCAGAGACCACTCATTTGGTGCAATGACAATTCCTTTAACATGTTTCTTAATTGTTATTACCAATTATTTTTGGAAAAGCGAAAATTAACAGAAAAATTTTGGCTACAGATTTATTATTATGTTTATATTATATTATATTATATTATATTATATTATATTATATTATATTATATTATATTATATTATATTATGTAAAAACTGTGTTGATAACGGATGTACTCGAATTAGAAAGTTTTTAACTTGTTGTGGGAGCTCTTGAATCTCAGGAGGAACAGCTTTTACAACAGCGCAACATAATCTGCTTGGCTCATTACCCAATTTTTTTGCATTGCACTTATTGCATATATATTTGATGTATTTTAACTCGATTAAATTGAGCATAGTTAAAATTGAATTATAAAATAATGGATTGCTAAGCTAACGTACTGTACTACTACTGCATACTAAATCAATACACTCTCGTTGTTCGTTAATTCTCTGAGATAAAAATGAATGTGTTCATAAACAGTATTTTAAGAAATACAGGAAATGAATATACAGAATAACCTATCAAGTTTTCTGTGCATAAGAAGCTATTTTAATCTTACCTGTCCTCAATTCACTCAGAAGTTACTGTAATAACATTATAGCATTATGTCCATCCAGAGAACTACACTTTCCAATGATGAAATAATAATTAATTATACAAATCGGTTAATTTATCTTCCGATATTACTTCATACAAGCACAGAAACATTCTCTGTAGGCTACCGTATGTTTCATAGTTTTCGATTGTTTGTCCAAGGCCCCTTATAGAAGAAGTCATTTGTTTTTTATTTCAATACACCGCCTTAGATGGCATTTATTTTAATTTTAAAACTAATTTATCTCATTAAATATCAGTCCTATCAAAGTTTTTCAAAGAATAAAACTTATCAGAAATCATTTGTAAAGAAACTTTTGTTATGTAACATTTTTCACAAAAATCAATAATAAGCGAGATATTTCGATTTATTTAATTCAGGCCCCCTTATAACCCCCCTTTTAAATAATGTATTTTGAATGCCACATAGCCTAAAATCTAAGTTACAACGAACTTAATTTATATTTCAATTTTCATCGAAATCCGTTCAGCCATTATCGCGTGAAAAGGTAACAAACATCCAGACAGACAGACAGACAAACATACAAACAAAATTTCAAAAAAGCTGATTTTCGGTTTCAGAATGGTTAATTATACATGTTAACACCAATTATTTTTGGAAAATCGAAAATTACCAGAAAAATTTTGGCTACAGATTTATTATTAGTATAGATTATTGTTGTTATTATTATTATTATTATTATTATTATTATTATTATTATTATTATTATTATTATTATTATTATTATCACTTCATACGATAAGATGTTAGAAATGTCCAGGCGTGAATAAACTCTATTCCTCCAGAAGAAAAGTATTTCAAACTTCACTGAGAGCAAATACTACGTACGTTCGGGATTCCAATAAACCTACTCCTACGTAACACTCAACCTCTAACCGAGAATATGATCACTGATTAAGGGGAACTAACCAATTCAGCAACACCGTCTAGAATGATGGGTGGGGGAGGTATTAATGGTAATTAGGGTGACGATTAGCAACGATGAAACACAAGCAGGCATCCATATAACTGTCAGAATTCAAACCTGAGGCCATAAGGTTGACTAATACAGTAAGTCAATTGATCACAGTTTGGATGTAAATTATTGGCTGATGTGCCTTCAGCTGATACATATCTAGTTTATGTATTACATTTTGTTCAACATTCACGTTTACCCACAAATTTTAAATAACCAAATTATGTGTATCAGAATACTATAAATATCCGCATGAGCATGCAAATGGTGAGTAATTATTTTATTAAATTTAAGGAAAATTTTATTCAAATTCTTTTAATAAATAGTTTAAATAACAACGAATATCACTTCAAACTGTCAGCTTAGTTAATGTTAGCCTACATATTAATTAAACACGCCATTTTATGCGTATAATTGTCGAAGAATAAGTATTAAATTAAGTTTTACATAGAAGAAGGTGCAAAGATAGAAGTAGAAGCTGGAATAGGAAGTGGTACAGAAGGAGAATAACAAGAAGCAGACTAGGAATAATTAGACAATAGCAGAATAAAGTAATTAGAATTAGACGAGAAAGTAATTAAAAATCTGACACAGAAGTAGGATAACAAGAAGCAGACACAAATAGCAGGGATGTAAAGTAGAGGTGGACCATTATTGTAAGAAGTAGACATAACACAGCAAGTAGTAGACAAGCAGAAGAATTAGAAGGACAAATAGAAGAAGAGCAAAAGCAGAACTAGAAGTAGAAGCATAAGTGTAAGGAGAAATGGACAAAAATATAACAAAAAAATACAGAATTAGAACAAAAAGTAGACACAGTAGAACAAGAAGTATATGCAGAATTAGAGAGGACTCAGAAAATTAAAAGTACACGCAGAAGTAGTACAAGAAAACGCAGAAATAGAACAAAAAGACGCAGAAGTACAAAAGGTAAACGCAGAAGTAGTACAAGAAAACGCAGAAATAGAACAAAAACGAAATAGAACAAGAAGACGCAGAAGTACAAAAGATAAACGCAGAAGTACAACAACAAAACGGAGAAGTAGAATAAGAAGACGTAGAAGTAGAACAAGAAAACGGAGAAGTAGAATAAAAAAGACGCAGAAGTAGAACAAGAAGACGCAGAAGTAGAACAAGAAGACGTAGAAGTAGAACAAGAAGACGTAGAAGTAGAACAAGAAGACGGAGAAGTAGAACAAGAAGACGCAGAAGTAGAACAAGAAGACGCAAGTTAAGCAGACAAGAAGACGGAGAAGTGGAATAAGAAGACGCAGTAGAACAAGAAAACGGAGAAGTAGAACAAGAAGACGCAGCAGTGGATCAAGAAGACGCAGTTACAGAGAACAAGAAGACGGAGAAGTAGAACAAGAAGACGCAGAAGTAGAACAAGAAGACGCAGAAGTAGAACAAGAAGACAAGAAGTACAGATAGAACAAGAAGACGCAGCAGTGAACAAGAAGACGCAGTTAGAACACGAAGACTAGAACAAGACGCAGAAGTGGAACAAGAAAACGGAGAAGTAGAACAAGAAAACGCAGTAGTAGAACAAGAAGACGCAGAAGTAGAACAAGAAGACGTAGAAGTAGAACAAGAAGACGTAGAAGTAGAACAAGAAGACGCAGAAGTGGAACAAGAAAACGTAGAACAAGAAGACCCAGAAGTAGAAGACGCAGAAGTAGAACAAGAAGACGCAGAAGTAGAACAAGGAAATGCAGATCAAAGTAGAACAAGAAGACGCAGAAGTAGAACAAGAAGAAGTAGAACAAGAACAAGAAGACGCAGCAATGGATCAAGAAGACGCAGTTACAGATCTAGAAGACGCAGCAGTGGATCAAGAAGACGCAGAAGTAGAACAAGAAAACGGAGAAGTAGAACAAGAAGACGCAGAAGTAGATCAAGAAGACGCAGAAGTAGAACAAGAAGACGAAGTAGAACAAGAAAACGGAGAAGTAGAACAAGAAGACCCAGAAGTAGAACAAGAAACGAAGAAATAGAATAATAAAACGAAGAAGTAGAACAAGAAGACGCAGAAGTAGAACAAGAAGACGCAGAACAAGAAGACGATCAAAAAAAGACGCAGAAGTAGAACAAGAAGACCCAGAAGTAGAACAAGAAGACCCAGAAGTAGAACAAGAAGACCCAGAAGTAGAACAAGAAACGCAGTAGAACAAGAAGACCCAGAAGAGAACAAGGAAACGCAATGGAACAAGTAAACGCAAAATGGAACAATAAACGCAGAAGTAGAACAAGAAGACGCAGAAGTAGAACAAGAAGACGCAGTAGAACAAGAAAACGGAGAAGTAGAATAAAAAGACGCAGAATTAGAACAAGTAAACGCAGAAATAGAACAATATAACGGAGAAGTAGAACAAGAAGACGCAGAAGTAGAACAAGTAAACGACAATAAAACGGAGAAGTAGAACAAGAAGACAATGGAAACAAGAAGACGCAGAAGTAGAACAAGATCTGGAACAATAAAACGAAGAAGACAAGAAGACAGAAGTAGAACAAGAAGACGTAAAAATAGAAGAAGAAAACGGAGAAGTAGAATAAAAAGACGCAGAATTAGAACAAGAAACGCAGAAATAGAACAATATAACGGAGAAGTAGAAGAAGAAGACGCAGAAGTAGAACAAGTAAACGCAGAAATAGAACAATAAAACGGAGAAGTAGAACAAGAAGACCCAGAAGTAGAACAAGAAAACGGAGAAGTAGAATAAAAAGACGCAGAAGTAGAACAAGTAAACGCAGAAATAGAACAATAAAACGGAGAAGTAGAACAAGAAGACCCAGAAGTAGAACAAGAAAACGAGAAGTAGAATAAAAAGACGCAGAAGTGGAACAAGAAACGCAGAAATAGAACAATAAAACGGAGAAGTAGAACAAGAAGACGTAAAAGTAGAACAAGAAGACGTAAAAGTAGAACAAGAAAACGGACAAGTAGAATAAAAAGACGCAGAAGTAGAACAAGAAGACGCAGAAGTAGAACAAGAAGACGCAGAAGTAGAACAAGAAGACGTAGAAGTAGAACAAGAAAACGGAGAAGTAGAACAAGAAGACGCAGAAGTAGAACAAGAAGACGCAGAAGTAGAACAAGAAGACGCAGAAGTAGAACAAGACGCAGAAGTAGAACAAGAAGACGTAGAAGTAGAACACGAAGACGTAGAAGTAGAACAAGAAGATGTAGAAGCAGAACAAGAAAACGGAGAAGTAGAACAAGAAAACGCAGTAGTAGAACAAGAAGACGCAGAAGTAGAACAAGAAGACGTAGAAGTAGAACAAGAAGACGTAGAAGTAGAACAAGAAGACGTAGAAGTAGAACAAGAAAACGGAGAAGTAGAACAAGAAGACCCAGAAGTAGAACAAGGAAACGAAGAAATAGAATAATAAAACGAAGAAGTAGAACAAGAAGACGAGAAGTTGAACAAGAAATGCAGAAGTAGAACAAGAAGACGCAGAAGTAGAACAAGAAGACGTAAAAGTAGAACAAGAAGATGTAGAAGCAGAACAAGAAAACGGAGAAGCAGAATAAAAGACGCAGAAGTAGAACAAGAAGACGCAGAAGTAGAACAAGAAGACGCAGAAGTAGAACAAGAAGACGTAGAAGTAGAACAAGAAGACCCAGAAGTAGAACAAGAAAACGGAGAAGTAGAACAAGAAGACGCAAGTTACAAGAAGACGTAAAGAGAACAAGAAGACGTAGAAGTAGAACAAGAAGACGAAGTTAGAACAAGAAAACGGAGAAGTAGAACAAGAAGACCCAGAAGTAGAACAAGGAAACGAAGAAATAGAATAATAAAACGAAGAAGTAGAACAAGAAGACCGAGAAGTAGAACAAGGAAATGCAGAAGTAGAACAAGAAGACGCAGAAGTAGAACAAGAAGACGTAGAAGTAGAAAAAAGACGCAGAAGTAGAACAAGAAGACCCAGAAGTAGAACAAGAAGACCCAGAAGTAGAACAAGAAGACCCAGAAGTAGAACAAGGAAACGCAGAAGTAGAACAAGAAGACCCAGAAGTAGAACAAGGAAACGCAGAAGTAGAACAAGTAAACGCAGAAATGGAACAATAAAACGAAGAAGTAGAACAAGAAGACCGAGAAGTAGAACAAGAAGGCGTAAAAATAGAACAAGAAAACGGAGAAGTAGAATAAAAAGACGCAGAATTAGAATAAGTAAACGCAGAAATAGAACAATATAACGGAGAAGTAGAACAAGAAGACGCAGAAGTAGAACAAGTAAACGCAGAAATAGAACAATAAAACGGAGAAGTAGAACAAGAAGACCCAGAAGTAGAACAAGGAAACGGAGAAGTAGAATAAAAAGACGCAGAAGTAGAACAAGTAAACGCAGAAATGGAACAATAAAACGAAGAAGTAGAACAAGAAGACCGAGAAGTAGAACAAGAAGACGTAAAAATAGAAGAAGAAAACGGAGAAGTAGAATAAAAAGACGCAGAATTAGAACAAGTAAACGCAGAAATAGAACAATATAACGGAGAAGTAGAACAAGAAGACGCAGAAGTAGAACAAGTAAACGCAGAAATAGAACAATAAAACGGAGAAGTAGAACAAGAAGACCCAGAAGTAGAACAAGAAAACGGAGAAGTAGAATAAAAAGACGCAGAAGTAGAACAAGTAAACGCAGAAATAGAACAATAAAACGGAGAAGTAGAACAAGAAGACCCAGAAGTAGAACAAGAAAACGGAGAAGTAGAATAAAAAGACGCAGAAGTAGAACAAGTAAACGCAGAAATAGAACAATAAAACGGAGAAGTAGAACAAGAAGACGTAAAAGTAGAACAAGAAGACGTAAAAGTAGAACAAGAAAACGGACAAGTAGAATAAAAAGACGCAGAAGTAGAACAAGAAGACGCAGAAGTAGAACAAGTAAACGCAGAAATAGAACAATAAAACGGAGAAGTAGAACAAGAAGACGTAAAAGTAGAACAAGAAGACGTAAAAGTAGAACAAGAAGACGTAAAAGTAGAACAAGAAAACGGACAAGTAGAATAAAAAGACGCAGAAGTAGAACAAGAAGACGCAGAAGTAGAACAAGTAAACGCAGAAATAGAACAATAAAACGGAGAAGTAGAACAAGAAGACCCAGAAGTATAACAAGGAAACGCAAAAGTAAAACAAAAAGACGCAAAAATAAAACAAGAAGATGATGCAGGAGTAGATCAAGAAGATGACGCAGAAGTATTGCAAGGCTAGAAGTAGATTAAAATTTAGATGTGGAAGAAGCATACACAGAAATAAAATAAGTAGACGTAGAAGTAAATTCTAAAGTATAAGAAGTAGATACAGAAAAAATTTAAAGAATCAGGTGAATAAGTAGATTGAGAATAAAGACATAAGCAGATGAAGTTGTAGACATATGTGTAGGATAATAAGAAAGTGTAGAAATGGGCCTATAATAATAAATAGACAAAGAAGTAAAAGAGGAAGAAATAAACCCAAAAGTAGAACTAGCAGATGCAGGAAAATACGCTGATGACAAGTCAAAGTAGTTACAGAAGATGTAGAAAATGTAGTGGAAAATGTATAAGGAGAAGCAGAAGAAGAAGTTTGACTAACTTGTAGGAGAAGAAACTGAAATATAAGCTGAAAAAAAAGTAGATGAAAAAAGGAAAGGAGAAATATTTAGAAAGAGAAGAAGCGTAGAAATGAAAGTAAACAATGTAAAATCATAAAGTAAAAATAAGGAGAACATGTAAGATAAATGGGAATATAGCGAAAAAGTATTTATCAGAAATATATTTTAAGAATATGCGTATTCTGGCACCAGTTCCATATATCACTAGTTTTGTGTGTTTATTAAGGCCATCATATCTGAACAGCTCTTTGCGTTTTAATGGAATATTACAAATAATTACCACCAGTCCAGTTATGTAATGAATACAACTCCTTATTTCGATATCGCCAGAGGTCTATGTATCTTTGTTGTGGGAACGTTCATTGCATGCAAAGCGAATGTAATTTCAGAGAGGGCCCCTGTGATTCATTGTAGAACGGGATTGGTTCATTACACGAGCTGAACTATCATACGTGTGTATGTGTTGATTTTGTGAAAATTATGTGCAACAGGAATACCTTTAGGTACACAGCGACATGGTTATTAATATATGCATCAACATTAGCTGTATCAATATTACAAAATGGATACGGCAAACAATACATATAGAACAAGATAGGAGGAAGGGAAGGCAAATATGCATTTAAAATAAAATACAATGCAATATTTTATTTACCATATCATAAATCAACGGCGCTATTAACAATAATGATGCTTATAATTATGTTTCGGATACACAGAGTTCTGAACCAACAAAATTAGTCCGTAACAAAGGCCATAATAAAAATGCTGCTTGTTTATGATTTCAAAAGTTCAATTACGAAATATAATTAACAATAAATATAATTCATGCGTAGTCATACACACAAAATTGTGGAGGGAAACGAGCTCATTTATACGTCACGTAAATGATGCATTATCATCTTCATTGCCATTACAAAATTCAGAGTGATAAGCTTAGTTCGTTTTGTCTCAAGGTTAACCAATTTTCTTATAATTTTCGAGGCACCATCATCATCACCATCACCATCACCATCATCATCAACCTCACCATCATCATCATCATCATCATCATCATCTTCATCATATATCAGCTACATGATCATAATACAAGACGAAATGAAATTCTTAAATTAGTTGAACCTAAATGTTTCACATCTGCTGCTTTACTACACGGTATACCTTATTTTATTTCAAGGAGTGCAGTTCGGTGGATCCTTTGAACACCCACTTACAGATTTATGACTTCCTACACAAACACCTCTGACAATTCCATCCTGTCCCCTAGTCCCAACATTGCACAGTTGTCACAATCCTGATGACCTTCGAAATTATGCAGTGAAACTGACGGGATTCTTGGAATTCGGAAAAGATGCGGCAACTCTGCCTCCACGTGGATTTGACGGGCACCTGTCAATTCTTTTGAACGAGAGTTGTGATTGGTTACTGACAGGAGGAGACAAGATTTCCGTCACAGTAAGGAAGACATTTATTTATGACAACCTATTAGTAGTGGGCAGTAGAAGGTCTGTCGGCAAAGTCCTTTCTATGAAACTGCACTCCATGAAAAAAAATAGAGTATACAAATTATGGTCCACGTCTATATAATTCGATAATAAAATTTCGTCCAGAATTGACTACTTTAAGCAATGAAATTTTCAGATCCAGAATTAAAAAATTTATATGACAGACTTCCCTGTATTTATATTATGTACCATGTATTGTAAAACAAGTTTATTTCTATCCTGAGTATATCTATCTTATCTTGGTTACTACCGTTTTTGCTCGCGTAATTTGCGCCCCCGCGTAATATGCGCACCCTACTTTTTAAGGGATTATTTTGAACTTTATTTTTGCTCCGTGTATTTTGCGCACACATTTTACATACATATTTTTTTTCAGTGTAGTAGGGATTACGTACATATTTTTTTCATTTGTAGTAGGGATTTTCCTTCCCTACAGTCCATTGTAGGTCATTGACCAGCAACTGAAGTACCTGCTTCAGAAATAAACCCCAAAGTCCCGCTACTTTAACAATGCTTGTCCTTGGTAGAGACAAGTTACCGGTATAGAAAATTAGCCCTATCGTAAATACTTACCTATACATATAGTAATTGAGATAAACTCAGAACAGGACCTCTTATTTGAAAAATCCGCATATTTTACGCACCCCAATTTTTCAGTGGCCAAAGTCAATTAAAAAGTGCGCAAATTACGCGAGCAAATACGGTATATCAACATGACCTGTACTAATTACACTACTATTAATAATTTAATATTAATCCACCAATCTCAACATCGTCTCTTTTTCCACTCAGTTATTACTAGTATTATTATTTACTAATTTTATTATCATCTTTATGTGACCTTTTTTCTTAAGTATTTTGTCTACAAAGTATGTATATTTATGTAACGGAACTGTCCCCGAACACGAGCTTTGCTCTTTCGGGGTATTTTAATGTAACGTTTTTATGTGTACGTTATTATAAAATAAATAAATAAAAATAAATAAATATCGTAACACGATTTCGTGAACCACTGAGATTTACTTGATTGCTGGACGCGGAAGTAGTTAAATCAATTATTATTGGGGGTTGTTTCATTGTCGTCTTCAGTATTTTTAAGGTAACTAACTGTGATTTATATATTATTAAATTACTTATTCGCGAGTTGGCTCAGACGGTATTGTTTGAGACTTGTATTCGGGAGGTCCGGGTTCAAACCCAGTGGACGGACAATCTGACTGGAGTTTTAAATGATTTCCCTCAGTCATAAAGGCAAATGGCGGATTGGAAATTTACATACCATGATCCATCACCATCTCAATCACCAGTATCATAAACATTAATGAAATCGAAAATCAGTTACATGAACACAAGCCATCTACAACACACAATAGAAACAGGAATACAACAATGTAGTAACAACGGCCTACCGGTATACCCACAGATCCTAAACACGCATTATGACCACAGATGTTAAAGCGTGTGTAAATATAAACAGGGTAAAAACATAGTACAATAATTCATACGTATATTACAGCTGATGTCGTTTCTGCAGCGCTTAACCAAGTATCTAAACCAAATTATTTCATGAGATTATTTGATTGCACTTGTGCAGAATTATTCTGAATCTGGCCGTCCTCGTAACTTCCGCCCACTATAGAGCCCCCGACATACTGCATCAAAAAGATAAATGATGCACAGGACGGACAAGAATATATTATAAGGTTTTTCAAAGGTAAGAGGTTAACTTTAATTGCTAAAAATTTATTAATTTTCTAACTCGTGAAAACAAGAATAGAAATTTTAAAGTAATATCGGCATATGTAGACTTTTTAAAATTATTACTCTGCTTGCAATCAGATATATTTCGGAAAGTATGCACTAGTAACTCGGTTGAAGTCTCAAGAGACAGCTATCTCTCCAAGTTTGTGAGAGAATCATATAAGTATGTGTGGGCTATTACATGCTCATGCGCAGAATGTTGCTAGAAAAATGCGATGTCGGATCTACGGCACATGAAGCTTTACGTGTACTGGATTTCGCATTTCATCATTGTACAGTCAGGAAACTCCATCGGAAAAAATCTGTTCGCGACTCTCCACTTCCATTGATACAGTAGAATCCTTTTGACAAGAATGCAACTATAGTCTGAGAATATCAGTTCATAGAGTAAATAGACAATTCTAAATGTCTCAAGCAGCTATGTGACTTGTGTTGAGAAAGAGGTTAAGAATCAAACCGTACAAACTACAGCCACAGCAAAAAATGACAGAAGCTATAGAATATATTCGATATAATTTCTACGAAGATATTGAGAAGATTGAAGAGATGGACATTTCCTTATCGCCTTTTCTTCGTTAATGAAACATTTACACAAAAGTGCTAAAATGAACAGCCATAAAATCTGGATAAGAAAAATGCAGCCACACGCTCTTGTCGAATATAGGAATTTCCCAAAAACCAAGTTTCCGGTGACATTTTGAAGACGGTGCTAAGTGACTGCGAAAAGCTGGAAATTTTCTCGACATGTGACAACAACGGTCGATGCCACAGCTGTAGGAAGAAGGATACGAGTTCATTTTCTGGCAAAATGGTACATCACATCACTTCCAGTATGAGGTACGTGTGTACCACAAGGAGTAACTTCCTAGGGTTGGCCATTGCGCTGCAAGAGACCAAAACTTGATAAGATGAGCTTCTTACTCATCTGACCTCACCCGCTGTTTTTCTTTTTTTCCTTGGGGGTGCGTAAAAACAATGTTTATATTCCACCTTTGTCCTATAACGTTCAGAAGATGCTGCGTCGCATCACAGATTCGGTGCGGACCATGGATGGCATGCAGCATTAGTGTGAGAGGAGTTTTATTGAACTATCATTTAGATATGTGTCATCCAAACATAGGTTCATATATGCAGCAGTTGTAAGGAATTATTTACAGATGTGTCATCCAAACATAGGTTCACATATGCAGCAGTTGTAAGGAATTATTTAGAGATGTGTCATCCAAACATAGGTTCACATATGCAGCAGTCGTAAGGAATTATTTACAGATGTGTCATCCAAACATAGGTTCACATATGCAGCAGTTGTAAGGAATTATTTAGAGATGTGTCATCCAAACATAGGTTCACATATGCAGCAGTTGTAAGGAATTATTTAGAGATGTGTCATCCAAACATAGGTTCACATATGCAGCAGTTGTAAGGAATTATTTAGAGATGTGTCATCCAAACATAGGTTCACATATGCAGCAGTTGTAAGGAATTATTTAGAGATGTGTCATCCAAACATAGGTTCACATATGCAGCAGTTGTAAGCAATTATTTAGAGATGTGTCATCCAAACATAGGTTCACATATGCAGCAGTTATAAGGAATTATTTAGAGGTGTGTCATCCAAACATAGGTTCACATATGCAGCAGTCGTAAGCAATTATTTAGAGATGTGTCATCCAAAAATAGGTTCACATATGCAGCAGTCGTAAGCAATTATTTAGAGATGTGTCATCCAAACATGGGTTCACATATGCAGCAGTCGTAAGCAATTATTTAGAGATGTGTCATCCAAACATGGGTTCACATATGCAGCAGTTGTAAGGAATTATTTAGAGATGTGTCATCCAAACATAGGTTCACATATGCAGCAGTTGTAAGGAATTATTTAGAGATGTGTCATCCAAACATAGGTTCACATATGCAGCAGTTGTAAGGAATTATTTAGAGATGTGTCATCAAAACATAGGTTCACATATGCAGCAGTCGTAAGCAATTATTTAGAGATGTGTCATCCAAACATAGGTTCACATATGCAGCAGTTGTAAGCAATTATTTAGAGATGTGTCATCCAAACATAGGTTCACATATGCAGCAGTCGTAAGCAATTATTTAGAGATGTGTCATCCAAACATAGGTTCACATATGCAGCAGTTGTAAGGAATTATTTAGAGATGTGTCATCCAAACATAGGTTAAGGAATTATTTAGAGATGTGTCATCCAAACATAGGTTCACATATGCAGCAGTTATAAGGAATATTTAGAGGTGTGTCATCCAAACATAGGTTCACATATGCAGCAGTTGTAAGGAATTATTTAGAGATGTGTCATCCAAACATAGGTTCACATATGCAGCAGTCGTAAGCAATTATTTAGAGATGTGTCATCCAAAAATAGGTTCACATATGCAGCAGTTGTAAGGAATTATTTAGAGATGTGTCATCCAAACATAGGTTCACATATGCAGCAGTTATAAGGAATATTTAGAGGTGTGTCATCCAAACATAGGTTCACATATGCAGCAGTTGTAAGGAATTATTTAGAGATGTGTCATCCAAACATAGGTTCACATATGCAGCAGTTGTAAGGAATTATTCAGAGATGTGTCATCCAAACATAGGTTCACATATGCAGCAGTTATAAGGAATTATTTAGAGATGTGTCATCCAAACATAGGTTCACATATGCAGCAGTTGTAAGGAATTATTCAGAGATGTGTCATCAAAACATAGCAACAGTTGTAATGAATTAAATTTAATTAAACCTATAGAGATTATCTATTCATTGACGCTCCTTACATTATTATATCGTAAAATGTTACAAACATAAGCCATATCGTAATCCAGGGATGTCAAGGTCAGAGCACGTGAAAGACTCTACGTGCTCCCAAGCGCTCACGGGTTCCAATGAATCTATTCTGCAGGCAGTAGCAGTGAAAAAGAAGGGGTGAGCAAAATGAACTCTATTGGCCTACCACTGCAAGATGAATTAAACTGCTCTTCAGTAATAGATAATGTGTTACGCTCATACAAGAAAACAAGAAATAAAAGCATGTTTTGCAGCATGTACCTCTCTAATAAATGCAATTAATTATAAAATAGTAGGATATAACAAATAATAAACATAGTTTCTCTTTAACTGAAGCAGTACATAATGAGGCTTATAATTAGCCTAATTATTGTTATTAACTATTACATAATCATGTAGGCCTACTACTTATATGAGCATAATCACACTTCTAGAAACAAATTTAAATTCCTGACTTCTCGCGTAATTCAGAAGTGCTGTTTCTGATTTTTGCCGACCCCAGCCTTCTTATGTCGTGAAATGTTGTTTCCTGCAGCTAAATAATTTCTAATGGAAGACCTGAATTGACTAACATTCCAAGTCCATTGAAGTAAATTTTTCAGGACCGCAAAGAAACTACATAGGCAGTGTCAATTCAGGTATTCAATTGTAACTGTGTTGGTATATTTTCTGGATTTGATGAGTAAGGATCACAAAACAATATTCCAACTTTGGCTGGAGCAGGTCAATATCTTTAAATCGTCTATTTAACTCTTCCCAAGATTTTTTTTAAATCATTGCAATATTTTACACTGTTGAGCAGAAGTTCAGTGACTGAAGGCGCTGAAATTATAAAAATTGTGCTGTGAGATCTATGGACACAACTCGTAACTGATATGTAACGAGTCTACGCCATTAGCAGCGCACACTTTTGTTTGTACTTTATTCTGTAAACATAAATACAATATTGTGAAGAAGAATCTGTACAATACATCTTCAAATACATTTACTACTATTTAATGTCAATAAAAACAAACTAATTTGAATATTATATGATTCTGTAGATGAACTAATAATTTCAGGTGTTCGACACTGCTTGTCCTTGTAACTAAATAATTTCCACAAACCAACAAAGAGCATCACCTCATCTTTCACTTACATAAGTGGTTAAAAGTCTAGTCAGCCTGAAACTTACTGAACGACTTCTTCATCAATATGTAATGTACAACCCTTGTGTTCATCAGCGACTTGTACCTGCGTGTATTACGTGCTCTGATCAGCGCATACGGCTATGAGAACGTTTGCGCTCTCGTTGACATCACTGGAACGAACGATAATAATTTTGGAAAATCCTGTATATCATCCTATATTTTCTTTCACATAATTTTGTTTGCATAATAAATTAATTATTTACTTTTAATTCAATACTATGTGCTAACCAATCGTGCTCATCCCTACGTATTATAATTTAAATTTTTATTATAAGGTGATCACTATTCGAGGAAATTGAAACTGGATAGAGAAACTCATTTGTCCAAAATAGGTTGACAAATAATGAAGTTACAAATGAGATAAATTTACATCTAGTTTATTGATAATTTCCAATTACAGTTTAAATTATGTAACTTAAATAAGATGTACTTCCATAAACAGATGTAAATTTTGATGTGATCCCTAGACTGAAACAAATTCTCATGTCAATGAGCGATCAGCAAATTTCATGCGGAATGTATTGACGAAACAACATCCCATTAATCAAACATTCAGTCATAGATCACGTATTGCCGACATTATTGGTGATTATTGATGATACATTGAGAGAATTCTGGATATATAGGATGGAGGATTAACCCCACTTCTACCGCCAGACTAGTCCCTGGTCAATAACACATATTGGAAGGCAGCACCTAATTGCTACTGCCTCAATAATCTTTTGATGAATGATATTTATCAAATGCCTCTAAATGAAATATCTTGCAATTATTTTCTTTAAAGTTTTCATTAGAGTTCTACAAATCTGTTGAAAATTAATGATTGTTACTTTACATTTGAACAGTTTCATATTTTGCATAATGGAAAGATTATTGAAAATAAAAGATTGTTCAAACATTGTTTCCTACCATAATTTGAGTTTGACGCTTACCTTTACGAAAAGACCACGAATTTAGTATCAATGGGTTGTCATGATTTAATGATTTTTTTTTTATCTGAAAATGAAATAAAATCAGATCTGTGAATATATATTTATTTAATCTACTTCTCTTGCTGCCGTTTATTTGATCTCACAAACTTGGTCATTGCGTAAAACTTGTAAACAACCACACAGTTACGGTTACCAAATCTTACAAAACTCCTAACTTTGGGAACTAGGTGTTTTATGTGGACATAGAGAAGTGATCTATTGAACTCTTCAGGAGATGATGGAACGATGTGAGATGGAATGAGTCAACTCTTTAATACTGAGACAAAAAAATAATCTTTGAAGAAAACATATCAATCTTCTTCCAAATCAACACCATTATTCGATGTTCAAAGTAGTGTGCGTGTGTGTGCGTGCGTGTGTGTATGTCCTTTTCTTCTTCTTGAACATATTATATTGCTCCACCGATTAGTAGAATGTGTTTGAGTCTAAAGCAGGGATGAAAACTGTGCTCCACTCAATTTATTCATTAAACGATAGGGAGAATGAGAGAACAGTTTGAAAACGTCACAAAACGAAAGCTCTGGCCTTGTGAATGGGGGAACGAACTATTTCTCCATGCTTCCATCCCTGTCTTCCTGAGTTCTGCAACCCAGGTCTAAAGAAAGCAGGAAAACAGTACAACAAAGTCTGTTGCTGTGACGAGAATCCAAGCCCCCGCATCCAGGTAAGGCATCATGTCACAAACACGTTCACGTTTGAGTATTTCTGATAAAGTAAATATTATGCAACGCCTTGAAAACGGCGCAAATAAGTAATAAAGGTTATTGATGCAGAATTTAAAGTAATATTTATTTATTTATAGATTTACTTATTTATTTATTATTTATTTATTTGCTTATTTATTTATCTATTTATCTATTATTTAACTATTAGTTTGTCTGTTTACTTCCTTGCTTGCTTGCAATATGTCCATATTAACGTTATAACACATTCACTTTTTTATAATGAATTAACAACTCTTAAATATTCATTCCCGTGTGATCGATTTTATACTGTCCATAATATTCCTTTACTTCCATGTTCTACCTAAATATGATGATTTGCCAATTGCAGGGACTTGCTCTGCATGTTATGTCTAAGTAGGTAAACATTGACTTTCTCCTATATCGACGTAGCAGTGTATGAGCCCATCCGTTACTTGTTGGAACATCCTGAGTTTCTTTTTTCTTTCTGTGGCTTATATTTTCCCTAACCATTTTAATTATTTTGTTTTTGTCATTCTTGATATAAACTATTACTGTCTACTGACAAACTTCCATTAGTTATAAAGCATCATTAAACTAAACAATTTTATTAGAGACAGAAAACCTGTGGTCAAAAACCTACTGTTTGCAAGATTCAGGATGTTAATTATATCTGTATATTTAGAAAGTGCTTTATACTTTATCAGCTTACTTTTAACTGTAATTTCAACAAAATCATAATTATTTTTACAATCCATAATTAGTTTAAAAAATCAACTTGTATTTATTGTACATAAAAATGCAAGATATTAACACATAAATGTAACTACACAATAATCTTAACAAAACGGAATTACTGAAGATTTTCTTCAAAGTTGAACCCTCCTGATTCGATACAGGCTTTGATATATCATTGACAGCCTGGCCATCTCAAACATATCAGCAATTTCTCTTAACTCGTGGGCTGTAGCAACGACCCATACCATAAGATCTTCAACTGAAGCAGCTGAGGTACGGTAAAATTCGGTCTTCATGTGACTCTACGCAAAAATTCTGACGAGTTTAGATCAGGTGACCTAGATGGCCAGGATAATGGACCATCACGCCCAATCCATCCATCACGAAAAGCATTGTCAAGGCTCCTACGTACTGAACGCCGAAAATATGCTGCACTGTTTGGTTAGTGAACAGAGTTGAGGTACAGTGCAAATCCTTACGCTCTATAGGAAGTAATTTTATTATCGGATTCTTCCTTAGACACTTTCGCGAAAAACCATAATAAGGTTGGTCGGCCCGGGAATCGAACCACGGACTTCCCGAATGCATGAGCCAACTCGCTCGGGCTTCTTGAAATTTACTTGCTAGTTCTGTCAAATATATTTATAATTGAAATGACAAGACTTTAAGCAACATTGTTTTCTTCTTTGAAATGTATTGAAGGGAACAAAAACCTTCAGAAGGGAATTAAAATTACGTTATCCAAATTCATAAGACGTAATAGAAGAATGTCGCTTACTGAGAGGGATCCAAGAAAACTGTATAGGCCTACCCGTCATTTCTAACCAACGCCAAAATGCAACTCTTGGTGTATGGCCTAAGTACAGATATGGTTGTTCCATACTCCATCCAAATGTAGTCCATCTATCTATCTGTCCAATCCAGCCACCCAATTTCAGAAACTTGTCTGCACACTGTGAGACTAACAAAGTCTAGTGACATCTTAATTGATGTTATCTGGAAGGAAAGAATCAAACCACCGCAACTAAATTTTGTATATCATAAATTACGAATGTTCTACATAAAGTGTTGTGCACGGTAGTTTATGTTACTATGAATGCCATAATAATTTAACGAATCTGTGTTTAAATACTGGCGCTATTTTAAATTTATCCTGGATATTTGATTTGCTATTTTTACATAAATTCAACGGCCGCAATTTCCCAACGTAGCTACATTTTAGAGCATGCCATCAATTTAAATTCAATGCTATCCGATCACTGCAAAGAATTACTATGAGATTCTCTGCTATGGAGATTAAAACTTCAAATAAACAATGTACTTGTCCAACATGTTTTCTATTACAAATTTTTGCCTGTGTTTATAGAGACCCAGATAAAACACTTATTTGTAATGATTGCATATGCTGTATGGTTAACAATAAATAAGGGAGACATAACGTAATCCACAAGCCATAAATTTTCTTATCGATTTATTTCATTGGCTTTAATTCCGTGTATATGTTGATTATCAGCGAGATTAGCTGATATATTGCTTTAGAGGGAGTGTAACACTTGCTAATACAAAATTTACAGCTTAAATAATGATAATGTAAAGTTCAACTGTACGGAATCAAATACGTCAATGAAAATTGTGCAAATTTAATATCTCACGTTAAAGCTTACCCAAAGCATTGTTTTAATATAAATTTTACTCGTAGATGCGTTTAGCCTTTATTTCTCAGTGATTCGAGGGTTGTTTTAGTTGGAGATCAACTTAGTGACGAACTCAATCCATGAAAGGGAAACCACCACATATGCATCTAGGTTATATCGATGAAAGGATAATGTAGAGGTTCACAAAGAAACTGTTAATGAGCTCATGTCGAAATTTCCCTGAAACTGAACACAGTCTTAGAGCTCCATAGTTAATAGACATTTATAAAATTATAACTACATGTATTAACTATACAGGATGTTTAAAAAATACGGGGCATAATTTCAGGTATGTATTTCCCACATCTAGACAATCAAAATAGTTCATTACAACATGTGTCCGGAAATGCTTCATTTCCGAGTTATGGCCTTCACAACATTGAAATTCACCGGAACGTTTTTCTTTCCGCAGGTCGTTGCCGTCAAAGGAGATATTAAGAGGGCACTCTGACAGTTCATTCCGAGGCGAAGGTTACACTCAGTGTTGTGTAGACGTTAGACTGTGCGATATGTATTCAAATCAAGAGCTGGCAGAGATACACTTCATGTACGGTAAGGCGGACGGCAATGCTGCGCTGGCTCGTCGATTGTACCAGGAGAGATACCCACAGTGACAATGTCCAGATCGGAAGACATTTGTACGTCTCCATTACCGTCTGTGCGAGTATGGAAAATTTAACTCTCCTGGTTTGGGAAGAGGACGACCAAGATCTACAACTCCAGAAGTACAGGAGGAGATTCTGGAGGCTGTGAACATGACTCCTTCTATCAGCACACGAAGGGTAGCGTTGCAAGTCAATGTTCCTCATACGACTGTCTGGAGACTATTGAAAGAGTATCCTTATCATTTCCAACGTGTACAGGCCCTGTCACCAGCAGATTACCCTGCACGAGTTAGGTTCTGTCAGTGGTTCTTGCAGCAGTGTGGTGTAAATCCGAACTTTCCTGCCTTAGTATTATTAAAGATGAAGCACAGCTCACACGAGATGGCATAACAAATTTCCCCAATCAGCATGTATGGGCGTATGAAAACCCACGGGCAACTGTTCCATCTCACCAGGTGCGGTTCTCTCTCAACATGTGGGCCGGTATCATTGGTGATCGATTAGTTGGACCCCATGTACTTGTAAACAGACTTACGGGGCAGGCGTACACAAACTTCCTGGAAAACACCATAGGCTACCTCGCGTTTTAGAAGACACTCCACTGATCAATCGTCAACACATTCACTTCTTGCATGATGGCGCTCCTGCACACTTCAGTCGTACGGCTCTCCGGTACTTGGATCGAAGGTTTCCGATCGATGGATAGGTAGAGGTGGCCCAATTGCTTGGCCTCCACGCTCACCTGATCTGAAGCCTCTCGATTTATACTTGTGGGGCTATTTAAAACCATTGGTTTATTCGTCTCCGGTGCCTGATTTCGAATCCCTTCGGAATCGCATTGTGGCATGTTCTGAGGACATACGCAATACTCCTGGAGTTTGGGATCGTGTTCGCAGGTCAATGAGACATCGATGTGAGGTCTGTATTCAAGCAGAAGGTGGACATTTTGAACATCTTCTGTAATGACAACGACCTGCGGAAAGAAAAACGTTCCGGTGAATTTCAATGTTGTGAAGGCCATAACTCGGAAATGAAGCATTTCCGGACACATGTTGTAATGAACTATTTTGATTGTCTAGATGTGGGAAATACATACCTGAAATTATGCCCCGTATTTTTGAAACACCCTGTATAGTGGAAAAATCAAAACTTTAGTAAGAGGTTGTTTAAAAGTTGAGTAGCCCTCGGCCATGTGTAAATACGGTAAAACCTGGATTATACCTATCCCAGTTATACGTAGTTCTGGCTTGTACGTAATTAAGCACAAGTCCTGGAAAAATTACATTTAATTTATTTTTAAATCAATTTGAAACTGTACGTAATTCTCTTCTGTAAGTAATACAATTTTAGGCTTTGAATCATACGTATTTTTGTTCTGTTTGGCATGTAATAATGTTTCACTTCACCTTCACATAATTTGTCTTACAACTCTGAATATATTTTAATCATTTCCCACAATCTCCAAAGTCAGCTCTGGGATACGGGAAACATAAAGCCATATGACAGTGAAGACTGGCCTCTTAACATGAGTAATCTCAAGGTTACGGAACTCGTAGACTACTGTTACAGACAGGTGAATACAGAGTCAGTATGCTGTCATGGGAAATGTTCCAAACCTTTGAATGCGGTTGCAGGTCACTCAATATATGTCTAGTATTCATGTGTAACAGTGAAAGGAAGAACTACTCGCTAGAAGATAAAGTTAGATTTGTAAAAGAAGTTGAGACAAATCCTAACAAACAAAATCTGAAACTGCAAGAGGTTTGTAATAAGTTCACTTCGTCACTTTCTCGCAGCTCCAATTTCCCTTCCAAAGAAGCGTTTTCGCGTACGTTTTAAATGTTCCTCTCCCGATCTCCCATTCGTTCATTCATTCATTCATTTCTTTCTTAAAAAAAAAAAAAAAACAAAAACAAAATTTAGGAAAAAAGGAATGAATGTATGGAAAAAAGATGAAGAAAATGAGCGGATATGAGAATAAAATAAAGGTTGGTATTGTAAAAAAAAAAAAAAAAAAAGATAAGGAAGAAAGAATAGAAAAGGACAAAAGTACAGAAAATCTTCCTACTCTTCATCTTCCACCGTCTCTGCAACTCATCTCTGGAACTTTCTACCACAGCACGTCAGAGACTGTCAGACATTATCTAGTTTCAAAAATAAACTAAAATTGCACTTTTTCCATTCGGATTCCTTTCAATGATATGCCCTTTTCTCTGCGACAGTTTTGTAAAAAAATATATAAATTTCTTTTTCTTCCTTTTATTTATTTTTTTTCTCTTGATGACCAGAAAAATTTATTATCATAGCCTTCTTGTTGTGGATTTTATCCAAATTTCATATTTTTTCTTTTTTATTATTATTTTATTACATTCTATTTGTTATATTCTTCCTTACGTTTTTCCCTGTTAACTATTTCTACTAACCGAGTTGCTTTTATTATATTCAAATCTTTAGATGTGTATTTTATTTTATTTTTTCTATTATGATATTATTTCCATATTGTTTGGTGTCGATTTTGTTATGCTATTAGTTTTTGTAATATGTTAGTAGTCTGTTATTTAATTTTTTTGTTAATTTTAACTGCTTGTATACTGTGTGACCTGGTAGTGTGTAAGAGAAGGCCCTATGACCTTAACTCTTCCAGTTTAAATAAATAAATAAATAATAATAGTTTAATAATAATAGTTTAATAATAATAATAATAATAATAATAATAATAATAATGATAATAATAATGTAATAGTCCTCACATATGAAAATAAATTAAATTATATATTTACATAAGATAAAAAAAAGATTATGAAGAAAAGGAGGGTAAAGGAAGAAAAGATGATGAAGAAGAAAAGAAGTGAAAATTATAAGAAAATAAGGAGTAGAATGACACATGAAGTAGTAAATGATAAAGAAGAAAAGAACACCTAGGAAAAGGAGAGATGAGAAGAGGAGTAAAGGAATGGATACAACTACCTGTGAGATTTTAAAACAAAATTGTAAAATTTACATTGCTTTATATTGAGAAGAAATCACTTATTATATAATTCCTTCATTAAGAACAGAAGAGGGCTTAATATCTCTTATTACAAGTACCGGTATTCGCTGTAACGAGCATTTCCTGGAAGTTCACTAATAGTCGGTCTATCGAGACTGTTATAAAATCCATCGTAACCCGAATAGGATGAAATTCGAGAAGAGCGGCTCTCCTACCTTGAAGAATCCCTTTAAAGAAGGAGACTGAGTGGTTGGGGGTGGATGTTTGTGGCGGAGGGCGGATTACCACAACTAACGAGCAAGTAGGCTGTTACTTTTATCTTCACGTCTTTTCGTTAACTGAGTGCAGAGTCGGACTGGCTGTTCTCAAAAACATGCACTTGTACCTAGGATTCCTGTCTGAAATACCGTCATCCGACATGGGAAACTTACAATATTCACTTTCCTTCATTCACTGATTATGTTACATTTCCAATGACTTAAGTTTAGCTCCTTTTGGCTACAACGTATATGAACGTCAATTATGGAGCTTACCCTCAACTATGAGATATCGTAATAAAGGTGGCAATAATATTACATTGTTACTTTATTTCTCATTTTGTAAAATGTACCTACATCTTTTTCATTATTATGAATCGTAATGTTCATCTACTTCATCGCTATGGATCTGATATTCATCTACATCATTGGTATAAATCATAATATTCATCCATTTCACTCCAATGGATCATAATGTCCATTTTTCATTTCTAAGGATCCAAATGTCCATCTAATCCATTGTTATGTATCCTTATAATCTAGTTCATAGTTATCGATACTAATGCCCATTTGTTTCGTTGTTATGGATTACAATGTTCATCTATTTCAACGTTGTTAATCTATTCCTGTATTTGTATCCTAACTTCTATCTATTTCACTGCTATGGATCCTATTATTCATATATTCCACGGCTTTTATTATAATTCTCATTTATGTCAATGCTATGGATCATAATCTTCATCTATTTCGTTACTGTGAATCCGAATATGTATCTACGTATTTACATGGATATGTATTCTAATGTTAATCTGTTTCATTGCTATGGATCCTAATATTCATCTATTTCGTCGCTATGAATCCTAATGATGTCCGTTTATCTCCATTGTTATCTATTCTAATGTTCATCCATTTCACTGCTATGGATCCTAATATTAATCTGTTTCAGTGATATGGATCCTCATGTTCATCTATTTCGTTGCTATAGATCCTAATCTCTATCTATTCCATAGTTATGGAATCCTAATGTTCATCTATTTCAGTGCTATGGATACTAATGTCCATCTATTTCATTCTTATGGAACCCAATGTCCATCTATTAACGTTATTATACAGCCTAATGATAATCTGTTTCATAGATATGGATCCAAATGGTCATCTGTTCCATTGCTATGGTTATTGGAATACGAACTACAAAAAGACGTTTTGTCTTGTCAATGTGTCGAAAGTACATAATTTGGAGAACGTGACAATGCAAGTTAACACATTTTTTCCGGAATTTACATCAGTGTGAGATAGTTTGCGAGAAGCAATCAAATGGTGTAGTCAGTCTGGTTACAGCGCTTGCGTTCACAGTGACTCACAGTCACCAGTAATATCAATTAATGATAAATATAACACTAACATTATAGCCTCAGAGATAAGAACTTTAATAATGAAAAGTGTCGTCCATATTTGTATAACTTGGGTCAGAGGACATACTGGGATAGTTGGAAATGAGAGAGCCGATGAATTGGCAAAGATGGCAGCCAACTCTGATGTGCCACTGTCGTACAATTTATGTCCGATATCATATATCAAAAAAGTAGCCAAAGAACATTATGTGCAAGAATGGAACGAAAGATGGGTCAATAGTGATAAGGGAATTCTTACAAAAGAGCTGTATTTTCCAACGGTCTATGATCGTAATAAATGTAAAGTAATAACGCCAAATTTCGTACTGACACAGTTTTGACAGGGCATGGAACATTCGGGGAATACTTAAATAGATTCCATATTAAAGACGATGTAACTTGCATTTGTGGGGAGGAATCTCAAGATGTCAAATATGTATTATATGATTGTCCAGTCTTTTGCCGTCAAAGATACGAGCTTGAATTATTACTGAACACTTTAAATTATACATTTACCAAACCGTTAACCAATATACTTACCAACTCCAAATCATATAAGTATTTCATGTCCTTCTTGAATAGAATATTCGTGAAACTGTAAAATGTTAAATTATTCCGGGGAAAAAAATCGTATTAGTTCTAATCAACTATAATGAAACTGTAAGTCTTCAATTTCGCATACTATAATATTGTACTATTGGTTTTAATTTTTATTTTAATTAGGCATTTGATTTCTAATTTTGAGCCATTTCTTGTAATACCTGATTATTGCCAATTGTTGTTACTAAATAATGCATTTAATTCTTGTAAATTTTAAGCCATCTCTTAGTATAGCTATTTATTGCTTCTAAAATAACATGTTTAATAGTTATTATTGTGTGTGTATATATATATTTGTATTTAATGTATAATATATTTATATATATATCTTCCTATAACCATTAGATATAAATATAGAGACATGCATTGAGGCTTTATGAAACGATCCATTTTTTCATTAAGGTGCATTCTTGTACATAATTCATGTGAATTGTAACCTTGACCACAATTTTGTATTATAATTTTATTATTTTTTATGGCTTATAAAATATGTATCTTGATACCAACTATAACCCTAATATACCTCAGGGTGAAATAGGGTTTATTAAATTGGTTAATAAAAAAAATCAAAGAATTACTCTTGGAGAAATGTATCGTCTGACTTTAAGCTGTATTATACCATTAAAATAATTTATGAACATATTAATCGTTATTCCAGTGCATTTAAAGTGATTAATTTTGTTGCTCAAAGGTATGCATTACATCAAATCTACAGAAAATATAGAAGAAAACCACCAGTACGACACTGACTCTGCGTGAAATTGCCCATGCAAAAGTTGGCAGATTGGTAGTGGAAAGGACTAAGGGGCGAAATAAGTAAAGATGTTTTCCACCCCAAAAACTGCTTTTGTTACCTTCACAAAAGTCCACCTCACAGATAAATTGCCATTCTTCCGAGAATAAGCTTTCAAGGAAAAGTCTTTTTGCCCGTAGAAAGACACTCAACTTTAAGACTCAATCGTACAATAAAAGCATAGGTCTAATGTAACCGACATGTAAACAGAATTGTTAGGATCGTCTATGGGAGACCGAACTCAGAGTAATTCACATAAACACCTTCAGTTTTATTCTTCATTATTCAGAAACATTAGCGTCGTCCTACTCTAAATACATCTATACTAATAATAAATCTGTAGCCGAAATTTTTCTGGTAATTTTCGATTTTCCAAAAATAATTGGTCCTAACATATATAATTAACCACCCTGAAACCGAAAATCGCCTTTTTGAAATTTTTGTTTGTATGTCTGTCTGTCTGTATGTTTGTTACCTTTTCACGCGATAATGGCTGAACGGATTTCGATGAAAATTGGAATATAAATTAAGTTCGTTGTAACTTAGATTTTAGGCTATACGGTATTCAAAATACATTATTTAAAAGGGGTTATAAGAGAACCTGAATTAAAAAAATCGAAATATCTCGCGTATTATTGATTTTTGTGAAAAATATTACATAACAAAAGTTTCTTTAAAAATCATTTTCGATAAGTTTTATTCTTTGAAAAATTTTGATAGGACTGATATTTAATGAGATAAATGAGTTTTAAAATTAAAATAATTGCCATCTAAGGCCGTGTAACGAAATAAAAACAAATGACTTGGTCTATAATGGGCCTTGACAACAACAATCGAAAAAATATGAAAGATAGCCTACAGATAATGTTTTTGTGTTTGTATGAAGTAATATCGGAAGCTAAATTAACCGATTTGTATAATTAATTATTATTTCACCATTGGAAAGTATAGTTTCTCTAGATGGACATAATACTATAATGTTATTACAGTAACTTCTGATATAATAATGTAATATATAATATAATATAATATAATATAATATAATATAATATAATATAATATAATATAATATAATATAATATAATATAATATAATATGATATGATATGATATGATATGATATGATATGATATGATATGATATAATATAATATAATATATAATATAATATAATATAATATAATATAATACTATATAAAAATACGCTAATCCCTTATTCATCTGTCGTAAAAATCTTGGCTTCTTTTGATAATAATCAAAGTTGGAATTTTCAAGTTAAAGAAACGATAAAAAAATCTGTTCCTCCATTCACTGTTTGAGTTGGTTGAGAAACTTCTTGCCCCAGCAACTAAAACTTACCCTAAAAACCCTTTTGTAACGCCGCACTTCGATTATTGTGACGTTTTGTTAAGTGACCTAAGTTCTGAATTGTCAGTCAAGTTACAGCGAGCTCAGAATATGTGCGTCAGATACGTGTGCAACATCCGACGGTATGATCACATATCACCGTCCTTCGCAAGTCTCTCGTGGCTCCGACTTAAAGAACGTAGAACTTTACACTTTTTGTCTTTACTCTTTCGAATTCTGCACACTTCAACAATAAATTACCTTTTTCTGGTTTCTCTTTTCTATACTCTAACCACGACGTAAATACCAGATCACTTATCTGTGGCACGCTAAGTCTACTGTCTTCATAGAACATCTTGTTATTCATCATCTTTTACAATATCCACCTCGGTCAATGGAATTCCTTGTCACAAAGTATTAGGGGCTGCAAGACAATAAACACCTTTAAGAACAGCTTAAAAGATAACCTTATTAGCATTTCAAAATATCTCAATCTTACTGATTTAAACTATCACTGACTACATTGTTACTTTTTTCTTTAGACATCATCCTGATTGTGCTGTATTTTAATTGTCTCGTAATAATTTTTCTATTATCTAATATTATTTGAAATATATTAACATTCTATGTATTTTAGTTTAATTCTGGACAACAACAGTTTATTTCAGTGTTTAATTAATAGTTCATAGTATTTTGTTGTTTAATTTGTAAATAACTTTTGTATACATGTAGCTCTCATCTAAATCAAATTGTTGGATTCTTTGTAAGTTCATGCATATGTATATACACTTTTTGCTGGTTGAGTGGAAGAGAATGCCTTATTAACTATGCCAGCTAAAATAAATCATTATTATTATTATTATTATTATTATTATTATTATTATTATTATTATTATTATTATTATTATATAATATAAATTACAGTATTTTAAGGTTTCAGAACCACAGTGGGCCAAGCGCCATTTACTGAATACGTAGAAAACAACAAGGGTTAAAATTAAGTTATTACCATAATTCAATGGAAACATATAGCAAGTAAAATAAAGTACACACATTAAATCTAAATGATGTTAATCTTCATTAAACTATGGTTGAATGTAATAACAATTAAAAACATGTTAAAGGAATTGTCATTGCACCAAATGAGTGCTTTCTGGACCAAAATGATCGCATTTTAATTATTTAAATACAATTTAAATTAAGTAACATATTAAACGATTTATCCTTCTATCAAACACGAATGTTACCTGGATCAAACGTCCTATTTTAATTATGTAATTACTTTATATTTATTTCTAACGGGTGCAGCGGAGCGCACGGGTATGGCTAGTAAATGTTATAATTATAAAATAAAAATACATAAAATATAAATAAACATGAATATTGTATTACAATTACACACATATTTCAGATTAGATTTAGATTTATATTTATTTAATAATAACTATACACAAAAACGCTACATGAAAGTACCCCGAAAGAGCAAAGCTCGTGTTCGGGGACAGTTCCGTTTTGATAGAAATACTTGAAAACGAACATTCAATTTTACATTGTTCACCAAACATACCTATTTTTTCTGAATTTAAATTTAAGATTTTGATTAGGCCTACACAGATTATACATACCGGTAATTCACAAAAATAGAAATCTCTACTGTTTCTAAAATAAAATTTAAAATTTTTGCACTAAGATCACATTATTAAGAAGAGTAGATAGAAACATGCACAAATATACAAACTTTGTAGACAAAATACTTATGAAAAAGGTCATATAAAGATGCGATCAAAAATTGATTTTATTTTATTTAACTGTAGATGGAGGCTGATGATTCTTTTCCTTAGGTTATCTTTTGATGAAATATTTTAACTTATATTGTGTAATATACTCAAAATCCTACCTTTCATCACAGATCTCTGACAAAATATTTTATCATATTCTTTGTGAAAGAACTTTGATAGTGTAATACCAGCCTTACAGATTCGGCAATATCCAATGGCCATGAAGATCCCCGGATCTAACAACGCTGGACTAATACCTGTGGAGTTATCTAAAGGATAAGGTGTGCATCACAGTACTTAATGAGATTGTTGAACTCAAATAAAATAATCGGAGGGAGATAGAAGCCATTCTGGTCAATTTTCTGCGCCACACTAGGCCTGTAGAGTATGAAGAAGAGGGTCCAAGAACGCTCTCATGAAGGTGGTGCCATCTACAGGATAAGGTATTCAAACGATAGACGTAGTGATGAATTCCTGTATTTTGGTTACGAGTTTCACATAATGTTAAATAAATGTTTCCTTCCATGCCTAGAAATATGCATTTAACATTTTCCCATCAATAACCCTGTAGCTTGTTGTAAGAGGAAAAGCCACTAAATTTAGCTTGTTATAAGAGGAAAAGCCACTAAATTTAGCTTGTAATTATTGTAATATTAGAAACTACGTATCATCACAATCATAATGCTTTTCTTCGATTTTGAAACAATTCCGCTCACTAATAACAACTACTTCTCATCTATTTCTAATGTGACCCATATCTCGTCCAGACCACCATGATTGCGATACTTGTAATTGCGCCAAATGGGTTGCTGTATATCCGTATTGCGTTTGCGCCAGTAAATCAAACGTAATATGCAACATGTTTGTTCATAAGTTGGTACAAAATAGTACATTATGCAACGAGCCTATAATGATAGTAATTAAGAATCGAGTATGGATATTTATGAAACGAGCGCAAGCGAGTTTCATAATTTTCATACGAGCTTCTTAATTACCATTATAGGCGAGTTTCATACGACTTTTTATGCTCGACCATATTTCTAACTTGAAATTACCGGTATTCAGATGTATACATTTTATTTGTAGGTATCTGACAAGATCGGAAGTGACCTTGTTCTAGGTCGTGAATTGTGAGATGTGCGCAGACGCGAAAGTATTGATTTTTTCCGAGGAACAATAATGGCATTGACCTTGACGTAGTGCCGTTAAACTTGATAATATTATAATATTATAACCTTGATAATTGAATTCGACATTGAAAAACGAGATGACAAATTGAATTTATTTGAATATTATTTACAATTAACGCTAATTATTATAGTAACAGAACATAACCTTCTGCGACAGTATTGGATTTCCAGCCTCCGTGACTTTTCGCCAATTCTCTTTCGATTGCATATCCGAGAATAATCGATACTTGCGGTTTTATAACGGTACAAAGCTGACTTGTCATTGGCTGAACACATGTAAGCTGAGTTATCATTGGCTGAAGACCTGTACTTTAATGAGTAGATGTACTTTAATGACATGCATTAAAGGTCTGCTACAGGGCGTATAATTAGTGCATTTCGGCATGGTCGAGCATAAAATTATTTAAGATGTTAGGATACAATTTTCCGTATCACTTACAGACTACGGACTGACATGCGAATATGAGCGTGGTGTGGTTAAAAATTGTGCTTGTACAAGTAAGTAGTACATTGTCGTAATATACGTAGTAAAAATTGAAATGACTGATATGATTAAAATTTATGCTTTCATATTTTAGATCCGTTCAAATGGGAGATGTACTTTACAAAAGCAATACGAGATATTTGGCCTTCTCTGTATTTCTTTATGTAATTTTCTATCTTCGTCACTTTGTTTTCTATTTTCCTTATTTTATTGGCGTGCAGGTGCATGGCATTAATTTTCAAATAAGTTTCCATTTGAATGTTTTTTAAAACTGAAATTATTTTGAAAATATCAGGATGTATCATGCACTAATAGATTTCGTGCGCTATCAACTTAAGAAAAAAAAGTTCTTATCCAAAACTGTCGTTGGAGCAAACCCATTCCCTTAAATACAACCGTACTTTTCAATTGCAAATAAACAATAAATCTGGCGCAAACGCATTGCATCCATCTCGTCACGCTCTTGTTTGGTGGTACTTATAGGACAATTTTCAGGTATTCGGAATTTTGTCATCGTTATAATATACTCACAAAACACATTTTAAAAGATCTTAAACTTCTTAAAATAATAATTTTGTCTCAAAATAACTTATCTTAATTTAATAAGCAAAACAGCGTCCAACTGAATAAATGGCTCAGAACTGTTTACTTCAGAGTTATTTGATAATATTTCTATTCACGTTATCGTTGTTGAAAGTGAGCTCATTCGAATTTCCACATGAATATGTACTCTATGTAATTTGTTCTGGCTTCTCTTTTTAATCATAGAATACAAAATACAGATCGTATGAATTTTTAAAATATTTGTTAATTATCATACCTATAGAGGTAAACAAAGGGTGAAATATTACCATCGGTAGTAAATAATTGACAGCTAGACTGATAGATGCATTTTATCCATTCGCGTTTCCAAAATGAAATCGATATTTAAACTTAAATTATATAACAATACCAGCAGCAACATTCCTGTCAATTATCAAATGCCAATCACCTCGTGCGGTCAATGCATGAGCGTGGAGAAATACATCGGCAGGACAGTGCGTGTGGACCGTTAAAATTCTGGATCCATATTTTCGTATCCTTTATTATCATTGATTAAAAACTGACATTTCATAAAATTTCCAACATTGCCTGTCAGAATGTGAGATGGAATAATATTCTAATACAGAGCAGCAGCAAATGAGTCAGACTGTCATAATGGACATCAAACTTGGAAGATTTACCTTTCTTTCGTACAACAATGTAGGCCTACTAAGTATTTATGGCCTATTTGAAGGACTACGGTTTCGGCCTATCACTTCAGCGGCGTTTTCATTTTTCTGCTAAGAAACTTAAAAATGCCTGCACTGTCTACGTTTCCACTAGTAATTTGCGATTTTTCATTTTTGTATATATTATTTTGAGGCTCGATTGATAGAAATCAACAAATATGAGCCGTTCAGAGCAAAATTGGTGTAAGTAAAATTTGCTAATGAGGTTTAAAGTAAAAATTCTGTAAAATACAGCGCAAAGTAGCAGTTAATATGTCCTTTGTGCTATCCACTGACTACTAACAGTTTACATAAATTGAATATTAATTGCTGCTTTGCACTGTATTTTACAGAATGTTTACTTTAACCCTCATTACCCATTTTGACTTACACCACTTCTGCTCTGAACGGCTCATATATACAGTGTGTTTCAAAATATGGGGCATAATTTCAGGTATTTCCCACATGTAGACAATCAAAATAGTTCATTACAACAGGTGTCCGGAAATGCTTCATTTCAACAATAGTTATGGCCTTCACAACATTGAAATTCACCGAACGTTTTACTTTCCGCAGGTCGTTTCATTACAGAAGATGTTCAAAATGTCCACCTCCTGCTTGAATACAGACCTCTCATCGATGTCTCATTGACCTGCGAACACGATCCTAAACTCCAGGAGTATTGCGTATGTCCTCAGAACATCCCACATCTTCGATTCCGAAGATTCCAAATCAGGCACCGGAGACGAATAAACCAATGATTTTAAATGGCCCCTGTGTAGAAATCGAGAGGGTTCAGATCAGGTGAGCGTGGAGGCCAAGCAACTTTTTTTATTGGGCCACCTTTACCTATCCATCGATCTGCCAGCTCTTGATTTGAATACATGTCGATAATGCCGGTAACGCCTACACAACACTGAATGTAACCTTTGCCTCGGAATGAACTGTCAGAGTGCCCTCTTAATGTCTCCTTTGACGGCAACGACCTGCGGAAAGAAAAACGTTCCGGTGAATTTCAATGTTGTGAAGGCCATAAGTCGGAAATAAAGCATTTCCGGACACATGTTGTAATGAACTATTTTGATTGTCTACATGTGGGAAATACATAAAAATTATGCCCAGTATTTTGAAACACCCTGTATATATATATTTATAATGATTATATATTGCATATCTCTAAAAATAATATATATTAAAGCCTAAAGCCTAAAATCATATGTCACTAACCTGTGAAATTATGTGTGTAAAGAATGGAAGTAATGTAACTGTGTAGTTTTCAACAGCTTATTCCTTGGACAAAGTACGAGTTCAACAAAAAATAGTTCAACAACTACAATCTGATCCGTTTGGGTATGGATAATATTAATTTATTATTATAAAGCCATTATGATAGGAGGAAAAATTTCTTGCTGGTTAAATTATGATTAAAAGATGGGAGTTTCCATTATGAATATCAGCAATACATAATCTGAAAGGAGAAATGAAAACTGTAGATGATAAAATGGCTGCTAATAATCAACAGTGGGCACAATGTGTTCTTTGGAATGCTAAATTCGAGAGCGTTAAAAGAGTTCAAAGGGAATTTCGACGTGAGTATAGTGTACGTAATAAGAAATACGATCCATAATGTTGCAGTATCGAACATTTATAGAAACATGTTCTGTGTTAAAAAAAAAAAAAAAACATGGAGGTCGCAGGCGAAACCCAGTAGGAGAAGGAGCTATCTCTTGGCTTGGCCGCCAAACTCTCCAGATCTAACCCCTCCTGACTTCTTCGTCTGGGCTTTTGTTAAAGACATTATCTATTCACAGTAACTCAGGAACATTGATGATCTTAGAGTAAAAATTACTCAAGCTTTCCAACAAATCACCCCTTTTGTTACAACAGACATGAGCTGAATTGCATAAATGTTATGAGTTGTACAGTGTGCGCAATGGAGGTCATGTTGAGGTGTGAGGAATCTTCCATCTTTCAGTATTGTATGCGCAAAGTTTCAACAAATTAAGTTCATTAGTAAATGTTTTACAGTGTTTTATTTTATCCATGCCCAAACGGTCACCCTTTATATTAGTGTAAAATAAATACTTTTTTCATACGACACTTTTTTGTACTCTTAACATTAGGTAACTTATAAGGAATGATTTATCCCTTTGTAGTTTTTCAGTAGATTTGGCGGTCTTCTTGATAATTAAATAAGTAAATAGCGCGTATCGTTATATCCTGGCATTAGAAAATCTGGCAACCCTAATCCAGCGACAAAGGGACGGAATACTGCTATTCAGTTCGAGTGTGTGTGTGTTTTCGTAGGTGAGACGGCAATTTTCTGTTGCCAAATTAAGCACACTTTCAGCCCAATTTTCTAATCGACCATGCTCTTAATTATAAACCGTATAATGGGTTCTTTTATTTTTAAGGGAGTCATCAAGACCCAAAATGAAAAAAATTACTATTTAATTTGTTTTACACTTTATGAAAGTATGATTAATTCTACTCTATTTGGTGTTTGGTTTATTAAAATATTCGAATACAGTCAACCCCGGATTCAGTGAACCTATGCGGACTTGCATATTTCATTCACTATATCCGAAGTGTCTCGCCCTTAACCTTAAATGACAGAAAAGAACGAAATTGTGAACAAGAAAATAAAATATTTATTTTTTTGTAGAATGGATTACACTGTATACTGTATACTGTTACTCACAGTTGATTTACTTAAACTATGCTGTCGACCCACGTCTGCTTGCGAAATACCACGTTCAGTGTCACTTATAATATTCGCCTTATCTTCCAAAAAAACACTTTACGCTTCGACATTTTTATACAGTACATTCACTGTTGGAACACTAGAAATAAGACGACCAGGTAGAAATTACAAACGCTGTTATGGTGTGACTGTGTACTCAGCCTTGGATTTTCCCGGGTCCCTCAATGGAAGCTGGGAGATGGTTGATGGAGTTTGAAACCTATCGAAATCTTACCTTCATTTATGCTCTGGACATAATGTCCGTCCCCTTTTAATAAAAGAAGATAATTTCATTTTCCGTTGTTTCGATGCTATACGTCATAATCGAAATGTTTCTGAGAACAAAAGGCAACCCATTGACGGTGGAGGATTAGAAATAACAGTAGAGTAGAGTGCCTGAGAAATCTATCTATCTATCTGTCTGTCTGTCTGTCTGTCTGTCTGTCTATCTATCTATCTATCTATCTATCTATCTATCTATCTATCTACCTGTCTGTCTGTCTGTCTATCTATCTACCTATCTATTTATTCAACCCTTTGACGGTGGAGTGAAGCAAGGTCGTCACGTGTTGCCTGGATTTACAGTAGCCTACAGCTCATTATCTAGGAATCACTAATCCTACCTTTGGCCTTTGACTAAAGGAGTAAGAAACTTAGAATGTTGTTCTCAACACATTCTTTCAATTTTATACAAGAAGGTCTGACTTAAAATAAGAATTTGTCAGGACGCAAGGTTCACTATAACCGAAGTGAGGGCTCACTATAAACGGAAATATTAATGTACTTTTTAATGTATGCGGGTCGGGACCAACGGTCTAGGTTCACTATAGCCGAATGTTCACTATATCCAGAGTTGACTGTATTTACTATTTAAGTACATTTGCACTGTTGTAGATCTTCAACAACTCTTTCAACAGCTCAGACACAGTTTTGTCGCGTCGTTGCCTGTGTACACACGCTCATTCAAACTTATCGAACACACAGTAACGACAAAAATGTCGTTCAACAATTTGTCGCCTGTGTACACATAGCCATAATGTATTCTATTGTCTCTTTCAATCCGCACAATTATATTATTCCCACCCTGAATATGCACTATACTGTACAATCCAATCATTTGCTTGAAAATCTCTTGAAACGCATTTCCATAGTGTTAGCGTATCATTTTAAATTAAGGAGTAAATCCATATTCAGTTAGTAAAACTTTTGAAAGTTGAGATGCTGAATTTCAAGACAGGTTGTAGAGCACCTCGTAAATCTATCCGCACAGTGGCGGCTCGTGATAAAATGTTACGTGTGTTCAAAATTTTGTGTTCCAAAACCGAAGAGAATTTGAAATCGTACGCCTATCCTGTTTAGCCAGTAAATATTATTCTTAAATAATATAAACCACCATACAGATATTTAATATCATAACACCATCACATACAGCCAGCACGTGTTTGAAAGGCAAATTATGCTATTATGCTAACACTAAAATGTAGTAATTCACAAACTACACTCCCGTAGCAGCACTGTACACATCTACACACGTTCACACTGTGAGAAATGCTGACACCTACAGGCTAAAATACAGACTATTAAATTTCCTCCTCGAGATGTCTTTGCTCGAGATATATTCGTAGCACGTGAACAATAGGCATCGATGCACCTGACATCTGTAGGATAGATTCACTTGACGAATCATAAGCGACCAGCGAAAGACAATTTTCTCCCGCGAATGCGTAAAATTCCTGTGAACTTCTTGAAAAGAGCACGGCGTGTACGTGAACGCATGTTGCCAAGTTTACATAAGAAGTTTATGCAAGATGCGGGAAGTTTAAAATATTCGATTCTGATATTCTACAGCCTCACTGTGTCAATACGGTATCTATATATATAATTTGAACTGGTAATGGAAATTACGGAAAAACGGCTGAACTGATTTTAATAAATGGCCCCTTATTTTGAAGCTTGGAACCCAAAGGTTTTCAGAAAAATAGTAGTTTTCAGTGAAATGCCAATTTTCCTACATCATTTTCCTATTTTTCAAAATCCATCTGTCTTCAGTTTTGAGAACTAATTGCATTTTAGCACATTTTAGAATAAAACAAAACACATACTGCAATAAACAATAGCTATTACACGAAGGCCATGACCTGCAGGATTACCGGCATATTATTTAGAGCTCAAATTCAATTGGTTATTAAATCTTCAAGACTTGCTAAAATAATTTACAGGTCTGATTCTGCGGTGTGTAATTTTCTGTACAAAACTGTGTATTGGATATTAAAATCTACAAATTTGAGGTGACATTATTACCATTAGAAATGAAATATTATTATAGTTAATGCCAGGATGTGACTAGGTATTTTTCATTAATTATGCATATTAATGTTATATTGATGATATGAAAGTGAAACGTTTTGGGGTTATATAAGTAGATGTAGAGAATATGTTAAATTAAATCTTCATTTCTGTAATTTACTGAGTAGCGGCTATATGGTATATATGTATATGTATAAGTATATATATAACTGCTAAACTTACGTAAGATAATAATATTGTTATTAAAAATCAAATTTTTATAGTTATTAATCAAGTGGAGCTGGATATTTTTCATATACTTAATGGCGGTGTGGTGTAGATATTTATATGAGTCATTCTCTTCAGTATTGGCTCGAGAGAGTGCAAAAATTACAGTTAATAAGGAAAGACCGAAAGGTATTACTTATAAAATAAGAGGCCTACAAATTTTGAAGTCTCTCGATCACTTCAGCAAGATCTCTTAGCAGGTAGTTCACATGCAGCAGCTATACCAAGATGCTATTTTTCGAAAGCATAGAAAACCTGATTTTATTTTTTTTTTTTAACTTTCACCTACAATCTACATTGACCTGAAATAGCTATTGCTTTACTCCCACATGAAAAATCCACTGATCATTTTGACATTGTTACTTGCAATTTTCGCGTTGAAACTGAAAAAGTGAAGGTGGATAGGTTCAAGAAAAAATATTAGGCATAAAAATCCATTCAGAGGGAGTATGTTTCATTCTTATGGAAGCAAATAACTTTCAAAATGTCTGGTATTCTTTATTGAAAATAAATCTAAAAAAAAAAAAATATTTGAACGTCTAATGAACTTAGTGTGCAGCATTTGCTGCACAAGCCACTAGTTAAATTATAAAACTAGCCGTGTATTGATGGAAACAAGGTGTTCACGTGCTCTTATTGACGCACCGCCACTGCGTCCGCATCTCTCGGTACTCGCAGGCAGGGCTAATCCCTACTGGAGCTGACCATCAATCAACGCGGCCACGTTGCCCGATCGGCCGAGAAAGAGACATCTGGCGCGACTGGTGACAGTGATCGCATTATTATCACGGTGTGAATGGAGTGCTTGTTGTCCTGGCAACGATTTGTAACAATTACTGGCAGCCATCGCATTGTTTGGCTTGGATCCGGTTTGGCTGACAAGGAGGACAGGTAACAACACATTACCCAATTGATTTATGGATCCCGGCCCCATAGGTAAAGACAGCTCTGTTACCAGTGAATATCGCCAATGGATATACGGGCGCAGACCGCTCAAAAGAAACAAAAACTAGAAACATGGTTCACATCATAATGGTTACTTGTAACTGTCATATTGATGTTTAACATCACACTATCATCATCATCATCATCATGATCATCATCATCATCCACACCTGTGGAGTAACGGTCAGAGCGTCTGGCCGCGAAACCAGGTGGCCCGGGTTCGAATCCCGGTCGGGGCAAGTTACCTGGTCGAGGTTTTTTCCGGGGTTTTCCCTCTACCCAATACGAGCAAATGCTGGGTAACTTTCGGTGCTGGACCCCGGATCATTTCACCGGCATTATCACCTTCATTTCATTCAGACGCTAAATAACCTAGATGTTGATACAGCGTCGTAAAATAACCCAATAAAATTAAAAAAATCATCATCATACCAGTCATCGTTATTGTCATCATGGTCTCAATCAAACCATTGTCATCCTTGTAGTCCTTTTCACTGTCGTATTGCTCATCGTTAGAGCCCGGATGTTAGGCAAAATGCCTTTTTTAAACTGAGTGTATGTATGAAAGACCTATTGAAGATAAACACGTTTCCACACGCAAATCAAGATTTCAGGTATAACTCCCTGTAAAGTTGATTTGAATAATTTTCAAGGGAAAAATTGTTCCGGGGCCGGGCGTTGAACCCGGGACCTTTGGTTTAACGTACCAACGCTCTACCAACTGAGCTACCCGGGAACTCTACCCGACACCGATCCAATTTCTCCCCCTATATCCACAGACCTCAAAGTGGGCTGACAAGCGTCAAGCAACCAACTTCGAGTGCACACTAACTCCGTGTGACTTTTATTGTGGTTTTCTGTTAACGAACAGTGACGTGTATTATGCAAATCAAGATTTCGGGTATAACTCCCTGTAAAGTTGATTTGAATAATTTTCAAGAGAAAAATTATTCCGGGGCCGGACATCGAACCCGGGACATTTGGTTTAACGTACCAACGATCTACCAACTGAGCTACCCGGGAACTCTATCCGACACCGATCCAATTTCTCCCTCTATATCCACAGACCTCAAAGTGGGCTGACAACCGTCAAGCAACCAACTTCGAGTGCACACTAACTCCGTGTGACTTTTATTGTGGTTTTCTGTTAACGAACAGTGACGTGTATTATGCAAATCAAGATTTCGGGTATAACTCCCTGTATAGTTGATTTGAATAATTTTCAAGGGAAAAATTGTTCCGGGGCCGGGCATCGAACCCGGGACATTTGGTTTAACGTACCAACGCTCTACCAACTGAGCTAAGGAAAAACTCTACCCGACACCGATCCAATTTCTCCTCTATATCCACAGACACGTCACTGTTCGTTAACAGAAAACCACAATAAAAGTCACACGGAGTTAGTGTGCACTCGAAGTTGGTTGCTTGACGGTTGTCAGCCCACTTTGAGGTCTGTGGATATAGAGGAGAAATTGGATCGGTGTCGGGTAGAGTTCCCGGGTAGCTCAGTTGGTAGAACGTTCGTCAGGAACAATTTCTTATTTTAGCTCCTGTTGCGTATTTTAAAAATGCCTTATTTAGCCTTTTTTTTTTTAAGTAACATATTTTTAATGCATTTAAAATAAAACTGCAAGGACACGTTTGGGGACGATAGGCCGAATTTTTATTTTGCCTTTTGTTTCCTATTTTAGCTCCTGTTGCGTATTTTAAGGTTAAATGCCTTATTTAGCCTTTTTTTTACGTCGTTGTTCTACATTTTCTATATTTTTAATGCATTTAAAATAAACCGCACATAAATTATATAAAAAAAAAAACAAAAAAGAACGGTTGCACAAATTAAAAATATATATTCACCTCACACAAATATTCACCTCTTAGCCTCAAATATTTTCCTAAGCACCTTATTCTCAAACACCCTTAGCCTCTTTTGCTCTCTCAAAGTGAGAGTCCAAATTTCACAACCATACAGAAGAACCGGTAATATAACTGGGACTATACCATCCGAAACTATATTCCAGTTATTCCCAACGCGGAGGGAAGTCAGAATGCTCGTGAAATTTAAAGTGATTTCAACCAACATAATTCCCGAGCTAATGTAACATTTTAACAATTACATAACTACGCCTGTTTGCGGGCGGGAACGTGGATTATCCGCACTAGAGATCGCTCTGCGGACAGCTGTACAGTCCCTTCAAGGGCCATACAATTTGATTCCACTTGGAACCGTGCGAGCAGACCGACCGACGGAGCAAACAGGATGTGTTACACCCTCTTCACGTCGTAGTTTCCACCCTGACTACATTACTGCTATGAGTTCGCCCCATCCCTCTTCAGCTGAAGCACTACGCAAGTCAGTACCGAAATCCCAAAGCGGTCACAACAGTTTGTTGTATACAGGATCTTCAACAACAAGGACTACTCTACAGGAGTTGTATTTATATGTTAACACTTGTTTTTGCTTTCGTCATTCGGCACTATACAGTGTGTGTGAAAACTTCGGAGTCACATTTTATTACTCGCTAATTCAAGATATGGTTACTGTTAGTCTACATCATAGCTGCCAATTACAACGATAAGATAATATACGTAATGTGTAAATATTCTCATCTTACTAATACGCTTACATGACTAAGTGCCTGATTTTTGTTGAGACAAAACTCCTGATTTAGGTGCTATATATGCTTTTATTTCGGTGGGTATTTCGTGAAATAAACAGACATGTCTCCCTTTGAAAGACGCTGCAATTGTAAAATATGTGAAATTCATTATTCATCAACATCTAAAATAGTATTTTCACATTTTTACCTATGCAGCTGATTACATAATAGTACATTATGCAACAAGCCTATAATGGTAGTAATTAAGATGCGAGTATGTTTATAAAACGAGCGCAAGCGAGTTTCATAATTTTCATATGAGCGTCTTAATTACCATTATAGGCAAGTTTCATACGACTTTTTATGATCGACCATATTTCTAACTCGAAATTATTCATAAGTATTCATGTTATTGTTATGGGAGTGAGGAACGGAATTCACCTTGTGCAATAGCCTACCTCATAAATTGTGAGATGTGCGCAGACGCGAAAGTATTGATTTTTTCCGAGAAACAAAGTCGACGACCTTGATATAATCTAGAGAGTAAAATGAACATTAATATTGATATAACATTGAAATTAATTTCGACGTTGAAAAACGAGATGACAAATTGAATTTATTTGAATATTACTTACAATTAACGCTAATTATTATAGTAACAGAACATAACCTTCTGCGACAATATTGAATTTCCAGCCTCCGTGACGTTTCGCTAGTTGTCTTTCGATTGCATATCCAAGAATAATAGATACTTGGGCTTGCATATTGCTACAATGGCGTATTCTGATTGGTTGAAGAACTGAATTTTAATGAATAGGTGTAATTTAATAAGGTCCATTAAAGGGCTGCTACCAGGTGTATATTTACTACATTTCGGCATGGTCGAGCATAAAACAATTTATAAATTTGTCATTCTCCATTATATTTTACTTATTAGTACACGTACAGTTTGTTTAGTTCTATGTCAGTCCAAAATCAAATATGTCTATTAGAGATGAGCAAAACTAACTGCCGCTCTCGCTCGCTGTTTTCGCTGGATTTGTCTTTCGAGTCTCGTCTCGTCTCGTCTCGTCATTCTCGCTGCGCTTCGAGTCTCGCTCGTCATTCTCGAAATGGTATTTGGTCGGCTTGGAAATATTTCGTAACTTTGAATAACATACATCATTGAAATAAATAACATAAATGTTTAAATGAGACAAAAAGACAAAGCAGAACAGTTTCTTAGTTACAAAAATGTTCCGTTCTATTATATGATATTACCTATGGTTATATAAATAAAAAAAAACAATTCTCAAATAAATCTGCATTTCTAAGAAACATAAAACATGGCATTAATGCCTTTTTACTTCAGATTGCACACTTGATCTTAAACATATGAAAAGAATATTCCTAGCCTTTTAATAAGGGCCTAGTAATTAAATAAAAACTGGGGAACGAATTATTATACACTGAAAGATAGAGATGTTTGAAATAGGCTACTTGATTGTTTATACATATATAACAGTTGTCAAAGTAGATAAAAGTTCAGTCAGGTATGAACTGCTGACTTCGGGTCTTCGGGAGATGATCAATATATCGAGTCTCAGAAGGCTCACAACCAGTCTTTACGTCAAGGACGCGACGTAATACAAAATTTTCGTGCGGGTTTTCGGCTTTGCGGGCGCTTTTAGTCTCGTTTTCTCGATCGTTGTTCATCTCTAATGTCTATATTGCGTGAGGTGTAACTTCAAAAATGGCTTTAGATCATCTAAACCAGCGGTCATCAGCACAGTGCACCCTCGGGTTAGAGTCTCTCCGCTCATAAAACATTGCACTAGAGTGCATCCGTGGCTGCTGGCGGGTATGCTTCCTCCCTCCCCCTTCTGCACGACGGTGCATATTCAGATATACACTTACAGTCTTACTAATAAACCGTGTATAGTTTTTATACGAGACTTATGCAGAGTTGAGACAGAAAACGTTACTAATAAACCGTGAATAAGCTATGGACGTATAAACAGGCTGTAACTATACAATGGGAATTGCTTTGCAGTAGTTATATACACAAAAACCCCTTGTTTAAGCGTTGTATATAGGGGAAAAATGGCCGCCCCTTTAACAGCTGTTCGCATCGACTGTCATTTTATGATGATGTTTACCTTGTAACCACAGAAGAACAAACCAAAGATCATAGGTTTATTAGAATAATATTGCTGTAGCTTGTACTCTTTGACCAGAATGTAGTGTGGTAATCGATTAGGGCCAGTTGTACTATCGATATTTAACATGCAACACTAGAGCGCTCTACCGGATGCAGTAGAGAACCTCAGATATTCTATTACCTTTCGTAACGAAATAATGACGAAACTATGACGTAGCTGTGTAACAGTTGTACTGTTATACACGACGTATGTAGTGATTATTAGTAAGAAATTTACACACGACTTATAAACGAGCTAGTCATTGTATAAGTATAAGACAGTTAAACGTCTGTATATAGAGTTTTTATTAGTAAGACCGTTACAGTCTTACTAATAAACCGTGTATAGTTTTTATACGAGACTTATGCAGAGTTGAGACAGAAAACGTTACTAATAAACCGTGAATAAGCTATGGACGTATAAACAAGGTGTAACTATACAATGGGAATTGCTTTGCAGTAGTTATATACACGAAACCCCTTGTTTAAGCGTTGTATATAGAGAAAAAATGGCCGCCCCTCTAACAGCTGTTCGTATCGACTGTCATTTTATGAAGATGTTTACCTTGTAACCACAGAAGAACAAACCAAAGATAATAGAATTATTAGAATAATATTGCTGTAGCTTGTACCCTTTGACCAAAATGTAGTGTGGTATTCGATTAGAGCCAGTTGTACTATCGATATTTAACACGCCGCACTAGAGCGCTCTACCGGATGCAGTAGAGAACCTCAGATATTCTATTACCTTTCGTAACGAAGTAATGACGAAACTATGACGTAGCTGTGTAACAGTTATACTGTTATACACGACGTATGTAGTGATTATTAGTAAGGAATTTACACACGACTTATAAACGAGCTACTCATTGTATAAGTATAAGACAGTTAAACGTCTGTATATAGAGTTTTTATTAGTAAGACCGTTACCCGTTACCCATTTTAGCGAGTGCTGACGACCCTTATTGATCACTTCGCCACGATCTTTAGCCGTTAAACATTGGGAATATCTAATCGAAGTGTTAGACGAATCTTACACCTAGACCTTAAGTTCCAGCCCTACAAAATTATGTGGTACAGGAACTTCGGGGACGTGAATGACTCAACCTCCAAGCTGCTTGCGAGACCATATTGAAAATTGTTCCTGGCGACGCTGTTCTGAACAGCAGTGTCTAAGCTCATTTTCACTTTTCGGACTGCGTCTACGAACAAAACCTTCGGTATCGGATACCAGAAAATTCTCGAAAAAAAAAATACATCAGCAACTTCACCCCGTTACTGTTTTGTGTGCTGCTGCACAATTTGAAATAATAAGGCCATACTTTTTAGGAAGAAGGATGCACAGTCACTGTTTGAGGAGTGTATAGCTCGTGAGGGCAAGCTTTTAGACGATATTATCTTTAAAACAAAGTGATGTCAAAATGGCAAGCGTTCTTCTGTAAGATGGCTGAATAAACTGTTGAACAGGATCTATGTTCTTCTTTTTATTTATGTTCAAAATCGGGGAGATCATTCTGCAGGACCCTGCATAAGCAGAACTTTATTTTAAAATCATGACGCTATCTTTACGTCCTTTTCTTTTCGTCCAGACACATTCAGTCACAGAAACTGTATGATATATGATTCAGTTTAACACAGAAGCCCCAAAGGTTAAGCCTAATTCGAGATCAGAGACACAAGACAAGCATCACGAGTGACGGATGAGTCTTGTTTCTTTTCGTTACCTTCTCTATTATTTTCATCTCAGTGTCGTCTCTTCCTCCAGCTTCGTATTCATCTCTCCCCTTGACATTGCCTCATTAAACTTTCCCTGTGTTCACCAGAAATTCACTGGATTCCATATCGATCCAATGAATTATTTTCAAATGTCACGTGCTGTAAATAGGCTGTTTATATATTGCCTGAACTCTGCCCCCAAAATTGCATAATGACTTTATTAAGTCAAACCCAGATTTGAAATTATTGAACGATACGATAATTAGAAAGGAAATACTCGAACTTATGAAACCATATAATCATTATGAAATCTACGTTATAAATTCGTTAAGGGAAGTTCCTACTTACCACTTGCAAAATAATGGTAAAAATAGCCTATCTTCAAGTAGTCGTACATGTAATATTACTTATCAGACCTCTTTCATTTTTTGGTAATGTGTGTATATACATTAAGCTTAAAAATAAAAAAGATAGAATGGTTACTCTAGAATACATATTTTCTATTAAAATAATGTCTAAATTTAAACATATTTTTGTACACAAATACACTACACGCCTGTGACTGGGTACACTTTATTTACTTATTATAGCACACAATGAATTGAAATTTTAGCCATTTACTGCTAATAGATGCAAAAACGCACCCTATCAATAGTAATATACGTTACAAGAGCGGTATGTTGACGTTTTCATGTTCGAGGAAAAGATTGAAAAAGCGAAACGTAGTTGAGCTTTTTTAATTTCCGAGAACATGAAAACAAACATACCGCTCGTGTATCGTACATTATTTTGTGCGAAGATCGTTTATTACATACCTGAAAGACGAATTTCTGATTAGTTGCAATGAAATCTCCATCTTGGTTTCTGTTTAATGACGGCAACTTCGGAAAACCAAAATATCTTTCTTCAACATTGTTGCTAGAAAATGTTTTCTGTGTTTACTATACTCCAGCAGGCCGTGATATACGTCTGTCTTTTTTTTCCCCAGTCTATAAATGCGAACTTAAAACAAACGGTAAGGTTATGTAATGATTTATTTTTCATTTTAATATTTTAACAATATTATTTATATAACATATTGCAGTAATAACATCGGCATCTGGAATCTTGTTGATTTTTTTACGGCTTCCTTAATGTTACTTGTATCAGGAATGCAATAAGTTTCGTGGAGTAGTAGACTTTACTTAATTTTTGCAAATATTTAAAAACAATAATTAACATTGCAATTTAGTTGAAATTGCAGTGGTAAGTTTCCAATTTATAATTATTACTATGTTAAACGTCTCTAAAAATAATATGTTAAAAGCCCAAAGCAGTAAAATGAATGTCGCGCTTAAGCGGTAAGAAGAGGGAAATTGTTATGTGTGTTACGTTGGGAATACTGAACGAGGTATTTCACACTTACTGCGTATTGGTTCTGTGCGAAAAACAAGCAAATACGCACGATCTCGCACAAAATTATTAACATTTCTGCAATATTATGGAAATAGGATATTCATAGTAAAAAATATTGTGCTATACTAAGTGAATAGAGTGCACTTAATCACAGGTATGTAGTGAATTTATAATGCATATATTTATGTTTAAATTCAAGAATTACTTTGAGGAGAAACATTTACTCCAGAATAACCATTCCCTTTTTATTTTAGAGCTTAATGTGTGTACACACTAAAAAAGAAAGAGCTCTGATAAATAGCATTACATTTTATGACACTTTACAGGCTATTTATACCCGATTTTGCATGTGATAAGTTCCAACTTCCTTTAAATCTTCATAGATAGCATGCATTTTTGTATTATGCTCAAATATTATTATTTATTTCTGTGTTATTTGTGCTTGCCTACCATTCATCGTATTGTATTTTGCTCACTTTTATATATTACTGATACATTTAATTAAATGTCGTAATGTCAGTCTTATCCTGTATTGTTTCTGCTTCATTTTATAACAGGAATGTATTTATTTCCTCTGTTTGTATTATGTTAAAATTTTCAATATATTATGTCGTGTTATTTTACTTGATATTGAATATTATAACTGAACTGCCCACGAGCACGAGCTTTTGCTTCTTCGGGCGTTATTATTATTATGTATATTATTATTATTATTATTAGTATTATTATTATTATTATTATTATTATTTATTGTTACATTTTAAAAGTAGTTACATAATTAAAAGGGAAATATTTTCACGAATCAAAATATAGCAATATTAACTAACATCATCCGTGAATCTATGTCATGTAATAAGAGATCTCATACCGTTTGTAGGCTATAATTAATTCTACTCGACTCCACAGTATCATAAAACGTCACATGATTTCAGGCAATTTTGGTGTTTGCAAATCCATGATATGATTAGGTTTCCTTAAGTGATGAATTAAAAATCTTGATTTACTAATGTTATAGTCCATTACCTCTTGCTTCCAGGAACGAGTAAATTTGTTTTTAAAACCCGAGTCTGTCTCCTTCCTGCGTAGCAATTTTAAAATTTATATCTTTTAGTCTTCGCGTACAAGCAATGAAAGATGCTTAAAAATGTGTATCTCATCTCCATACACAGAATGTTTAGTAACAAGTCCTCTTGAGATACGGATTCTGGACTTCAAAATATTTTTAAGAAGTCGATGTACATTTACGTTTTAAATAACTTTGGTTCCAAGTTTTAATTACAATGTGCTTGTATTTAAAGGAAATGCTTAATACGAGTTTCCAGATCCTTAATACAAACCCTGTATTACATCATCAGTTACGAAAAATTCAGGTGTTTATTAAATTCTCTCGCAAACTTTTCAACAGATTATCCGAATATACTTCAGTTTTTCTCAGTAATTGCTGACAAACCTTTCAAATTATGCAAATACTCACAGCAATCATCTTTGGACTGAAAAATGTTCTCGGTTTAATGTTCGTGTTTTTTTCCTTCTATCTTAGAATTCCGTTTCTCTTATGGTTTCTACTTCACATCCCCGTTTATGTTTTACTTCCCACCTTAAATTGTACTGCTATTATCTGTCTCCTTTATACTTTAAATTCTCATTTTTTTAGGTTTTATAGATTAATTTATAATTTCATTCCTTCGTTCTCCTTTATGTCGTAGTATCATCCCTTTTCTTTTCGCCTTACAGCCCTAACTCTCTTTTCTTTCCTAACTCTCAGACATAGTACTCTTCTTATTTCTGTCCAGCAGTTCAGTCTCTCTTCTCCCTTCTATTTCATAGTCTCATCTCTGTTGTCCTATCTATTTCATAGTCTCATCTCTGTTGTCCTATCTATTTCATAGTCTCATCTCTGTTGTCCTATCTATTTCATAGTCTCATCTCTGTTGTCCTATCTATTTCATAGTCTCATCTCTCTTGTCCTATCTATTTCATAGTCTCATCTTTCTTCTTTTCTATTAATTACATGGTTTCATCTCTCTTGTCTGTTCTATTTCATAGCCTCACCCCTCTTCTCCCTTTTATTTCATAGCCTAATCGCTCTTCTCCCTTCTATTTCATACCCTTATCTTTCCTTGTCCCATCTATTTCACAGTCTCATCTCTCTTCTAGTTTACAGTCTCATCTCTTTTTTCCTTTCTAATTCATACTGCCATCTTCCTCCCTTCTATTTCATAGTCTCATGTCTCTTGTCCCATCTATTTCATAGTCTTACCTCTCTTCTCTCCTATTTCATCGTCTTATCTCTCGTCCCAATCTCATTCTTCTTCTCCCTTCTATTTCATAGCCTACTCGCTCTTCCCCTTCTATTTCATAATATAATATCTCTTCTCACTTCTATTTCATTGTGCCATTTTCCTGTTCCTTTTATTTCATAGTCTTATCTCTCTTCTCCCTCTAATTCATAGACTTCTCTCTTTTCCGTTCTCTGTCATATTCTCATTTCTTTTCTCCTTTCTATCTCACAGTCTCATCTCTCTTCTCTCTTCCATTACATAATCTCATCTTTCTTTACTTCTCTGTCTCTTAGTGTAATTTCTCTTCTCTTTTCTGTATCTCTATTAGTCTCTAAACTCCATCGTGCCACAGCAGTTAATCTCTCCTTTATCCTCATTTCTGTTCTATAATCTCTTATTACTTCTTGTTTCCTTCCCGTTTTATCGTTTTGTCTACATATTATTTCTTATTTACATCATCTCTAATTATTTTTCTTTTCTATAAAATAATTTTACATCATGTCTCATTCCTCTGTTCTATTTATCAATATCTTTCTTTCTTTTGTTTACTTCATTCTACAAATTCTTTCCTTACTTGTATTTCAGTAATTTACATATAATTCCTTAATATTTTAATTCATTTTTTTTTTTGCTTTCCTATAATTTTTTCTTCTCTTTTAACTCTAAACAATCTCCTTTTATTACATTACATTAACCTAATTTTGTCACGTTTCTTCTCTTATTCACATCATTTTCATAATTAAATACTCTTTGTCTACTACTTCTCACAATTTAGAAATTTTGAGAAAAGAATTTGTCTCTTAATTACCTGCATGGAACACTAACAGTAAACAATAATAAACGTGTTACTTAAGTATTTCAGAGGGATAAAATGAGAATAGCCCTATATTATTTCTTGAGGACAGTATAATTCCTCTCTGAACACCAAAGATACAAAACAATACGAAACATAAGTACGGAATTCATGGATGTGAATCCCTAATGGCGTTTGAGGACGGTGAACAAATTCTGTATTGGACTACAAGGCTTTCTCCAAACTTGCCGGGAGAGTTAAGTACGGCAGCTTGATATGGAGGAGCAAACTAACCTTTAGACTCGGGATTCTGACGTCACTAAGGAATTTATTAGTGGTATAACGCAAAGTTCGACTCCAGAAGCTCGTGTAGGGGGATGTTGGAGGGTGGGATAAAAGCGACAGGGACGTTATTCGCAGACCATTATGCAGATGACCCCGAGGCAACCCCACCCCCAACCTACAGTTTCTGCAGTATAACTCGATCGCTAAGCATATAACATGTAAAATGTGGAACTTCTAAGCTTTGCGATAATACGTGTTGATCAGTTTTTTTGTTAGCACTGGTTTTCTCTTTCGATTGAATTTTGCTCTAATATCAACTGAGAGATTGTATTGTACTGTATTGTATTGTATTGTATTGTATTTATTAACATTCCATGGCATTCATACATTGCTTCACAGCTAGAATATGGAACAAGTCAAAAAACTTAATACTTACTTACTTATTGGCTATTAAGGAACCCGGAGGTTCATTGCCGCCCTCACATAAGCCCGCCATTGGTCCCTATCCTGGGCAAGATTACTCCAGTCTCTACCATCATATCCCACCTCCCTCAAATCCATTTTAATATTATCTTCCCACCTACGTCTCGGCCTCCCAAAAGGTCTTTTCCCCTCCGGCCTCCCAACTAACACTCTATATGCATTTCTGGATTCGCCCATACGTGCTACATGTCCTGCCCATCTCAAACGTCTGGATTTTATGTTCCTAATTATGTCAGGTGAAGAATACAATGCGTGCAGCTCTGCGTTGTGTAACTTTCTCCATTCTCCTGTAACTTCATCCCTCTTAGCCCCAAATATATTCCTAAAAACCTTATTCTCAAACACCCTTAATCGCTGTTCCTCTCTCAAAGTGAGAGTCCAAGTTTCACAACCATACAGAACAACCGGTAATATAACTGTTTTATAAGTTCTAACTTTCAGATTTTTTGACAGAATAATAACACGCATTTCCCATATTTATTCTGCGTTTCATTTCCTCCCGAGTGTCATTTATATTTGTTCTGTTGCTCCAAGATATTTAAATTTTTCCACCTCTTCGAAAGATAAATCTCCAATTTTTATAGTTCCATTTCGTACTAGCCTATATTCTGGTCACGAGACATAATCATATACTTAGTCTTTTCGGGATTTACTTCCAACCCTATCGCTTTACATGCTTCAACTAGAATTTCCGCGACTTCCCTAATCGTTTGTGGATTTTCCCCTAGGATATTCACGTCATCCGCATAGACAGGAAGCTGATGTAACCCATTCAACTCCAAACCCTTTCTATTATCCTGAACTTCCCTAATGGCATAATCTAGAGCGAAGTTAAAAAGTAAAGGTGATAGTGCATCTCCCTGCTTTAGCCCGCAGTGAATTGGAAAAGCATTAGATAGAAACTGGCCTATACGAACTCTCCTGTACGTTTCACTAAGACACAATTTAATTAATCGAAGTAGTTTCTTGGGAATACCAAATTCAATAAGAATATTATATAAAACTTCTCTCTTAACCGAGTCATACGCCTTTTTGAAATCTATGAATAACTGATGTACTGTACCCTTATACTCCCATTTTTTCTCCAATATCTGTCGAATACAAAAAATCTGATCAATAGTCGATCTATTACGCCTAAAACCACACTGATGATCTCCAATAATTTCATCTACAAAGTCTTAATTTATAGTTACAGTCTAGATGAAATATATACAGAAGAGATTTACAATATAGTCTACCTGTATAACACAAAGTTTTAGTATCAATTTCATGAAGCGTTATTGAATGTCATGAATTCACCTACAGAATAGAAGGCGTGAGAAATTAGGTACTTCTTTAATTTGGCCCTACAGTAAATAATCTTATGTTATGAGTTTCATTTTTTATATCGATAGGGAGGCTATTAAAATTTTTTACTGCCATATAACGCACTCCTTTTTGATAGCATGATAGCCTTGCCGATGGAGTATGAAAGTCTTTTTGACGTGTATTTATGCTATGAGCTGTTGAATTAGTTACAAAGTTTTCACGATTACTTAAGAGGAAGATTATTAATGAAAAGATATACTGATAAGCCATGGGCATTATTTGTAGTTTATTTTAAATAGTCCTACAAGATCCCCTAGATTTGACACCTACTATTATTCTAATTACTCTTTTTTGTAATAGGAATATACTGTTACTATCTGTGGAATTTCCCCATAATATTATTCCAAAACTCATTACCGAGTGAAAGTCTGCAAAGTATATTGTTTTTAAGGTCTTGACATTTACTGTCTTTTGCATAGATTTAATAGCAAAACATGCTGAATTTAGTTTGGGGGTAATTTCTTTAATATGATCTTTCCAATTTAACACAATATCGATTTTTAAGCCAAGAAATTTGGTTGTTGCTTGTTCTTTCTAATAGGGATTTATTGTTAATTATTGGGCTAGAAATTTGCGAGGTTGAATTTGGACAGGATATAAATTGAATTATGTTAGTTTTGTTACAATTTAATACTAATTTATTGACTGAGAACCAGTCACATATTTGTCAAGAGAATTTCCTCTGTTGAAGATTGGAATGTGATGGCAAGTTAAGTGACTGTCTACACGTATTAAAAGAATTTCTTCGGGTACTACTTTTGTATATGCGTCAAAATATGTCTGTTAAATAATAAATATATTGAGTGGAAACACGTTGTTTTCCTAACTGGTTTTTAGACCAGAATCTCAGTCTGTCCTATGAGGGCTCGATAAAAAGTAATAGCAATGTTGGTATAATTTTGAAATGGCTTTATTAACAGAGGAAACACCACTTACACCCCAGGGAGATACTCTTACTCTCGTTTCTACACCTGAAGATAAGGTAGAGTCGTTATTCAAAATTATGATAATTCCTATTCATTAAGTGAAAAATGAAGTCCAAACTATTATATGTGTCCCTTTTAGCACAAACATAAATGCTGGCTTCTTAAATTCACATGTTTTCAATTGTATGTGCTTCATTACAAATTGAACTTGCACGGAAACTAATTCTTCTAAATTTCTATTTTCTTTAAGCAAGGTAAAATCAAATTCACACATATCATACACACCGGAGAAAAATAGCCACATGTGTAATCCAGAGACAGAAAAATGGAATTCGTTCACCGAGACTCCGCTTGACAGTGGGTTCGAATCCCATTGATTATTTGATTAGAAGAACTCGATATACCCAATCTCCTTCAACCTCTAATGCTTCCACAAAACCCACTTCAGATAGATATAATTCAATCAGAAATAGACCTCCTAGAACAAATCACCAAAATCAACACAGTTAAGAAAATTTAAAACAATTGGCCCTTGAAACCGTCAACATCAGACATCCGGAAGACTATTGGATAAGAATTTATACCGACGGCTCAAAAACAGACCCTCTATCTCTATCTCCCAGTTGGTTATAATCTATCTGCATATGATGGAGAAATTGAAGCTATACATGTTGCCTTAAATCAACTTTTATTCCATATGGATAAATTCACAAACGCCGTCATCCTCTCGGACTCAAAAGCTGCCATTTTGTCCATAAATAAAACTGACTACCCCTACACAGAACAAATCAATAATTGTCGAAAAGTACTTGCAACTTTAAAAGAATATGGCAAAACAGTTGTGTTACAATGGATCCCAGGACACAGTAATCTACATGGTAATGAACAGGCTGACACATTAGCTAAGAAGGGTGCCAATCTCAAAATAAACCCACGGAAACCTTCGTCATTTAGCTGAGTAAAACAATATATCAAGCAACAACAAAAAAATAATCACCAACAAGAATTGGACATAAACATTTCGCAACAACGTAGGAAATTACTGAAGGATATACCTCCTGAACCCAGAAGACTGGCAGTTGCAAGCTTTCGTCTTAACGCTGAACATGACATCCTGGGTAAACACCTCAATCGTCTTGGCATCCTTCCGTCAGCATCCTGCTTTTTGTACCATCAACAGGAAGACATGGATAGACAACATCTTGCAAAATGCCCTGCTCTGAATTCATCCAAGGAAGTCGACCGCTACTGGGAAGCCAGAACTCGAATCAATCAAATTTATGATTATTTTGAAAATTCAAATCTCTTTAGTACTAACCAATTTGGCTTTAGGAAAAGTAAATCAACAAATGATGCAATTGAGCTTTTAATAACGGAAATTTTAAGAAATTTTGAAAATAGGTCACCAGTTAATGCTACATTCTGTGATCTCACTAAAGCTTTCGATTGTGTTGATCATAATTTAATTCTGTCAAAATTAGAATTTTATGGTATTCGAGGGAAAACACTAAATATTTTTAGAACCTATCTTCATGGGAGAAGTCAATTAGTTGCTATAGGTGAAAATTGGTCAAGTCTCACCACTACACATTATGCGGGACTAATTGGTTCCCTATTATTTTTAATAGCAATAAATGACCTTCCAGAATTCATTAAAGCAATAACAATTGTGTATGCAGATGACACTACTTTTCTATGTTCTTCCTTTGCTCTAAATCAATTACATGCTCTCAATAACGACACACTATCACAGATGGCTTTATGGTTTGAATCTAATGATTTCTTGCTTAATCAAGAAAAAACCATCAACTTAACATTCAGCCTAAACTATCTAATAAATAAGGACAACAAACTCAACTACACAAAATTTCTGGGACTTTTTATAGACGCCAGTTTAACATGGGATAAGCACATCGAGTACATATGCACAAAGCTATCAAGGGTTTTATATTTACTAAAGAAATTGACTACTTGAGTTTCTCAAAATTATTTAAGATGTGCCTACTTTTCTTTCTTTTAGTCGATAATTCGATATGCCTCAATTTTCTGGGGAAATGGAACCAAAATTGGAAGCGTCTTAATTTTACAAAAGAAGGCCATTAGAATTTTTATGTAAATCAAATTATCTGGAACATTGTCGGTCACTTTTCAGATAATCACGGATTTTAACAATCATAAATTTGTATATATATATGATCTAGTACTTTACACTAGACAAATTATCGACAATTACTCATTAGTGGCCAATATACATGATCATGAAATTAGAAACAGTGAACAAATTAATATTCCATATTCTAAGATTACACAAGAGCAATACAAACTTTTTAATTATGGGGATGAAATTATATAACAAGCTCCCTAGTCAATATTATAAATTACCAATCAATAGTTTCAAAACTAGATTTTACAATTGGTTATTAAATAATCCCTTTTATTCTGTTGCTGAGTTTTTCAACACAAATTTGTATGAAATTGTATTTTAATAAATAAGTTTTAATTGTAATTTAGTTAGTTTTCTTCAATTTAAAAGTTTCAAATTATTTCATGTTTTGATTGTATTAATTAAATTTTACTGTTTCTGTTATTAGTGGTTTTTAAATGTATTTATATGTTTTTTTCAATGTATTCTGACGAAGCCTAAAACTGTATGTCTAATGACCAAATAAATTGAACTGAAAGTTTTTAATTACTTAATCCGTAGTTTTGTTCACCACTTTCTTGTTTTTCGCTCAGTCAATGATAGTGAATATCATGTACTAGGCATTAGACAAATAAATTTTCAAATATTTTCCCCTACCAAAGCTAATGCATTGCAAAACATAGTAAAACTTCTCCATAACAGATAACTTATGCGAAATTGTAAAAAGGCTTCAATTAAGAAGTGTCGCTACTTATAAAAAGCATAGGATGATGTTAAACAATACAATAAATCTACAATACCCTGGCAGAAATACATGACATGAAATAAAAATTTTTCTTCTTAATAACGAAATTTCTCAATAAAGAACCTGGACACTTAAATTTATATTTTCATAGCCAATTAAAACGATTACAATTGTTCTCCTAATTTTAGTAGTAATCAAGTCTGCATGGCAATTATTAGGCTACATATTTCTTTTGTTAATTTCATTCATTCATTCATTCATTCATTCATTCATTCATTCATTCATTCATTCATTCATTCATTCATTCATTCATTCACTCATTCATTCCTTCGTTCGTTCATTCATTCATTCCTAGGACGGGTCTTCCACTGCAAACACAGCTTTCTCCAATCGTTCCTATTTTCTGCCTTCGTTTTTGTCTCCGCATATGATCCAGATATCGTAATGTCATCTATCATCTGATATCTTCAGCCTCGAACTTTTCTACCGTTCACCATTCCTTCCAGTGCATCCTTCAGTAGGCAGTTTTTTTCTCAGCCAGTGACCCAACCAATTCCTTTTTCTCTTCCTGATCAGTTTCAGCATCATTCTTTCTTCACCCACTCTTTCCAACATAGCTTCATTTCTTATTCTGTGTGTCCATTTCACACTGCCCATCCTTCTCTACATCCATATTTCAATCCCTTCTATTCGCTTCTCTTCGCTTCGTCTCGTAATGACCATGTCTATGCCCCACACAATGCCACACTCCTCACAAAACACTACACTAGTTTCCTCCTTAGTTGTTTTTTTCCAGAGGTCCGCAGAAGATGCTCCTTTTCTATTCAAAGATTCCTTGGTTATTTTTGCAGTGTAAGCTTTCACGGCCGGAGTCTATAGATGTAGATTCATTTTCCGGGCTGAGAGGCCGTGGTCTATTATTTGGTTTTATACCAGACGTTTCGTCTGCAACTGCGGCAGACATCTTCAGTGGAGTGGTATCCGAGGTCAAGACTCTTCTCGGCGTACCTGAGGCTGATCCTGTGTCTCGAAAAATCGAAAAATCGAAAGAGAATAGGAAAAAAATTTTAAAAGGTACAAAACGCGTCCTTGCAAGGGGTTGGGGGCTGTACAAAACTAAATATGTGAGCTCCAAGCCTGTTGGCCACTAGTCTCACTCCGGTTTACGCTGCTCCCCTGAAGGAGCTCTAGAAATTTTGAAGGGAAGCCGATGGACGTAACCTCTTAGGTACCACATACGCGAGGGCTGAGATTGATCAATTGATCACGGAACGGGGCGAGGAGGAGTTGGCTGGTGTTTGCCGTTAGGATGGCAAGACGCTGTCATCTGTTGTTCGATGACAAAGCAGGTGAAGGCCGTCGGAAGAAGCGCCGTGAAATCTAAGCTGCAATTTGAGGTCCCTGTCCTTTCAATTTGCGACTTATTGAGTGACCTCGTATGTTTAATAGACTATTAATATTATCTGAACTAGGGCATACATAATTTATAATAAAGGTGGGAATATATATGGGGAAGGGCATATAGGTCCGTGGCCCATGATCCTGTGTCTGGTTGTGCGAGCGTATTTATAGTGCGGCTCGCGGGCCGAGGCCTGTTGTCGCTGCGGTCCGCGCCGCTTTGTTCGCTGCTCCCGTTCTGGGTTCCATCCTTTTGTTGTAGTGGCTTCTTATCTGTTCTGTTTAGGACCGGGTACCAACACTTGTTTAGCTTTACGCCTTCTTCCTTGCGATTAAAGTTGTTGTTGTGTTTATGTATACAACTTTAATCGCAAGGAAGAAGGCGTAAAGCTAAACAAATGTTGGTACCCGGTCCTAAACAGAACAGATAAGAAGCCACTACAACAAAGGATGGAAGGCGCGGACCGCAGCGACAACAGGTTATAAATACTCGCACAACCAGACACAGGATATTATAAATTATGTATGCCCTAGTTCAGATTCTATTAAACATATTAGGTCACTCAATAAGTCGCAAATTGAAAGGACAGGGATATCTCAAATTGCAGCTTAGATTTCACGGCGCTTCTTACGACGGCCTTCACCTGCTTTGTCATCGAACAACAGATGACGGCGTCTTGCCATCCTGACGGCAAACACCAGCCAACTCCTCCTCGCCCCGTTCCGTGATCAATTGATCAATCTCAGCCCCCTCGCGTATGTGGTACCTAAGAGGTTACGTCCAATTTCGGCTTCCCCTTCAAAATTTTCTAGAGCTCCTTCAGGGGAGCAGCGTAACCCGAGTGAGACTAGTGGCCAACAGGCTTGGAGCTCACATATTTAGTTTTGTACAGCCCCCAAACCCTTGCAAGGACGCGTTTTGCGTACCTTTTAAATTTTCCTCCCAATTCTCCTTCGATTTTTCGATTTCGACACAGGATCAGTTGCCTCAGGTACGCCGAGAAGAGTCTTGCGACCTCGGATACCACTCCACTGAAGATGTCTGCCGCAGTTGCAGACGAAACGTCTGGTATAAAACCAACTAATAGACCACGGCCTCTCAGCCCGGAAAATGAATCTACATCCTTGGTTATTGCTATCCTTTTGACTTCCTGGCAGCACCTCATAGGTTTTACACAAATAAAATAAAAACAAACGAATTTAATTCTTTTTAAGTCTTTATGCTCGACCATGCCGAAATATAGTAATTATACACCTGGTAGCAACCCTTTAATGGACCTCATTAAAGTACACCTATTCATTAAAGTTCAGGTGTTCCACCAATCAGAAAACACCATTGTACCAATATGAAAGCGCAAGTATCGATTATTCTCGGATATGCAATCGAAAGACAACTAGCGAAACGTCACGGAAGCTGGAAATCCAATACTGTCGCAGAAGGTTATGTTCTGTTACTATAATAATTAGCGTTAATTGTAAATAATATTCAAATAAATTCAATTTGTCATCTCGTTTTTCAATGTCTAAATCAATTTCAAGGTTACATCAAGATTAATGTTTATTTTGCTCTCTAGATTATATCAAGGTCAATGACATTTGTTTCTCGGAAAAAATCAATACTTTCGCGTCTGCGCACATCTCACAATTTACGAGATATTGCACAAGGTCAGTTCCGCTCCTCAGTCAGATAAGAATAACATGAATACTTATGAATAATTTCAAGTTAGAAATATGGTCGAGGTTAAAAAGTCGTATGAAACTTGCCTATGATGGTAATTAAGACGCTCATATGAAAATTAAGAAACTCGCTTGCGCTCGTTTTATAAACATACTCGCGTCTTAATTACTACCATTATAAGCTCGTTGCATAATGTACTATTATAAGAGAAAACTGAAATTTACAATATATGATCATGATATTGATATACATATTCAGAAAACACTTCAACTCTCTAGCTAAAAAATTGTGAATTTTAGAAATTTCAGTAGCGTATCGCCTTAAGTCTTTTTCTGAACCTATGCGACACCACGGTGGCAATTCACTGTATTCCGGAATTAATTGTCGAGTTATTTTGTGTTAAATTCTCTCGTGTATTTCTTAACCTTATTTCTCCGAGAGTTTTGAGTCGAAACAGAAGTGTTATTAACAGAATCCAGGGCACGGAACAAAGGCCCTAGTCGGGCACGAGCAGAATGCTAATTGAAACAGGGGCCGCGCGTATCCTCGTCATAATACCCGACATCCTAACGACACTTCAGCTCCAGATTCTAATTTTCTTCTCCATGTACGAGTAATATTACATTACGGCGAACAACTGTTCATTGCACTTACTAACAAAATCTTATTACATCCAGTTCACCTGAAATATCAGAGCTTACAGTCTCTATCTGGAAGTAATCTTTCTGGGAAAACGAACTTAGTTCTTATATAAACACACCTGAAGTTCTGAATTAGTACATTATGCAACGAGCCTATAATGGTAGTAATTAAGACGCGAGTATGTTTATGAAACGAGCGCAAGCGACTTTCATAATTTTCATACGAGCGTCTTAATTATCATTATACTAAAGTTTCATACGACTTTCTATGCTCGACCATATTTCTAACTTGAAATTATTCATAAGTATTCATGTTATTCTTATCTGACTGAGGAGCGGAACTGACCTTGTGCAATAGCTCGTAAATTGTGAGATGTGCGCAGACGCGAAAGTATTGATTTTTTCCGAGAAACAAATGTCGACATTGACCTTGATATAATCTAGAGAGTAAAATAAACATTAATCTTGATATAACCTTGAAATTGAATTAGACATTGAAAAACGACGTGACAAATTGAATTTATTTGAATATTATTTACAATTGACGCTAATTATTATAGTAACAGAACTGACTTTATTTCAAATATAGGTGATTTATTGTTGTCTTTTGATTGCATATCCGAGAATAATCGATACTTGCGCTTTCATATTGCTAAATGATATTTTCTGATTGGTGTAACACCTGAACTTTAATGAATAGGTGTACTTTAATGAGGTCCATTAAAGGGCTGCTACCAGGTGTATAATTACTACATTTCGGCATGGTCGAGCATAAAGTTATTTTGGCACTACTCAATTTTATTTATTCAATTAAAACATCAGCTCAAAGAATTAGAGTGACCACAATGATCATGAATACAATAAACATGTACAATATAAAAATTATTTATTTTTGACTTTACCTTTATATTGAATGTCACGAACAACAAATTCATCATATTCTTTAAGACATTATCACTACCTGGTGAATTGAATTGAACTGAAAGAAAGGGGAAATGGGAGGAGAAATTTAAAAGGTACGCGAAAACGCGTTCTTGAGAAGGGAATTTGGGGCTGAGAAAAACTTAATATGTGAGCTCGAAACCTGTTGGTCACTTGTCTCACTCCGGATTCCTCTGCTCTAGAAAGTTTTGAAGTGGAAAGCCGAAAATGGACGTAAACTCTTAAATACCACATGCAGGGGGGGGGGAGAACCACTAACTACTATTATTTGTTACCTCTAGGGAACGGATTTTTATGTGCTAAAAAACTTGAAAATATTAATTTTCTTGTGTATTAAAAATGGAAAATATGTATAACAATGTAAAAAATATTTTGTTTCAATATTACAAAATGTTAAGTAGGCCTATATAGCATAAAACATCACACGAGACAGTGGTGGGTGCAAATAGCTCGCTGTTGCAGTGAACAATGAAGACTTTTTCCAACTTTTCCATCACAAACCGATGTCGGTTTTCTCGGTAAACGCACGATATCGGGAGAAGGACCGTTCAACGTCACAAGAAGTTAGTCTTGCATATTTCATCAAAGGAATTTTACTGACACACAAACTCTCAATCTCACCAACGTCTTCTTGCCTTTCCAAAACTTTGACAACTTTACACATAGTATGAAATCCATAATTATTTTACAATACACTTTAAAATTTCTGTTTAATAAGTTCTACTTTGCGACCTTTGAGTGAACGAATGTTTTTTCTCAATCCCATGCACCTCATTAACTGTCTCAGTCAACAAGTTTCTTGATATTTCTAATTGCTTTATAGAGTGACAAAAAAACTCAAAATTTGCAGATGTGTAAGACAAGTCATTTTTTAAAGAACGGTTCTTAAGTAAGTTCTGAAGAATTTCAATTGATGAAACGACATCCTTATTTAGTTCATCTATAACAGATTTAAATTTTTCGAAATTGTCTGTATAACACACTACTGCTTCTAACCATGCCCCCGAACTTTGATCTTTCCTATCATTTCTTCGTAACACGCAGGCCATAGATTTTTTTTTTTTTTTTTTGGTGTTTCAAAATTTGTGTAAAAACTTTCTAAACTCTGGACATTTCAATTTATATAAAGGAATATCGGACATCGAATATCGGACAGTGCTATCTACCACCATATGGTAGTACCTGAATGACATGGTTACGTTTCTCTATGCGACATCACAGAAACATAACCATGTCAATCAGGTACTATCATATTATTGAGCCTGATACTACCCGATTCTCCCCTAAAGGAATATCAGAACTAATGAAAACGGGGTATGTGCTGCTTCACCTAAAATAACACGAGTTTGCACGCGAAGCGGGCATTCTATGTTTATTACTTGCTGCATTTTTCTCTTTCCAACACAATTTCATTTTTAATTATGTCTGTCCACTTCACACGCTCCATTGTTCTCCACATCCACATTTCAAATGCTTCTATTAGTTCCTCTTCATTTCGTCGTAATGGCCATGTTTCTGCACCATATAATGTCACACTCTATACAAAACACTTTACTAGTCTCTTCCTCACTTCTATTTCCAGAGGTCCGCAGAAGATGCTCCTTTTCCTATTAAAAGCTTCCTTTGTCATTGCTATTCTCCTTTGACTTCCTGGCTGCAGCCCATGTTACTGCTTATAGTACCAACATCCCGAGTATTTGAAGCTGTCCACTTGCTCTACTGCCTCATTTACAATTCGCACGTTTATCTTCTTTACTTTTTTTCCTATGACCATTGTCTTCGTCTTGTTAGCATTTATCTTCATTGGATACTGCTCACAGCTGTCATTTAGCTCCAGTAGTATGTCCCTTAGTATATTTCCTCTTCTGCTAACAATACCGTATCATCAGCAAATCTTCCTTCTGACATTTCTTCTCCTATCCTAACTTTCACGCGTTGTTTGATATGAAGGTTACTGAACACAGCCTCCCGTCTTTCGAATCCACGCCAATTTTCTTTAGGATCCCCGTCAGTTTATTCCAATTCACTCTGTCAGACGCCTTTTCTAAATCCACAAATACTATATACACTTCTTTATTAATGTAATCTTCATCTTACGATGTTTGGGTGACGTATATACGTCCATTGATGTGATATATTAATGAATTAAATACTATTATAGTCACAATCATGCCATGGTATGAAAGAAAAATTTCACAACCTCGAGCGGGAATCGAACCTGCGACTTCCTGTTCTCCGGTCAGGCGCTCTACCACTGAGCTATCGAGTTCGTCTCACGCCAATGGCTTGGAATTATCCTTTCATACTGGCGACTCTGTTATAGAGCACTGTCCATAGCGTCTGATTTTAGTCAGCACTGCTTATGGCTGGAAAGAAACTTTACAAATGTAATCTTCATCTCACGATGTTTGGGTGACGTATATACGTCCGTTGATGTGACATATTAATGAATTAAATACTATTATAGTCACAATCATGCCATGGTATGAAAGAAAAATTTCACAACCTCGAGCGGGAATCGAACCTGCGACTTCCTGTTCTCCGGTCAGGCGCTCTATCACTGAGCTATCGAGTTCGTCTCACGCCAAAGGCTGACTAAGATCAGACGCTATGGACAGTGCTCTATAACAGAGTCGCCAGTATGAAAGGATAATTCCGAGCCTTTGGCGTGAGACGAACTCGATAGCTCAGTGGTAGAGCGCCTGACCGGAGAACAGGAAGTCGCAGGTTCGATTCCCGCTCGAGGTTGTGAAATTTTTCTTTCATACCATGGCATGATTGTGACTATAATAGTATTTAATTCACTTCTTTATTCTTCTCTAGGTATCTTTTGTCGACTGTTCGTAGCAGTCCAATTGCATTTATCGTACCTTTTCCCTTCCTGAAGCCAAACTGCTCTTCTTCCAACTGTTTTTCCATCTTAGAATATAAACGTCGATTCAGTATTTGCAGAAGAATCTTCGCCGTGTGTGATATCAGGCTGATAGTCCTGAACTCGTCACATTTCTTGGCATTATTTTTCTTCGGTACTGGAAGCAATACTGCCTTCGTAAAATCTTCAGGCCAGTCGCCATTCTCATATAAACCAACTGTAATGTCCCTTTATTTCTTCAAATATATGAGTCGTTCAGAGCAGAAGTGGTGTAAGTCAAAAATGGGTAATGAGGGTTAAAGTAACCATTCTGTAAAATACAGCGCAAAATAGCAATTAATATTCATTTTATTTAAACTATTAACAGTCAATGGATAACACGAAGGACATATTAATTGCTACTTTGCGCTGTATTTTATAGAATTTTTACTTTAAACCTCATTATCCAATTTTGACATACATCACTTCTGCTCTGAAAGGCTCATATTACCGCGAAATCACGGCTACAATTTTAAAACCTTAAATATTTTAATGTAATATAAATCTATATGTCAGTTTTGTGCTAAATTAAACAATATATCAACATAAAAAGGAGTATATACTGATAAAACCAACATAATGATGGACCATAGTGTGCGAACCTGTCACACAAAGAGAGACAATGAATTCTCTGTCTCCCTGGAGAGCCGTTACACAGCTTTGTGTCTCACGACAAACCATTGTATTTTATGAGAGTATTTGCAACGGAAAAAAAATACTTATATTCAGCTGGAATTTGGGTCGATAATGTGAACGTCAGTCGGTTATGAGAACTGTAGCATGACGAGACCGGCTCATCGGACTGTATCGGGAGACGGGTTCGCCCATTTGGAACATGATAACGTAAGCACTCAGTGTTACAGGACTGATACCTAACTTGTCCTCTCTCTATTTCTCCACGCACTGGCTTACGACATTGTGGCTTCGGAGGAACAAGAGTTGCTGCCTTCTCGAGGGGCGAGTACGTGAAACAATACAACAGTAGTAATTTAATTACAAATTCATGTCCCAAAATGAACAATGGAACTCGAAGTAACTGAACTGTGTTTCTTGATAGCAGTTACAGATTACAGTGTAAATAAGAAATTAGAAAAGAACTATGCAAATAATAGGTACTTAAAGAAAATAATATGAAGAGGTGCTGTACAATGTCAGTAGATCTACTTGTAGCTTTTAATGAAGAAACTCGCAGGTGACAGAGATTCAAGAAAAAAATATTCTGAACTAGTCTTTAAAACCAATGTCTTCCATTTATAAAGGAGGTAGAAAAGAATAGAATAGAATAGAATAGAATAGAATAGAATAGAATAGAATAGAATAGGATAGAATAGGATAGGATAGAATAGAATAGAATAGGATAGAATAGGATAGGATAGGATAGAATAGAATAGGATAGGATAGGAGAGAATAGAATAGAATAGGATAGGATAGGATAGAATAGAATAGGATAGAATAGAATATAGGATAGGATAGGATAGAATAGGATAGAACTAGGATAGAATAGATAGAATAGAATAGAATAGAATAGAATAGGATAGGATAGGATAGAATATAATAGAATAGAATAGGACAGGATAGAATAGAATAGGATAGAATAGGATAGAATAGAATAGAATAGAATAGGATAGGATAGGATAGAATAGAATAGGATAGGATAGAATAGAATAGAATAATAGAATAGGATAGGATAGAATAGGATAGGATAGGATAGAATAGAATAGAATAGGATATAGAATAGAATAGGATAGGATAGGATAGAATAGGATAGAATAGAATAGAATAGAATAGAACAGAATAGAATAGAATAGGATAGAATAGGATAGGATAGAATAGGATAGAATAGAATAGAATAGAATAGAATAGAATAGAATAGAATAGGATAGAATAGAATAGGATAGGATAGAATAGAATAGAATAGAATAGGATAGAATAGGATAGAATAGAATAGAATAGAATATGATAGAATAGAATAGGATAGAATAGAATAGGATAGAATAGAATAGGATAGAATAGAATAGAATAGAATAGGATAGAATAGAACAGAATAGAATAGAATAGAATGATTTATTTTCGCTGGCAGAGTTAAGGCCATAAGGCCTTCTCTTCCATTCAACCAGCCTTAATCAATACAATACATACTTAAATTACGAATATTTACACTACATTTAAAAGATTCTCCAGGAATATTTTTCAGTTAAGTTTTAACGACTAGTATATCTTTATTTAAATTTAGATAAACCTATAAGATAAAGTAATGAAAGTGCACTGAAAGAGGTACTGAATCTGCCTACAGACATTCCTGATGAAATGGTCTATAGTCCCAGAAAGTACAAAGGACTAGGAATTTTTCGAACAAAATGGGAAGCACTATTACAACAAATTAATGCCCTTCGATGTTTACACAAATCTCAAAACTCATACATCATACAAACACGTCAGGTTCATGAGGAGAGCATTAGATTGCCCAATCTCTGAACATTGTTCCAGAAGATGCCTTATTTCATAAGAATGAACATTTCTTAAATGCTACAAAGCTTCGTAACCTTCTGAGGAACAGAGAATTTGATATTTGGTGTCGTCATCCACAGAAAGGGAAAGGCTTAGTTTTATTTAAACAATATCCTAGTGCCAACGAATGGATTTGTAAACACGAAGGACTCTCCAACAGCGAATGGCGCGAGGGCATTACAAAGGTTGGAAATGTGGCTGCAGTACGTGCTGTGCCGGGAAGATCTCAGGACAATTGCTGTAGGCATTGCCACAACGAGGTTGAAACTCTTGCACACATCCTGGGATTCTGTCCCCACGGCGAAGGTCTGCGAAATGCTAGACACCACCAAGTACGATCAATTGTAGCCACTGCCCTTAAAGATGCCGATTACAACACCTTTGAAGAAGTACATGGTCTCTCCGTCACTGGCAGTACACGGCGCATAGATATAATAGCTTTCAAGGAATCTACAAGATCTGGATTCATAATTGATCCACTGTGCGTTTAGAACGAATGAGGAACAGCCAGCAGAAGTGGATAGGAAAAAAAGAATATCTACAATGCTACCATTCCATATTACCTCCAAAAGTACCAGCTAGAACAGCTTGAAGTAATCAGACTTCTGGTTGGAACAAGAGGTACCGCTACTCTCTTCATGAAAGATGTGTTTAAGAGGCTTGGAATACCTACATCTATTATTCCGGTTGTAACCTTAGCTGCATTGAAAGGATCAATTGCTCTCCTGAAGCATCACCTATATTCGAAATGAAACCAAGTTCATTAGTATTCTTTATTTTTTTGTAACACTTGCCTCTCTAAAACTAGATATATTTCCACCAATCACAAAATGTATTTGCATCTATGTACTTATAGGAGTTTCATTGTCAAAACAAAATTAACGGTTCACTGAACTTGTAAACATTTATATGGTTAAGTACTCTTTGTCCCTTGTGACAGGTCACGAATAGTGAGAAGATTTCTGAATTTCTAAATTTCTAGATATATGATGATAATATGAGCTAATTTAAACCAATCTAATTTTTACAAATGTCGTCCTGTAGACTACTCATTTATCAACTTTTTTAGTCTTTAGGTCTCAAGACATATAAAAAAACATTTTTCATAAATTAAAACAAACACATTTATGGCTTAGAAACTGGACATTCTTATTTATTTTATTTATTATTTACTTTATTGCTAGTAAGTTTCAAATGAATACAAGTTAATACAATGTAAGATATACTAGCCCACTCGTGAATGAGTAAGACTCGTGCTCAGGGGGGGATTCCAATACAGACAAAAATAAAATTAAAATTGAGAGTGAATACAGATTAAAAAATATTTAATATGTTTAAACCCAAACTATAAATCCAATACAATTTATTTTATTAATTTGGAGAGGATTCGTGGTTAAAATAATATTGGAATAAAATTTGTTTAATAATCTGGGACCTTGACTCATGCTATGATAAAAAGCTGCATTGGTTTTACATTTAGGTTCAGACAAATGCAGAGAATTCATGTTTTTAGTTCTATATTTATGTATATACCTTTGAAAGTTATTAAAATTTCTGTGAAAATATTTTAGTAAAATAAAATAATAAATTTGTTTAATGTTGAAAACTTTGAAATGTTTAAACAATAATTCAGTTCGCTACTGAAACTTTACTACAATATAACACAAGGCTTAGAATTTAAAGAAACAAAACCCTTTCAAAAAATTTAATAATGTTTCTAATTGTGTCACATCTTGGTATCAGTTCACTGAAGATGTTCAAAATGGCCCCCACTTACAACAAAACTATGAATAAAAATTGATTTCAGCGACATTGTTCGGTTGATCTGTTGTACCTCATCCCTAATTCTTAGTTTTAACTCTTCCAGGTCTAATAATCCGTCCTGGTAAACCATCCACTTCAAACAGCCCGACAAAAAATGGAATTTGTCAAGATCAGAGGACTTAGAGGGCCATTTAAGTACCATTATCATACAGCATTATATTTGCTATTGTCTATAATTATTTAATTGAAGAATCCTCAAATGAAAAATACTTACAAGGTGTCATTAAAAATACAGATTTATTGGCACACTCTTCATTAATAAAAAATATAGGTTGAAAAAATGTTTAAATATTCTTTCTTTCAATCTTTAATAATTTAAGTTTTGGTATATAAGGCCGCCTTAATGCTTATCAAAATGGTAAATAGTGTTAATAACTATATTACATTTTTATTAGTATGATAAACGTTTTCGGCAAGATAGGCCTATGCCATCATCAGATCATTCATTGATTCAGTTGAACATGCTTAAAGGCCCATTCACAATGAAAATTAAACATAACCGTAACATAAACACAGAAGTTTGCGCCCAGGCTACCAAATGCGATCATTCACAATGATTCACATAAACACTGACATTAACATTACCGTAAGACGTTAACATGAAAGTTTGCAAACTCCAAACTTACATGATTTGCAAACAGAACACAATCGTGGAGCTCTGAAGTATACGACAGAATATGAGGAAATGGTGTCGTTGTTATGTTTCCATGGTTACCAAGTATGTTTGCTGTTATGTTTATGTTCCCATCGTGAATGATGGTATGATTTCTTGATTTTACCTTAACGTTTACATTCTTAAGTTAACGCTTACGTTATAAACATAAAATTTACTCTGTCACACGTTAAAAGTGTTAAAATTGTTTAAAAAGGTATTTACCTTCGACAGACGGCCCGTTTCGACGCTATTTGTCGTCGTCTTCAGTGTCTCTTGAACCACTGCTGATTTTGGCTCTGCGATGTGCAGTTGTCGATGGTAGGGGTGGGGGTGTGTTGTTCCTATGGTGGGGGTTGGCTGTCTGTATGTTATGACGTATTATGATGTCAAACAATGTGTGCGTATTGAACTGTAGTTGCGTATTAAGTATGTAATGTGGGTGTGTTATTGTGTTCTTATATATTTCGTATTGTTCTAGGATATTTAACTGTAAACGTTTTGGTGTGATGTGTAAAATTTCCATATCTGTTTCTATATTATTGTAGTCATGATTAATAATGGTGTCTGTTTTGATTAATGTTTACAGTTCAATACGCACACATTTTTGACATCATAATACGTCATAACATACAGACAGACAACCCCACCATAGGAACAACACACCCCACCCTACCATCGACAACTGCATCGCAGAGCCAAAATCAGCAGTGGTTCAAGAGACACTCGACGACAAATGCGTCGAAACGGGCCGTCTGTCGAAGGTAAATACCTTTTTAAACAATTTTAATTTTAACGTGTGACATTTTTACATTAACAAAGTGTTAACGTGAACTTTAATCAATGCTTACGTTATGTTTAATTTTCATTGTGAATGAGCCTTAATACTAGAACAACATGGCATAAATGCGGCATTACAAAGTGACAATCATGGTTACATTATTAGTTGTTTGAAAGTGTAACCATGATTATCACTTTGTAACACCGCATTTATGCCATGTTGTTCTAGTATTAAGCATGTTCAACTGAATCAATGAATGATCTGATAATGGCATATCATGCCGAAAACATTTATCATAATAATAAAAATGTAATATAGGCCTAGTTATTAACATTATTTACCATTTTGATAAGCAATAAGACAGCCTTATATACCAAAACTTAAAGTTATCCCTGCTTATCGGCCAACACTACCTTCAACATGAAAATACGTAATACTTTAGTTTATGCATTATCTTCATAAAATGAAAAATAGGAAAGCTAAAACATTATTCCATATTTCATACACACCTTGTATATAGTACAAAAACAAAAATTCTCATCTTGTTAACAAATGCTGGGATGAATGGGATAAGGACAATAAATTATATAGGTTAAAAAGGAATGCAAAATAATTTATTGTAAGTATTGTAACCTATTACGTATACTCCCATAAATGAAAATGATTTTACTGAAATAGTTTACTAATATACGAGTTAATATAAATTACAGAACCAAAATATTTAGACTATAGCGTTGCTCTTTGTATAGTAATTATATTGAAATCACGAAATGTATCTATTCGCTTACATATTTAGAAGAAAGCAATTATAGAAAAAAAACACTAAACGTTTGGAGCTATAGAACACTCCACCGCAGTTATTCCGGTCAAGGCGGCAGAGATTTCACCTAAATGTCGATATTTTTGGTGGAATGCATAGTAGTGTCAAGTTTTGTAAGGAAGGGACTGCCTGCAATTCGATAGGAATCCGATGTTGGTTCAGTAAAACCAGACCAGAGCTCGAGAATCTTCAGGGAGGAATTCGCAAACATTTCCACGTCAAATCCCAAAGAAAGGAGGTCGAAATGTTCAATATAAAAGCACACAAGGGAAGAAAAAATACAGAGTACAGAATAAAGAGGGATCTTAATCAGCAAATGAAACATCAATGTTTCTTCACAAGCGTAGTTCAAACTTAATGAAAGAGAGTTCATATTCCATGAGAAATGAAAATGTATGTAGTACTTTCTTTTCGTTCCTTTCAAGTATAAATCTCCATTTTAGCTGCATGTATTCGTGCTCAAAAGCAATAATAGTAGTAGTAGCCTAGTGGTGATATTTATTCAATAACGCTTTCAAATGCAGATTGAAAACCACTTACTTATGCAATAGAATCTTAAGTTAAAACTAGGGCTAGGGATATTTTGCAATTCATTTTTAATTTTCAGAGAAGCCTATATTGTATCTTAAAAGTATTTATTTCAGTCACTGACTTCACAGCATATGTTTAAGGTGCTACCAGAATAGGTTATAAAGAATGGACACTGAGCGAATTTTCCTGTGTTTTGTTTTCTGTGAACCAGCGGCTAGTTCCACTTTCAAGCGCTAGAGGTAGTGTAATCGAGCATACGCTAAGATAATAATTGAGAATAGAATTAAGGCACAGGATCCAAACATCGCCTACCTTATTGCATAATCCAGTAACGCTTTGCTTCAAATAAATTCAATTTAAGAGCTTTTCCTTATTTCTCAGTGACAAACTAGTTGTAATAATAATATTTTATATTTCAGATATCATAAATTATATTATAAAATAATATAATACATTATAAAATTAAGTATCGAATTCGTTTAATATTTTTATATAATATAATATAGGTATATGGTTTTACTTCTCGTAAGAGTTTTGTTTTTCCATTTTCGGCGCTATAAAATCATTACATATTTTAATTGTTGTTGAGGTCAACGTCTGAACTCTCATTATAAAGGAACTCTAGAGTCTAGACATTACAGTTAATGAAGTATTTATTATTTTATGGATCCAATTTATTTTATTTGAGTACATAATGTACCTAGATGTATTAATTGTATGTGTTATATTTCCGCTGTGTCGACTGCTAGCTGGTGTGATGTCAGCGCCAACTCTAGAGAGAAAGCAGAATCTGACGCTCTAGCTGGCTTGAAGGTCATTGAAATCGGTCCGGCTACATCAAAGGTACCGACGCGAAGTGTCCATTCTTTATAATCCCTATTCGCTGGTGCTACACCTTTACATTACATATTTAAAATACGTATGAACGTTTTCGTTGGTCTACGCCAACATCATCAGATACGAAGTACATTTCAGCAATATCAGTGCTCTCTACATAATATCTACAAATACAAAACATATTTAGTGGCATGCAAAATGAGACATATTAAAACCAACATTGCTGTGACACATTGACATTCTATATGACTGCCTTGATTGTCACTTACTTAAAATACACGTATAGATTACAAAAATATTGATTTACATATATATATATATATATACATATAATATATATATATAAATGCAAGTCTTCACATATGAGATAATGAAATGACATGATTTAAAAGTGATAAAAATAATAAAATATAAAACTAAGATAAAAAGTATTATGAATGTGAAGAGTTGCAAAATTACAGTAATTACATTTATTATATTCCTATTTCTGTTTTACAATAATATATATATTTCCACCATTCAGAAACGTATGTATCATGGTTTGTGTCACGTAATTATTTGAATATTTTTCAAGTTTATATGGTTTTATTATAAATGCCAATGTATTATACGTTGGGTTGTTTGATGTTGATTAATGATGTATGTTTTGATTTTGTTGATAATGCTGTTCCTCCAATATGGCGATGTATTGTCGATATCCAATACTGTAATTGTAATGAACGTGTGGTATGGCGCAAGTCGAGTATCAGAATTAATCAGTGTAGACGTGCCTTCTTAGATGTTGATTATGTGGTGGTTGTGTGTATTATCTCATATGTGAAGACTTGCATTTATATATATATATGTAAATCAATATTTTTTGTAATCTATACGTGTATTTTAATTAAGTGACAATCAAGGCAGTCATATAGAATGTCAATGTGTATCACAGCAATGTTGGTTTTTAATATGTCTCATTTTGCATGCCACTAAATATGTTTTGTATTTGTAGATATTATGTAGAGAGCACTGATATTGCTGAAATGTATTTCGTATCTGATGATGTTGGCGTAGACCAACGAAAACGTTCATACGTATTTTAAATATGTAATGTAAAGTTGTAGCACCTTAAACATATACTGTGAAGTCAGTGACTGAAATAAATACTTTTAAGATAGGACTAGGGAGTTTTGGTAACCTTCTAGGCTCGAAATATGAATGTAAATATGCTTAGGGAAGGCTTAGGAATGCAAAACAGCTTGGAAATATGTAGTATATAAATTGAAAAAATATAAAGGTATCTACAGTAACATTAATACACTTCATTACAGACAAAAGGAATGTAAAGACACTTGTGCAATTACATGTCTGAAATATTAAATTATATTGTATCTTTTGTAATGTGTAAAAATTATCATTTTATTTTCTAAAATACATTTTTTGTGTTCTGAAAAATTGCCATTACATTTTCTGGAATAAATCTTTTGTATTGTGTAAAAATTATCATTACATTTTCTGAAATAAATATCTTGAATTCTGTAAAATTTGTCATCATATTTTCGAATTATTATTCGGAACTGAAAATAATTTTAAAATTTTGACTTCGGAAAATCGTATTTTGAAAAATGTAATTCGGAACTGAAAATAATAGCATTAGAAAGAATTGACTTCGGAAAACTGTATTCGGACAAATGGAATTCGCAATTTAATCACATTCAGAGCTTTGGCGTTCGGAAGAATGTTTTCGGAAAAATGGGCACCTGTTCCTCTCTTAAAGTCAGAGTCCAAGTTTCAGAACCATACAGAACAACAGTTAATATAACTGTTTTATAAATTCCAACTTCCTGTTTTTTGAGAGCAGACTGGATGACAAAAGCTTCTTAACAGCAGTATTATACCTTCGAATTCTAGTTTACGCCTTCGAGGTTATTTGCTTATTATTAGGTATTTGACTTTCTTGGTGGAAAATGTGATGTTATATTTTCTACCAGTAGTGACTTATTTGTAAAGAATTCGCTGCATATCAGAGATCATAATCAGGAATGGTAAATTCAGGAACTGGTGTGAAATTGAGTCTCTAAATGATTGGATATGTGTACGAAGGATTATATAATAATAATGAATGACAGGAGATAGTAAATACGGCAAGAGATAAATTACCAAGTGGACATAGAAGCATAGTTAGGTCAAGAAAAAAGATACCTAGAGAAGAATAAAGAAGTGTATGTAGTATTTATGAACCTAGAAAAGGCTTTTGATAGAGGGGATTGGATTAAACTGACAACGTAATGTCTGTGTTCACAAGTTCTGCAGTCGCATTTCGATGCCTTCAAGTTCCCGTCATCCGAAGTTGTACAGTTGATAAATCGCCAAGGAGACTAGAAGCATAGGTATGTCAAAAAAAAAAGTTGATCTGGCAGTGGTTTGAACAGAATTATATATAGCCTACTTAAATATTAAAATCAGTTAAATTTTAAAATAAAGTAATAATATTTACTTACTGGCTTTTAAGGAACCCGGATGTTCATTGCCGCCCTCACATAAGCCCACCATCATTTGCTATCTTGAGCAAGATTAATCCAGTCTCTACCATCATATCCCACCTCCCTCAAATCCATTTCAATATTATCTTTCTATCTACGTCTCGGCCTCCCCAAAGGTCTGGTTCGCTCCGGCCTCCCAACTAACACTCAATATGCATTTCTGGATTCGCCCATACGTGCTACAAGTCCTGCCCATTTCAAACGTCTGGATTTAATGTTCCTAATTATGTCAGGTGAAGAATACAATGCCTGCAGTTCTGTGTTGTGTAACTTTCTCCATTCTCCTGTAACTTAATCCCTCTTAGCCCCAAATATTTTCCTAAGCACCTTATTCTCAAAGACCCTTAACCTATGTTCCTCTCTCAAAATGAGAGGTTAAGTTTCACAACCATAAAGAACAACCGGTAATAACCTATAACTGTTTTATAAATTCTAAATTTCAGATTTCTTGACAGCAGACTAGATGATAAAAGCTTCTCAACCGAATAATAACAGGCATTTCTCATATTTATTCTGTGTTTAATTTCTTTCCGAGTATCATTTATATTTGTAACTGTTGCTCCCAGGTATTTGAATTTTTCCACTTCTTCAAAAGATAAATTTCCAATTTTTATATTTCCATTTCGTACAATATTAAAGTAATAATATTTGTTATAATGTTTTCAGTTGAGAAAATATTGTTATTAAACAGCAAAGGATTATAAATTCATTTCAGAAACACAAGATTTGCTAATTTATTATACTCGTAATCTGTAGCTCAAAATATTTATTTCAATATTACTGTGACCATTTTGCATGCGGCTTTGTGATCTTAAGTTGTTATTCTATGGGAAAGAAAAAGACACAGTCTATGACTAGAATAAGAGTGCGGCCTTGCTGAAAAGGTGATTTAACAGCGGCGCGCTGTGAATTAGAACAAGCAACTGCCGTTCCACAAACAGAATGATAGAGTAATACTGTTACGTAACTGCGGCATGTTGTACTCAAATAAATCACTGAATTATAACTTAAATAAATGAAATCTTATTTTTAGAAAAACCAATATTTACAACGTTTTATTTGAAAAAAAGAGCTCATGTTCGGCATATTTACCGTATTAGAAGAAACAACCGTGATATGAAGTGCGGAATGCAGACTTCAATGGTGCAGACTTAATACTCCTCAAGTTAGAATGGGAAAGGCGCCTGGCTCATGATCCAAAGTACATATACATTTCAACACGAGTGGAGCCATCGGCATTCATCAAGGGGCTTCAAAGAAGTAGGGAACCCGCAAGTGTTACTAACTCTACTGTATAAAAACCAGATCCTTTCAGAGCTTTAGAAACATGTGTCAATGCATACACAAGTTCCAAGAAAACTGCTGCACTTCTCGCATAGGGCATTGCATAACATATACAAAAGTGCCTAGTAAGGAACTTCGTATAAACAGATATAGAAATACACATACTCGAGTTGTATATACATCGATATACACTTTACGGTCTTGCATTCACCGATATCCTGGATGTCTGGCGCTCCGAATCGACTCAGAAATGTGTAATACACGTCAAACCATAATTCAACATTCGCTCATATTTCACAAAAGAATTTGAAACTAGAGCTACGACAAACAATTATCTTCGAACTTGGTCCTGTTATTCTGTCCCATAGTACAATAATTAGTTTATTATTGTCGTGAACATTAGAGCAATAATACAGACCATGCATGGGCATAAAGAAGGAGCAGTATAAATGGTCGATTTCACACCTTTCACAACATTTCGGACGTAGCTGCTGTGTTTACATCAATTACATGAACTTGGCTTCTCCTTCTCTTAGGGATGTACGAAACTAATGTAGCATGTCATTACATTAAATAGGCTATTTCAAATAAAGTCAAATACATAATATAGGCATTCATATGGTCACACATTATAAATCAGAAGTAATATTTCTGACTTGATGTGTTTTGCTTATAAACAGATGATATAAAGCAGAGGTCTCCAAAAACCGTATCGTCATTCGTGCTCTCGATGCTGCCCGCCGAACACAGTGTGCTGTAAGGCTAGGAAAGGGGAAGAGACTCGTAACTTAACAGATAGTTGCGATCAGTGGGGGTCTGCGTAAGTTTACAAATAATAACATCAAAAGAATAAAAATATCATACGTTTGTATATTATTTTGACATACTATGAAGCTCGAGCCAGTCTGTTGCTTCAACCTCTTCTGTTCTATGGTGCCTTTCAGTGCCTGGAAAAGATCTTCTCCAGTTGTATTTTGTAATTACATCTAGAAGACATTCAGACACAGTAAAATGTTCATTAACTCCTCGGATGAAAATGGCTAGGAGAGCTTTGTCATTTCTATCTGTGCTTTCGTTCAATGCAAGTGAGTAAGCTAGACACTGGTTAATTGTGGTTTCGACTTCAAATTCAATTACATTTTCAATCTTGAAATTCCTTCTCTGAACTGTAATTGGAAACATTTTAATTTTCTTAAACTTTGAATTTGTTTTGGACATAGTATTTTAGTAACGTCCTGTATGCACGATTTTACAAATGATTCTTCTGTAAAGGGCTTCATTGATTTTCCAATATTCCAAGCTAAAACATAGCTAGCAAAAAGCTTTTTTTGTTTAAGACTGAGGACACGTGTGTGATTTGTGTTTGTATTTTCTTGTTTTATATTTATCAAGATATTTGTAGGCCTACGCATTTCACCTAAAATTAAACGAAAAACTATATGTTTGTCATGCGGAAATAAGTGTAAACGTTTTGTAATATACTGATTATTATGTATTACTACAGATAGCCCCAAAATAAATTATTTTCACATGTCCAACATGCCTGTAATTGTATGATATTCTTTGTGAAGGGTCGAGTAGTGTCGTCACATGTTGAATTTTAACACACCCTTAAGAAATTTTCGAACAAATTAGGTAAGCATTTCACATTCTTCCCACTAACTAAAAAAAAAAAAAAAAAAAAAAAAAGTCTCTTCCTATTCATCCTTGAATGTAATTACTACGTCCATGATTAGAAGACATTGTGAAAAGGTGGAACACGCCGACCAACACAATGATAATGGCAGTCCGCAACTAGTCTTCGTTTACGCATAAACATTGAGTACAGTACAGGTGGAGATGGGCGAGGCGGAGCGCGCTCATTACGTACTGGCTTCGGTTCCGTTCAGGGGCTTACTCGCGAGTACGCTTTTGGAGACGTCTGATATAAAGAGTACTAGGAATATCGATCGTGTAATGATAGTTTTAAGATATCGATCGTTCCATTTTATACTATTTGCTAGTAATAAATTCAAATTCAATTCAAAGTCGAGACTTAGCTAATTCTCTTTTCCGCAGCCGAATACGATAGATTCAACCTGTATCACTTAAATACTTAGGCCCGTTTGGAGATAAAAATTTATAAGTATATAGTGAAACCTGTCTAAAACGGCCATCTGAAGTTAGCTTGTAAAATTGCCGTTTTATCAGGTGGCCGCTTGATTAAGGTTGCGGTTTTTATGAGTCAACATGAAAATACTGAATTTCATTGACTTTTTAGGACTGTGCGCGTACAAAAATAAATTGTGCATATTAATGTCAGCCTCTTCCATTCTTGCAACTAGCCTTTTCAAAACTCGCTTGTGGTACCTCAGTTTAAATTAATGGATAATGCCTTGATCAATGGACGTGTGATGTCCGCTCTAACCACCCATTAGTAGCAAAAAATTGCTTACATTGAGTTCTTTGGTAATTTCAAGAGCTTTCTCTTGAATTATAGACCCGCTTACTGGCAATTTCTTCGCCCTCGCACACTTGAACCATTTGTAAACGAAATCATTCACATTACTAAACACAGATTGTCTCTTCCTTTTTTGGGCTCCACGCATGTTTTTCTCTCATTCTTATAATATTTCATATTTATTCTTAATTATACAGTCTATTTGTGTCCTTCCACATTTGAATATTTCTGCAATTTTTCTCGCAGATGTTCCCTTCTCACTTTCTTCAATCATTTTTCGTCTCGTCTCTAAACTTAACACCACTCTAGATTTATTGTTAGATATGATTTCTCTCTCAAACTAACTTCACAATTCCTCTGAATCAACTGAATGAAAAGAGAAAAATTCGTAAAAGCTGGCCCAAATAGAGAAAGAGAGAAAGAGGAAAAAAAAAATTCCAATGGTTAACTACTGACGTAAAACATACTGTGACATTTTCGATAGAAAAAGTCCGTGTTTCAATGCTTTAAAAACGAGTAAGAATTTAAATCTGTGCAGGGTCGGAGTGGAAAGTGACAAAAGAGTCATAAAAAGGTAACCAACTACCCCAAGATATGGAGGGTGTACTGTTGTACACTTAGCTATTGTCCTCTTGACATTGCTTCCTGGCCTCTAACCATTGAAAAAATAGGTCAGACAGTATCCGTGAAAATATTTTTTGTTGGACAGTGACTGTTATAGTCAGGTTCCAATCCAAATAGACCCCGGCCGCTGGTCGGCGCAAGAGGTGGCCGCTAAATAAAGAGAGAATTTGTACTGATCTTATGGAGAATCCAATTGGTTCCAGAGAAAATTGGCCCTTTTGGTCAGGTGGCCGTTTAAATGAAGTGACCGCAAAGGCAGGTTTTACTGTACATATAAAGAATTTTATTACTTGTTTAAAATATGCGATAACATGTTTTCATTAAAGAAATTTAGGTTTTATTAGATATATCTGCATTTCATAAACGAAGATTAATTTTGATAGTTCATACACAGACGAAGACAAACTCCGTTAATTGTGACATAAATTATATCTAAGCCTAGTTAGTCTCAGTACATGTTGATCAATGGAAAGTTGTCAGTCTTATGTTTATTATTTAAACTAATGCCTGACACAGTAAAATAAGAAATATATTTATAACTTCAAGAGCATTAATGCCAAAGAACAAGAAAATCAACATTGAAGTAGCAAATCTACTTAACAGTGTGACCTATTCAAATATTTGTATCCAATAAGAGAAAAGCTTTGGCGAAGTAATTGGGAAAAAAATATAAAACAAATAAAATGAAATAGAACAAAAGAGATTTAATTAAAGTAGGACATTAATAGCATCTGAAGCCCGTAACAGATCGATGGGATTCCAAGTCCAGAGGGAGAGGGAGAGAGAGAGAGACAGACAGAGAGAGAGAGCTGGGCAGACGGAGAGAGAGATAGGGAGAGAGGGTAAGCAATCAAGCAGGGAAGCAAATTTCAAAAGCTTGCAACTGTTTCGCTACAGAGAGGGAGCCACTGGTGTATCGCGTCACACATACGCACACACAAATGCGTGGGAGAGCCAACCTTTGCTGCAGATCTCTAATTACAATCTGGCTGTGGCTCTCTGCTTCACGTGCTCCCATTCCTCAAATAGACGCAACAAAAGGGAAGAAATGTAACCCTAGTCACAAGTCAGAGTCTGGTTTGTTCAGGAAGAACGAATCCTCATCCTCAATTTGGTTCTCTTTAGGGCTATCCCGTTTAATATCGACGAAAATTTTAACTTTCATTAACTAAAATATTGTCTTCAATATCCTTCATTTAAGGAAAGAGTACCAACGAATTAAATTCTTTAATAAATTATTTCATTTTATTATAAAGCTTATTTGTAAAAATAATGTTAACACATAGGGCCTAAGAGTAATTCACACTTATAACACTAACTACATAATTTCTCCACTTATTCACAATCGTGTTAAACAAATGTAAGGAATCTTTCCCATATTGTATAATATAGACAGGATGCACATTTCTTGTGAAGTTGCTGCAATTACACTCGTTATTATCTCTCGCACATTATCCAAACTACGTTGCTTGATTGAATATACCCGGTCTTTCAGCATACTCTATAGCCAAAAATCGCAGGGAGTAAGATCCGGTGAACGTGATGGCCATTTCACCGATCCCCGTTTACCAAGCCATCTTCGTTGCATATGATATGGCCGCATCCTAAGCTCTTTCCTCAGGATATTTCGTATACTTGACCAGTAGAGACCAGATCTTGCATTATATCATCTTATCGATTTGCTTGGACTACTTAATAATGACTCCTTTAAGGGGAAAATGTAGGTATGTTTGGTGGAAAACCTCAAAATATCTACATTATAATCTGAAATATCCAAGAATGATTAAAGGCATTGTTGTCTAGTAGTGTACAAAATTGCATGATTCTACCTTAAACACATTCAGAGAAAAAGATATATAAAGTGCGCCAATTTAATATGGCGGAGATAGGGACCTACCGATGTCTACGTTCTCCCCTTAGGGATCGGTCTGTACTCAGTCGACCTCTGTTCCCCTTGTAATTGTCAGCAACTGAACCGCTTTCGATTAACTTTTCATAAATACGGTAAATGATTAATCTACATAGATGGTGTACCATTGTTGAAGTAGGTTTCATATTTTTTGAAAAAAAAAACTGTGGGAGAATGAAACAGCCCCATCCATGCCGCAATCTTTGGTCTTTGCTCCAAGCTGAACTTTGTAGCCATTTTTACAGTATAGATGAAAACAAGTTCATTGTAGCTATGGAAATAACATGACCCACCATATTTGAATAAATGAAAACATATCGCTGTGCACTGAGCCTTGGCGTAGGTCAGTGGTTAGAGCGCCCAGTGCGTATAACTGGGAGCCTCGGGTTCGATCCACTAGGTCGGAGCGAATTTTTCTCCATTAATAATTTTTTAGTAGGTTATTTTACGACGCTTTATCAACAGCTTAGGTTATTTAGCGTCTGAATAAGATGAAGGTGATAATGCCGGTGAAATGAGTCCGGGGTCCAGCACCGAAAGTTACCCAGCATTTTCTCATATTGGGTTGAGGGGAAACCCCGAAAAACCTCAACCAGCTAACTTGCCCCGATCGCGAATCGAACCCGGGCCACCTGGTTTCGCAGCCAGACGCGCTAGCCGTTACTCCACAGGTGTGGACTCTCCATTAATATCCAATGCATGGTAATCATAACAGATAATTCTGTAGGGACCAAAAATTAATCTTTATCAGAAAAAGAGTTTATTTCAAGATGGTTAATATTATACGAATCTACTGACACGGAAGTTCATCTCAGACTAAAACATTGGTGGTAAGCCTCGGCACATGAAAAGGTCACAGGACAGGTCTCGTACCTGAGGTACACTGGTTGCAGTGTTGCCGGATTTCCACAGCCACGTCACTATAGTTTAATAATCTTAGTTTAATTAAATTTTAGGCGATTAATCGAAAACTCTATTTTTACGTCATAAACAGCCTACTCTAGACTACTCTACAGAAAATCAACTCCTTTTTTATACGATTTCATGTAATCCGCAATTAAAATTTTTACCAAACTGCTTCTGTTAAATCGTCCGCAAATGACCAAACTGTCTTTCATTCATTTATAGTGTTCTGTCCAAGGGCAGGTCTTTCACTGCAAACCCAGCATTCTCAAGTCTTCCTTATTTTCTGTCTTCCTCTTAGTCTCCGCATAGGCTATGATCCATATATCTTAATGACGCCTATAATCTGATATCTTCTTCTGTCCCAAACTCTTCTCCCGTTCACCATTTCTTCCAGTACGTCTTTCAGAAGACAGTCTCTTCCCAACCATTGACCCAACCAATTCCTTTTCCACTTCCTAATCAGTTTCAGCATCATTCATTCTTCACTCACTCTTTCCAACACATTTCTTATTCTGTCTGTCCATTTCACACGCTCCATCCTTCTCATATTCACATTTCAAATGCTTTTAGTCGTTTCTCTTCACTTCGACGTAATGTCCATGTTTCTGCCCCATACAATGTTACACTCCACACAAAGCACTTCACTAGTCTCTTCCTTAGTTCTTTTCTCCAGAAGTCCGCAGAAGATGTCCTTTTTCTATTAAAAACTTCCTTAGCCATTGCTATTCTCCCTTGATGACGTGACTTTTATTCATCATATTTTAAGAGTATGTGAGAAGGGATGTAACACGTTCTTTTAGTTAATGTAAGAAAATCGAGGAAATTAAGTGATTATAATATACATTTTAAGGGGAGTGGGTAGTGATGCCTATGCGATTGAAACAGTCCGATACAAAAGTTTAGTTCAATATTTCTAGGGTTTTAGTGCTCAGAGTGGAATAAACATTTCCATGCTTATACAACCAATCATTCTGAATTCAGTGGTATAAAAGACAACTAAATAGTTCCGTATTAGAGTGCAAAATAAAGGCCCTAACCGATAACCTCTTTTTCCACTTTGCTAAGTGTACCTCATTCTTCAGGTGCACATTACTTGCTACAATCTTGACTAATATACTTTGTATTTTGTCAAGTTATCAAGTAATGTATATTGTAAATTCTAAAGCAAAATTTAGTTAAATACTTCACCCCTAATGAAACAGAAAAAATATTGAACTTTATTTAACAATTTTTGCAATTTTTTTCAATGCGTATATATTTTTTTCTCGTGTTATGTGTGTCACATTCTCAAACCCGTAGGTCTACTGTGTAGAACACAGCCTGCAGAAAACACTGTAAAAATTTCATGTAAATTGATTCAGTAGTTTTCAGAGAAAAAATGCACTTGTTTGAAAAATGTCAACTTACGGAAAATTGCATTTAAAAAGGTATGAAATATGAATTAGATGCACCGCCAAATTTAAAGAGATCATTTAAAGGGCATATCTGAAGAAATACCCCGCCACAAATTTATATTATTTTAAAGAGGAAGTTTTGTACTCTTTTTTTTTAACACAAAATAAAAAAATCGAATTTTTGACCTCTAATCACTACCTGGTTCCCTTAAGGTTTTCTATATTAATTTTTGCTAGACATTAAAAGAACAAGAACCGAATCAATTACCGTCAGATAAAAAACGAACAGCATAAGAAAATATTTGTTTCATGCCTTGGACCTAACAGTTATTGCTCAGAATTTTAGTGACGATGGAGATTAACTTAAAGTGGTGGTGTGATATCTGAGACAACATACAATATAAAATTAGAAAGAAAAATATCCATGGTCTATATGAGATTCGAACCTGCGATACTGACAAAGAAAGGAATATCGAAATATTAATTTTGATTTTTGGTCTACGTATGAAATGAAAAGAACAACATCAGGATTTAATTTCCGCTTTTTTTTTAATAATGTGGTAAATAACCACTTATTATATACGTATATACTCTTGACAAACATGTCGGCATAAAGTAGAATTAGACTAGACAAAATGGAATCTAGATAAGAACAGATGCAAGATTGCACGAAAATATTACATTTGCTGCATTTGTTGAAGAGAAGACGTTTTTCTCTCTTTACCACATCGCGTGATAGAAAATAACAGACGTTCTATACACGAAATGCTTCAACAAAAGGAATGGATGGAATTCTAACTCACTGGGTTCGAATCTTTCTCAATGTCGATTTTACAGCAACAAGAAGTGAAGGAAATTGAATGGAGAAAGAAGCGAGAAATTGAAAATAAAATAACTTGGAAACAGATCTCAGTCTAATAATTCTTTCATATTCCATTATTTCTCAAAAGTGCTGGCAACTGTAAAATATTTTCTAGACGTAATATAGTTTTAGTCCAGATGTTCCACTGGTATACTGTTCTCCAATATACGAACGATATAACGGTCAGACGTGACGAATCTGTCCGAGTCTCGCAATTCTTTCAGATTCAGCCAATTTTAATTCATACATTTACAGATGTCCCATAAATTTAAAATACCAGTAAGAAAGGCAAAAACTGATTCTTTTAAGAGTACGTGAAGACTGAACAACAAATTTTATCTAGTAAACTCAGTTTTCTTTAAAACCTTATATAAAGAAACAATTTTTTTCACTTATAGTTCCTAATTACAAAGGGAAAAGATTGTGATAATTCAAGGTGTGAGAAAATGGCGTAATTTCCAGAAACTACTTTCAAAATATAATGGCTATTTGAAAGTCGAGAATGATTTAAAATTAATTAATTTATTAATTTATTTATCTATTAATTATTTATTTAATTAATTATTTATTTAAATATTTAGTTAATTATTTATTTATTTAAATATTTAGTTAATTATTTATTTATATACTTATTTATTAAAACATTATCTATTAAATATTTATTTATTTTTTTATTTATCTATTAATTATTTATTTATTTATTTATTTATTTATTATTTATTTAATTAATGATTTATTTAATTATTTATTTAAATATTTAGTTAATTATTTATTTATATACTTATTTATTTAAATATTTATCTATTAAATATTTATGTAATTAAATATTTATCTATTAAATATTTATGTAATTAAATATTTATCTATTAAATATTTATATATTTAAATATTTATTATTAAATATTTATTTATCTATTAAATATTTATTTATTGAAATATTTATTATTAAATATTTATTTATTTATCTATTAAATATTTATTTGTCTTAATTAATGATTTATTTCATTATTTATTTATATACTTATCTGTTTAAATATTTATAATTAAATATCTATATATTTAAATATTTATTATTAAATATTTATTTATTTAAATATTTATTATTAAATATTTATTTATTTAAATATTTATTATTTATCAATCAATCAATCAATCAATCAATCAATGTCTGTCTGTCTGTCTGTCTGTCTATCTATTTATTTATTTATTTATTTACTTATTTATTTATTTTAGGACACTGTACCAACATCTAAGATTATTTAGAGTCTGGATGATATGAAGGCGGTAATGCCGGTGAAATGAGTCCGGGGTCAGCACCGAAAGTTACCCACCATTTGCTCGTATTGGGATTTGAAAGTCCCCAAACTATGATAAGATATAAGTTTGTAGAAAAACAAAATTCAATTTTGTTCATAAAAGAGATTGTTTATTAAAACATAAAATCAATTTCAAAATTTTAACATACTGTCTCCTTTTTCTCCTCTACTATTATTAGTCACTCTTCTAAGGAATGAACAACATTCCGAAGAAAATCTTATAAAATATTTTTAATTTCTTACAAGTTTCTACAATGGCGACAATTTACAGGGTTCATCCGCAATTAATTCAGTGTTCTAATTTTCTCAGTGGACTGGAGCTCTTACTTCGTATTTGTTGAGGCAACTTTTTTTCTGATATGAATTTTCAAATATACAAACATTGATTTAGTCAAGAATAGCTTGAATTGCTATTAAATTTATTGATTTCATTTTCCACGGCAACGATAGTGAAACAATTCAAACAGAAGTTTATGTGAAAATGAAATAATCATCATCACTTTTGAATAATTCCGTATGTAATCACGGTGTCATTAGGAAATTTAATGAGGAAAGAACACACAAAGTCAACATTAATAAGAATTAATGAGCTAATGTTATTGTACTAACAGAACAATTTTGAAGATGAAGTACAAAAACAACCAAAAATATTATGTATTTTTGATTAATAAAATGAGGGCATTGGCATTTAATGAGAAATAACCAGCTCGAAATGAAGTTTTTTTATTTAATTTATAGTCGCTTTAACTGCAATGGTATGTAGCAAGCTTTTTCACTATGGATGTGATATCATTTTGTCTCAAATTCTGCGTTCTCTCTAACACGGAGACATTCGACGCCCAGAACCAGGGTGCTCTCTCACCATCATGACATCCATTGCGCCAGCTGAACACTTTAACCGAGACCGAACCGCTGCGGTACTCTCTCACCAACACACCTGTCACGTTGGCTGGGCACTTAAACCCTGAACAGATTGTTCTCTCACAACACATCCCTCGCGAAAACTGAACACTTAAACCCTCGACAGAAACACTATCTCCGGGCCGGACATTCAAACATTCACGTGTCAGACTCTATCTCGTGTACAGTGCTGTAAATATTACTTGGATTACTGATGAGGGTACCGCTATTGTCAGAGGGTTATGGAGCTCTTTTTCATAGAAATTTGGCATAAACACGGCATTTACTACAGGGACATCACTTTATATTTACCAACATTTTTAACATTAACCTGGCTATACTCGGAAACACTGTTCCCCCTTCCATTACAGGAGTTTGATGTTACTAGTGCAATATGTAAACAAATCATTCTACTAGGAGGAGAGAAAAGTAGTGTATCCATTTATGTTGTAGGGAAATACGATATTACGATTTTCAGTTTGATCATCACTTTTACGGAATTTATCAAAATACAGTAGAGTAGTAGTATTTTTTTTTCAAAACTCAACTTTTCAGGCGGATATGTTCGTTATGTATTGTCTACTTTATTTAGCATAATTAATTATTGGTGTTAACATACAATATAGAGAGTGGATTTAAATTGAGTGGGTCATAAGTAAAGGGCTGTAAGTGCACTTAAGTTACTTTTGAGAAAATGGGGTTTAAATATTTAAGCTTTCGAAAAATCGGTGAAATTAAATATGCGATTAAAATATCCCTTTGCCACTAAAATTTTAGATACTTTTGCTTACACTGGATGCACTTAACTCATGTTATTACAAATGTCACTAGCATTCCTTTGCTTTTAGCCACCTCAATTCAAAATAAGCTAATCTGAATTTTTAAACAAGTTGCTGAAAATGGTTGCCGTTCATTACAATGCAGGCTTCAATTCTTTACGCATATTATTAAAAACATTTTGAAGCATATTCTCTAAAATTGAATTTATCGTTTCTTGAATATAATTCTTTAGTACGATATTATTAATATAGGTTCTTTCTTCTACAGAAAACGCAATCATATTTATGAAACACACTATACACTGCAGTGTTTACTTCAGTGCTTGAAGACTTCGAATGCAACAGCGGTCGTAAGTTTGTGTGTCTGACGGGAGCAAGGACATTAGTGAAAGGGTTGGAGTGAAGTACATTAAAAAATACAGGTACAATAAAAATGCAAGTAAAAATAAAATGATGTCCCTGTATTATTACTGGAAATATGCCTACATAATGGAGTAAGTACAATCCTACAAATACATAGGGAACTGTAATATTTTTACTGAAACGACGAAATAGAAGTCATTATCTGTAGCCTATGTATTGATATTAGGTAATGTATGGAACAATTGGCAGAGTACTTTGGCACAGACAAAGACATTAAAATTGAAGTTTTGGTGGCTATGTACTTCAGTTCCCAATTCTTCCGATAGGATTGCTGTAGCTACTGAATATGTGAAAAGGTTTCATTATAGGAAAAGCCACAGTGTGTTCTGTACAAATTTCACGAAAGCATTCCTGTTAAGGGAGTATGGTCTTTGCGGGGTAAGAGGAGCGGGTAAGCTAGTAACTCAGCGCTTCTGACGAAGGAGGTGGGTAGGGGTGGTGTCATTGGCCAACTGGGAAAAAATTGCTCACTCATTGGCCGCCCGATCCCGTGTCGGGGGTTCGTTGTAAGAGTGGAGGAGAAACTCACATTCTTTGGTCGTATCTTCTCTTGAAATGCGACTATACTTCCCTCGCAGGGATCCTAAGTTCGTGAAGTTTGTGCAGTACACACTATGCCTTTTTCTGTAGAGAAGCCATTTTACATCTTCAGTAGTTACAGCGCTCATAGCGGCGGAACTGTGAACTGAAGCACATACCCACCAAAACTCTTAAGATTCCATCATCTCACTTACAAAGGAAAATAAAAAATCAGTGACATCAGTGGAAAGCAATAACAGTCTGAAATCAAGGTAATAATTTTCTGGATATCAGTGAAGGAAAGCATTGAAGGAAAGGGAAAATATAAGTTTATGGGCAATTAATTTATATTGTCCCCAATTACTAGATTTCATTTCAGGCTAGCTAAATGTTATTATTGATCGTTGACAATAATCATGATGTTTCAACGAGTAATTTAACACTGGTAGAGTCCACACCTGTGGAGTAGTGGTCAGCGCGTCTGGCCGCGAAACCAGGTGTCCCGTGTTCGAATCCTGGTCGGGGCAAGTTACATGGTTGAGGCTTTTTCCGGGGTTTTCCCTCAACCCAATACGAGCAAATGCTGGGTAGCTTTCGGTGCTGGGCCCCGGACTCATTTCACCGTGATTATCACCTTCATTTCATTCAGACGATAAATAACCTGAGACGTTCATACAGCGTCGTAAAATAACCCAATAAAATGAAAAAAACACTGGTAGTTCATGAAAAATTTGTAAAATTCTCAATTTTCATATTATAAAAAAGCATACATTGTACAAAATTACGTCAAATGTAACATAAAATCAACTGTACGAAGTAGCGTATAGACCATTATAACTGTGCCAAATCCATACAATTGTACCAAAAGTGGCAACATTGAACTGGGGTTATGACAGGTGTAATATATGAAAGTGGTTTAATGATGTGAGGTGAGACACGGCTGTTCGAAAAGGTTGTGAACCTCTGGCTCCTTGGCGCATGCGGCAGTGCGCTGCATGCTTCATTAGTCTTAATATGCGAGGAGCGGCCCGTGTAGGTCACCGTGGAGCGTATAATGACCGCGATATTGGGTTACGGCATCTGCTGTAATGGCACATCGTTACAGAATTCTAGTCCCTCGCTGCTTGACCTATGCCACACAGCATAAGGCGATGTGCACGCCAGCTGCCGTCCGCCACTTGAACATTCATCCCTTGCTCTATCCCTTACTTACCCTTATTTTAACGTTATGGTTTCCAAACACTCATTTTTGGAGAATTTAACACCGGAATCGCATGATGTATCTAACCTCTATAATGTTCAGTTAATACTTCCTTAGTAATTACCACTTAAAATTATAGTCGTGTCGTCACAGCTTTCACCGAGGTAGTGATTACCATCTTCGACTTCGTAGTCATTGTCACGTTTGTCGTCGTAGTATTTGTTACATTTGTCGTAGTAGTCTGTCAACTTTGTTGTTGTAATTTTTGTCAATTTTGCTTTCGATGTCTTTGTCAACTTTATCGTCGTCTCTGTCAATTTTGTCGTCGTCTCTGTCAACTTTGTAGTCGTCTCTGTTAACTTTGTCGTCGTCTCTGTCAACTTTGTAGTCGTCTCTGTTAACTTTGTCGTCGTCTCTGTCGACTTTGCTTTCGATGTCTTTGTCAACTTTATCCTCGTAAACTTTGTCAACTTTATCGTCGTAGACTATCAGCTTTGTCGTCGTCTCTGTCAACTTTGCTTTCGATGTCTTTGTCAACTTTATCGTCGTAAACTTTGTCAACTTTATCGTCGTAGACTATCAAATTTGTAGTCGTCTCTGTCAACTTTGTCGTCGTCTCTGTCAAATTTGTCGTTGTAATCTTTGTGAACTTTGCTTTCGCTGTCTCTGTCAACTTTGTCGTCGTAGTCTCTGTCAACTTTGTCGTCGTAGTCTCTGTCAACTTAGTCATCGTAGTCTGTCGTCCTGTATTGTAGGGCTTGTCAACTTCGTCGTAGTTTTTGTGAACTTTGTGGTCTTTGTCAACTTTGAAGTAGAGTAGTAGTCTTAACAACTTTGTCGTCGTCGTAGTGCTTGTCAACTTTGTCGTCGTAGTGTCTGTCAACTTCGTCGTAGTGTTTATGAACTTAGTCGTAGTGTTTGTAAACTTTGTGGTCTTTGTCAACTTTGAAGTACAGTAGTAGTCTTAACAACTTTGTAGTCGTAGTGTTTGTCAACTTTGTCGTCGTGATGTTTGACAACTTTTGTCGTCGTAGTCTTCGTCAACTTTGTCGTCGTATATAAATAGAATACCTATATTACGTTTTGTGGTTAAATTCACGGTTAATTAGAAAATTAAATTTAAAGTTTCAGCAGTCTCGCATATCGCCGCTAACACATTCTTCTTTCCTCTCGTAATAGAGATGTAAGAGATCAACGAACTCAGGTCTGTTTCCCTAGGTGAACTATCTCCCATTTACCTTTCTGCTTACGACGTTGCAATCTGACTGCATGTGCAGTGGCTTGAACTTAGCGGTTTATAAATTAATTTTACAAGAAAACCGTTCACGCTATTGAAATACACCAAAGGGATAAATGATTCTTATTACATTTTCCATCGATATGGAAAGAAGTGAAAATGTGTTGTGAGAAATTTATGAACTTTCGACTTCTTTATTACATACAACATAAGCTGTTCGCTCTGAAAATCTTCAGGGCTATTTCACATCCGTCCTGTACTGTAGGCCTATACGTTTTATTGATCTCTCACAAATTAATCTTAAAAAAAAAAATAAAATCATGTTTTATTTTACGACACTCGCAAATGCCGAGGTTATAACAGCGTAGCCGGTGTGCCGGAATTTTCATCCCGTAGTTCTTTCACATGCCAGTAAATCTACTGACATAAGCCTGTCGCATTTAAGCAGACTTAAATGCCATCGACCTCGGCCGGGATCGAATCTGCAACCCGGGCACAGAAGGCCAGCACTGTATCGGCTACGCCACCAGGCGACTAATTAATCTTGAATCTTGAAAGTGTTTTAATAAATAAAGAAATTAAAAGTACATGGACATCATTTTATTTATACTTCAATTTTTATTGTACCTGAATTTTTTAATGTACTTCACTCCCACCCCCTATACTAGCAAACTTCCAACCGTTCTCCACACAGAACCAAGCGTATAAAGTCAAAGTCGCCTTACGGTCATAGTAAACACAAAGAGTACTGAGTTAGTGAGTATAGTACGTTCCAGAAATATGTTCTTTTTTTCCAATGACGAAAGAGCTTTCAATATCGAGTCATATTCTCGCACAGGTACTGTCGTCCGTTTGTCTACGTCGCATCTCGGTTCCCCCACCCGCTTCTGCTCGCCCCTTTATAATGGACGGACAGTAGATAGCATGTCTGAGAAATAATTTTATCTTTTCGGATTGGGCAGAAGTGAAGATTGAATTTACAGTATGTAAGGTATTCTTTTATAGAGAAGGAATAGAATTACTTCAACATTAGTTACTAAAGTCTGTGTGATGTATCTTGTCTCACTGTGAAAAGAGAGAGAAAGGAGATATGTCTTACTTCGTCTGTATTATTATGGCGATGGGGGAGTGGAGAGATGCCGTCCATCCATCCAGTGGCGGAAGGGACTAGTTGCTACATTCTGTAGCACAAAATAAAATAAAATATCTCACTTCGTACTGTGTAGTTCCGTCACTGAGCTTGTCTTTCAAGAAACTGAGTTCCGGCAGCCTGTACAATAACAAGGTTTTGAAAGGAATCCTGAAAATGTACAACCCTCCTATAATCTCTATCCTCATTTGAAGGGACTTGGTTTTATTGCTACTGAGACAAGATAAACCTTACAAGGTATAGTACGAAGAACGAAACTGGTAATTGGAATTAGGTACAATAGTCTATAGTGCGATAATATGCAAAAAAGAATTGAAGCCTGTATCGAAATGAACGGCCACCATCACAGATCACAAACAGAGGCCACCATTTTCAAGAAAAGTGTTTAAATATCCATATTATGATTATTTTTCAATTTAACTTCATTCTCTATATTGTACGCTGTGTTGTTTTTCTATATTGTACGCTAATGTTCTGTAGACACTGCATAATGAATACGTCCGAATGGATAGTTCAGTTCGTGATTAATAACACTTATTGTTAATACAGTACTGTATTTTGATTAAAGAAAAACCCAATGAAAATTATCAAACTCAAAATCGCGATATTTCCTACTTTATGGAAATGGATGAACTAATTTTCTCCCCTCCTATATCTAATAAAGTGATTTGTTTGCATTTTACGTCAGTATCATCGAACTCCAGTCGTGGAAAGGGGTAGCAAACGGCGTTAATCCAAAGGTATAGCCAGGTTAATATTAGAAATGTTATAAAAATAAAATGATGTCCCTGTATTTTATTTTATTGGGTTACTTTACGAACGCTGTATCAACATCTAGGTTATTTAGCGTCTGAATGATATGAAGGTGATAATGCCGGTGAAATGAGTCCGGGGTCCAACACCGAAAGTTACCCAGCATTTGCTCGTATTGGGTTGAGGGAAAACCCCGGAAAAACCTCAACCAGGTAACTTGCCCCGACCAGGATTCGAACCCGGACCACCTGGTTTCGCAGCCAGACGCGCTGACCGTTACTCCACAGGTGTGGACATGTCTCTGTTTATAGGATTATTTTGGTAATAATTTTTCCATTAAATCACTTATAAGTCCCCTTAAAAGACACAATTTTATTTATGTTTAATTCAATGCCTACTACTATTTTTATGTATTTTTCGCTCAGTACTAACGCTGTAACCCATTCGAAGAACTAGTACGAACCAGTATGACAAGCTCGCAATGAAATATGCACGACACGTGAGCTATCTGGTAACGCAGTGCCAACGGCGGAGGTCCAGAAACCTACACACCGCAACACATTCGCTCAAGAGTATTTTTGTGTATAGACACATTACGCCGGCACCTGGAGGAAGAAGTGCATGGTTTATGTGCTGTACTCACAATGCATCTCTATGGTCACAGAAGCGTGTACTGGTTGGCTGATGTTGTTGTTGGAGGCCTGGCAGGTGTACACAGCGTGCAGGTCGCTCCTCTTCAGTTGGGGCACGATCAATTGATTATGCTTCACTTTGCCTGGGTGGGCATACTCGTCGTCTGTGTCGTCCACCAACATCGCGTCACGCCACCATCGCACGTGGGGGAGCGGCCGACCTGACAAAATAGACAAAAATCGCATTGTAGATATTAAGACGTAGGAAAGGCAGATATTAGTGCAAGTGGGAGGGGGTCAACGAATTTTACATGGAGAGAAAAATAGGACGGAAAGAAACTGTGTGATAAGAAAGTGGTTAACTAAATGGAAATATAGTTCTGTATTTTTTTTTATTTATTTACTAGAGCTTCCTCAAATTAGAGGCTGCCATTAGACAAAGCATACTAAACAATACAAGAACAAATAGATGACGAAAGATAACAGAGTAAGAAAAAAGTAAACAAGTACACAAATAAACAAACAATAATAATAATAATAATAATAATAATAATAATAATAATAATAATGATTTATTTTAGCTGGCAGAGTTAAGGCCGTAAGGCCTTCTCTTCCACTCAACCAGCAAAAAGTGTATATACATATGCATGAACTTACAAAGAATCCAACAATTTGATTTAGATGAGAGTTACATGTATACAAAAGTTATTTACAAATTAAACAACAAAATACTATGAACTATTAATTAAACACTGAAATAAACTGTGTAGCAGAATTAAACTAAAATACATAGAATGTTAATATATTTCAAATAATATTAGATAATAGAAAGAGATTATTACGAGACAATTAAAATACAGCACAATCAGGATGATGTCTAAAGAAAAAGTAACAATGTAGTCAGTGATAGTTTAAATCAGTAAGATTGGAGTGAAATGCTAATAAGGTTATCTTTTAAGCTGTTCTTAAAGGTGTTTATTGTCTTGCAGTCCCTAATACTTTGTGACCAGGAATTCCATTGACGCGAGGTGGATATTGTAAAAGATGATGAATAACAAGATGTTCTATGAAGAGGTATACTTAGCGTGCCACAGATAAGTGATCTGGTATTTACGTCGTGGTTAGAGTATAGATAAGAGAAACGAGACGAAAGGTAATTTGGTGTTGAAGTGTGCAGAATTCGAAAGAGTAAAGAAAAAGAGTGTAAAGTTCTACGTTCTTTAAGTCGGAGCCACGAGAGACTTGCGAAGGACGGTGATATGTGATCATACCGTCGGATGTTGCACACGTATCTGACGCACATATTCTGAGCTCGCTGTAACTTAACTGACAATTCAGAACTTAGGTCAGTTAACAAAACGTCACAATAATCGAAGTGCGGCGTTACAATGGCAGTTAACAGAATAAAAAAAGTTACAAGAAAAGAAGCGATGAAAGCTAATAAGCAGGCTTAGAGACTTTAGACCCGATAGACGAAAACAGTGCGGTTTCAAGTTGGAAAGCAGGACGATAGTGGGAGGGGGCAGTGATGGTAGCGACCTGCCTGTCGTCCCATGTGCTTTATTCATCAGATACTCATAAGGCAGGTACTGTTCTGGTAATAAAAACAGTCCCGTACGCCTAGTTCACGTTGTCAAAAGAGAGGACAGGAGATAGTAATCTAGTTTTGATCTGTGCATGTGGTTATCTATCTGATTAGTCGAAGAATATAATTAACAGTAAGTATGCCAAAAGTGAAATACTCTAAGACGCATTTATTTGTGCAGGAGTTCGGAAGTGATTATTTTAAAGTTAATGGGGACCATGTTACATTAAATTTTGTCATGTCAGAATAAGGGGAGACAAAAACGATACATTGGGACCCATTGTAACTCCCAAAAACACATTTCACGTATTAACATTTTGCCTCTTAACACAGAAGAAATTCCACTTGTGACAGATTAACGTATAAATAAAGAATCCGAGTTCTTCCTAGTTGTATGTGAAATGATGGTGGCTGTAAACATATCATTTAATAAAGTAAATAACCCTAATTTCAAATCTTTCATGGAAAATTATACCAAGAGAATAGTCCCTACTGACTCGACGTTTCGGCAGACTTACTTGAGAAAGTGATACGATAGAACATTAAGTAACATTAGACAACAAACAGCAAATAATAAAATCTGGGTGCCGATAGATGAAGCCACTCATAGTCGGAATCCTCGTGACTGACAGTTCAGGAAAAAAAAGTTCTACTAACTAGTGAGGTTATAGAAAACGTCAATTATTCGTCTGCTGAAGCTCTAAGATTAATTGAGGCGATAACGAAAGTAATTCATCAAGAATCCGCTACACCAGCTAGTAATCGTGTTAAACAGAAATTAAGCTCAGTTTTGTGTAAAAACAGTGGATATGCCATATTCTGTGACATAAAAGACATGCTAGCAAGGAAGAAGTCTACGGACACTGCTGGGGTAGCGAAGACAGATTACAATGATTTAGTATTTTATCGTTTTGCACCCATTACATCATGTGATGTAGAACGGTGCTTCTCCCAATACAAATTTTGTCTTGCCGACGACCGAAGAAAATTTAGTTTTGAGACCTTGAGAATGTATGTTGTAGTACATTGTAACAGTTCAAATAGTATTCTAGAAGATAAAGCTGGAAAATAAACAAGTTGAAGAGAACATAAATTCTCATTACATTATATTGTAAATATATTGTATAGGCTATATTGTGGGGATATCATGGATTGTACATTATAAGTTGTGTATATTGTGTATGATTCTTATGTATGTTGTGTAAGTATTGCACATGTGCTTATGGAAGAAGCCGAAAAGAAATGCATATTAATTTAATTTTAAAATTTCGCATTATAGGTTTGTATTTTAATCTACGTATAAATTTTTTTTTTGGCCCTACAGAATTTTTCTCCTCTTACAATCATTTTATTTTAATGTGTGATAAATTAATTGTCTTTCTTTGGAACGTCACTTTACAGCACCAGCAGACTGGACAGTACTTGGTTTCATGTACACATGTCTCTCCTTCTGCCGACTCCCATCCACCTCAAACACACTGACAAAGCTGCCTATAGTATGGACTTAGTAAACTTGTTCTATCGGGTCCAAAATCTCGATGTCTGCTAATAAGGGAAAGAAAAATGATAAAGGTGCGTCAGTTTTTTCAGTACACTGAATTAGAGTCCATATAGGTGGTTCCGTAAGAGTTTGACTGACTCTCTAATTATGAGGAGGGCCAGTTCATTCAGAAACGATTTGTGCAGTCCTAGGGTTTTACAGAATTGAGAAGAGAAGTTAGGTATCGTTCCTCTTGCTCCAAACATCAATCCCGTAACACTGATATCGTGAAGTTGGTATTTATCTTTATAATACAGGATGGTTGGAACGCAGATTGCTCGTTTCTCCTCATGTACGTCTTCAGGCTGTCCTTTATACGTTTCAAACCTGATGGTGGGGTCGATTATCATACCCTTAGAAGGGATTCGCTAATGGCGATTATGTCAATTCGTCTGTTACTGCCATTGTCGGCAGTTCCGTGGACTTCTTCGTAGACGGTGTATTTTAGTTTTCTAAGGACATCGGCCAGCTTAGTTCTAATTGCACGCTGCCTATGTATACGCAATGTTTCGCCATAAGGGCAGGCTCCCAGGACATGTCCAAGGGTTTCTATCTCACTGAGGCATCGCCTGCAGTGGTTGTCCTGAGACCTACCGGGTATCATTATCAATATACAGAATTTTTCAACTGTACGAAATTACAACATAAAAAATGGAAATTTATCTTTTGAAGAGGTGAAAAAATTAAAATTTCTTGGAGCAACAGTAACAAATATAAATAACACTCAGGACGAAATTGAATGCAGAATAAATATGGGAAATATCTGTTATCCAGTTGAGAAGCTTTTGTCATCTAGTCCGCTCTCAAAAAAACTGAAAGTTATTATTTATAAAACAGTTATATTACCGGTTGTTCTGTATAGTTGTGAAACTTGGACTCTCACTTTGAGAAAGGAACAGAAATTAATGGTGTTTGAGAATAAGGTGCTTAGGAACATATTTGGGGCTAAGACGGATGAAGTTACAGGAGAATGGAGAAAGTTACACGACGTAGAACTGCATTCATTTTATTCTTCATCTGACGTAATTAGGAACATTAAATCCAGACGTTTGAGATGGGCGGGATATTTAGCACGTATGAGTGAATATAGAAATGGATATAGAGTGTTAGTTGGTGGCCAGAGGGAAAAATACTTTTGGGAAGGCCGAGATGTAGATCGGAGGATAATATAAAAATGGATTTGAAGGAAGTGGGATATGATGGTAGAGACTGGATTAATCTTGCTCAAGATAGCGACTGATGGCGGGCTTATGTGAGGGCGGCAATGAAGCTCCGGATTCTCTAAAACTCATGAGTAAGTAAGTATGTAGAGTTTTTTACAACCAAGAGGTAACTTTATTTGCTCTTTTTTTTTCATTTCCTATACGATCTTAAAAATTTTGGCACTGGCTTACTAGTTACTACATAAGAAATAGTACTTCTGACGGATATTTGAGAACAACTCCAGCTCAATAAATGGAACCAACCCAGCTTTTCTTGAGCCACTTTTGAGGTTTTATTGTGAATTAATCTCATTTGTATATTTATATTATCTCCCTTAAATGTTATGGAAATGTGGAATTTGGGACTGTACTGGTGTTCAGATTTCATCATGGAGGGATGAAATATTAAAATATATAAAACATAAATTTTTAAGCGCGAATCATGTATGTAATTCTTAAAATTAATTAGTTAAAATACGTAATTACAATTTAACAATCAAAAACAAACTTTTATTCGTGATGCAAAAAAAAATCTCGCATTAGATTGATTACCGATAAATTCTCAAACTATATTTGTTCATACTTAAGATATTTCAATATTGGAAACTTCAGAAGCTTTCTCTTAAACATAGTCTTCATATATGATTGCAAGAATTACGGACGATTTTGAAAATTCAACAAAAATAAATTTTGATGCCCGTAGGAAGAAAAATATTCGCGTTTATATGCCAAAGTCACATTTCCATATAGCAATGGCAACTTATAGCAATATGTAATTCAATTGTATTTAATTTTTCATTTTATATAGGAGAACATATTTTTTACTCGCCTTTATTTTTTGCCTTACTTCGGAGCCGAATATAAAAATCCTGTTTCTGCAAGATAAACTTCATGTTAAAACACAGAAAAAGTGTTGAACTGTATGTTGATTTGAAGCTCTGGATAACCTACGTTGAATATCGAATGGAATACAAATGTGGGTCAGGAGTTTTCAAACAACTCGGTGTAAAGTTAGCACATGCTATAACAAAACGACAACATTCGAGCAACTACAGTGCTGCTCCCGCTCCCCGCAGTTAGTTTCGCGATTGTTCTACCATACAGACAATACGAGTTCTATCAAACTCTCATGGATTCACAAGACTGTTTTGTAGAACACATTTGAAAGTCTTGCTGGAAGTTACAGTTCTGAAGAATTTTGTAGTAAAATTCTTCTGTAAGGATCATCTCTCTTTAGTGCAATATAAACAACGAGATTCATTATTCATTTTTATTTTACTCCACAGAAGTGATGTCAAAGCAAACGCATTTTTCTGACCTTGACGTCGTGCGCGGGCATCAAGCAAAGTATGGAAAGAGGAAGGGTTCTGTATATGAATAAGCAACCTGTTGGATTAAGAAAACAGTGGTGCACAAACTTCAAACGGAAATTTTACGTCGTTATTTTTGTATGGTTGCTTTCTGTTTGATATTATCTATATTGTCTGTAAAACAAAAGTATTAACACTGATGTCTTAATATTGCACTTGTGTTTTAAATGTTAATAACATAATAGAGAGTTAAGAAGGAATATTCACTTCAATTCCATAGTAGTATAAAATTATACTGTATTAAGCGGATGAAACACTTCATTCATAAAGAAAGTGATATTCCAAAGAAAGAGATTGAGTATGACATGATAAGTTGGAATTTATATTGATGATATCTTTAGCCTTACAAAATTAATCAATAAACTAATGAAAACAATATTACAGTATAAAGCAAAGTTACCTAGGTGCTGTATATGTTTTAAGTGTAACTAATATTACATAACAAAACTCTTATCGCATTATGTTTTAAAGGTGATATTAATTGTGAGCAACTTTCTGTCATCAGAATATTAAATTATTTTCTCGAAATCTGCTGAAGCTATAGAGCTGACATTTTTACAACACATGGGCACGCATCTTCTGCTTATGATGTAACAGTAGTTGCTTTATTAATTCATTTCCTTACAAACAATTTCCATGCGAATATTTTCAAAAATTTCAATACACTATCTTCAGTAATACTTACATACGGTATGTCACATTTACGAAAACATTCTGTAAGGCTACTAAATAAATAGGCCTATACCTGAAAATGTCACTTTTCTATAGGAAAAGTTGAGAAAATATTTGTTTTGAATAAAAAAAATCAAACTTGTGAAAAATGAGCATTCAAATTAAAACGTACATTCCTATAATGCACTTATACTTCTCAGGCAAATCTAAAAATTAACATGGATACAGTTTCAATAAGTTCTCTTCCTTTTATCTATTGAATCAGTGCTGGCCATCCCTGAATATAGCTCGACCAAGCGGCATATACCACCTCTTTCGTCTGTCTCTTTCCTTTCCGCTGTGAAGTGCTGTGGCTCTGCTGGTCTCTAAAGCGCGCGCTTGCTCCTGTGGGAATCAATTGGCATGCCTGCTCTACAGGAACGAAATAACTTTCACAAAACAACTTGTTACCAAATAAATTCCAGGAATAAAAAATTAAGAAGTGCACTATCTTAGCTGCGATTGGAGCAATGTCTTTTCTACCTGCAATCCATCAGAATTGTGGTCATTTCTTGTCACTGAAGTGCAGATTTATTTTCTTTTCGACGGAGCTGAATGTAATGACAATTATGATAATGGTAGTGGTAATAATTTTATAACGGTGATGATTATAATTATGGCCATTGTAGACTAAGACGTTGATTATGTTGTTATTATGCTGATGAGTAGAGCCCGGATGTTTAGGCATTCATTTTGTTTCAAATAGACGGACATATAGGCACTAAAATAGTAAAAATAGGCAGTGAAATAGATATTTATTATTCATGGAAACAGACAAAAATAGACAAATACTTAATAAACTATCCAATACGTTACTCACTTTCCTTGGTTACATGTCACAACAAGATGCTTTTTAAGTTGTCAACTGTCATAGTGAGCCGCCTGTCAGAGAGAACGTTTTTCTTGGTGGAAAAAGGTCTTTCTACTTCTACTGAAGTGACTGGAGCAAACTTAAAACAACTCATTTCAGAACGACTGTCTCTACTTTCTTTCAGACATCGGCAAAAACCTAATGTGTATTGTCTGAAAAAGAGGGATTAGAGACTTCAAAGATTCTCAGAAAATATTTGTGTGAGGTGAATATATATTTTTAATTTGGACAACCGTTCTTTTTTTTTTTTTATATATAAGTTTTGTGCGGTTTATTTTAAATGCATTAAAATACAGAAAATGTACAATAACGATGTAAAAGGCTAAAAAAAGGCATTTAACCTTAAAATAGGCAACGGGAGCTAAAATAGGAAAAAAAGGCAAAATAAAAATTGAGCCTATCGTCCCCAAATGTGTGGAAACGTGTTTATCTCTAATAGGTCTTTCATGCATACACTCAGTTTAAAAATACATTTTGCCTAACATCAGCGATGAGTATTGATGCAGTGAACAGTAATGGTGGTGATTCAAGTTATGATCATGATATTGGTGATGAGTGGTAACGATGATGAATTTTGTGACGGTGATTATTTTGATGGTGGTGAGTACTGATGGCGACGATTTGGTAAAGATGATGGCGATGATTTTGGTGGCGAGTGGTGATGGTAATGATTTTGCGGGTGATGATAGTGATGATTTTGATGTTGGTGAGTAGTGATGACGGTGTTTTTGGCGGTGAGTGGTGATGATTTTAGTGAATGTGAGCGGTGATTTTCATGATTGATGATGGTCATTTTGGTGTCGAGTAGCGATGGTGATTGATTTTGTAAATGGTGATGGTGAAGAATTTGGTGGTGAGTGATGATTTTTGTGAAGGTTATGGTATTAATTTTTATGGTGAGTTAAGGTGATGATTTTGATGATGTTGAATAGTGGTAGTCACGAGTTTGATGGTGATAGTGCTGAGTTTGTGGTGGTAAATGATGATGGTGATTATTTGGGTGGTAGTGAGTAATGATTGTGATGATTTTGGTGGTGATGATGTTGCTAGTAGTGATGATGATGATGATGATGATGATGATGATGATGATGATTTTGGTGGTGGTGAGTGGTGTTATCTTTATGCTGAGTGGTGATGGTGATAATTTTGATAGTGGTGAGTGGTGACGGTGTTGATTTTTTTATGGTGGATAGTGATAATGATGACTCTTGTGGTGTTAAAGGTAGCAGCGACTGATGATAATTATGTTGGAGGAGACTCTCGATGGTGAGTAGTGATGTAGTGAAGATTTTGAGAGAAGTGAGTGGTGATGGTGATTTTGATGGTAGTGTGTGGTGACGGTGATGAATGTGGTGAGTGGTGTTGATAGTTATGATGAAGAATGAGCATGTGAAATGGAGAGACAGAATAAAACACGAAGTTATGCTAGAAAATGTGGATGAATGCTGAAACTGATCAGGAAGAGGAAAAGAAATTGGCTTGGTCACTGGCTAAGAAAAAACTGCCTACTGAAGGATGCACTGGAAGGAGTGGTAAACGGGAGAAAAGGTCGAGGCAGAAAAAGGTATCAGATGGTAGACAACGTTAAGATACATTGGACCGTATGCGAAGACTATGAGGAAGGTGTAAAGTAAAAAATATTGAAGAATGCTGGGTTTGTAAAGGAAGGTCTGCTCTTGGGTAGAACACTGTGGATGAAATGAATATATTAATTTTAGTTAATTAAAACATTGCTTAATATTCGTATGTGAGGCAATCATATTCAGTTTCAGCTGTCAAATAAACACACAATTATTCATACACATTATTTGAAACAACTAGAAAATGTCTTGCGTTTAGTGGGGATATTCAAAATTCTACCCTCTCTCATCTATACTAATAATAAATCTGTAGCCGAAATTTTTCTGGTAATTTTCGATTTCCCAAAAATAATTGGTCCTAACATATATAATTAACCACCCTAAAACCGAAAATCGCTTTTTTGAAATTTTTGTTTGTATGTCTGTCTGTCTGTCTGTGTGTTTGTTATCTTTTCACGTGATAATGGCTGAACCGATTTCGATGAAAATTGGAATATACATTGAGTTCGTTGTAACTTAGATTATAGGCTATATGGAATTCAAAATACGTTATTTAAAAGGGGGGTTATAAGGGAGCCTGAATTAAATAAATCGAAATATCTCGCTTATTATTGGTTTTTGTGAAATATGTTACATAACAAACGTTTCTTTAAAAATGATTTCTGATAAGTTTTATTCTCTCAAAAATTTTTATAGGACTGATATTTAATGAGATAAAATGAGTTTTAAAATTAAAATAACTGCCATCTAAGGCGGTGTATTGAAATAAAAAACAAATGATTTCGTCTATAAGGGGCCTTGGACACAACAATCGAAAGCTATGAAAGATAGCCTACAGACAATGTTTCTGTGTTCGTATGAAGTAATATCGGAAGCTAAATTAACCGATTTATATAATTAATTATTATTTCATCATTGGAAAGTGTAGTTTCTCTGGATGGACATAATGCTATAATGTTATTACAGTAACTTGTGAGTGAATTGAGGACAGGTAAGATTGAAATACATTATTTTATAAGAAAACTTTTAACTTATTCTGTAGATTCATTTCCTGTATTTCTTATAATAATGTTTATGAACATATTCATATTTATCTCAGAGAATTAAAGAACAAAAATGATTTAGTATACAGTAATAGTACGTTATGTTGCAATCCATTATTTTATCATTCAAATTTTAACTATGCTCAATTGAATCGTGTTAAAATACAAAAAATTAAAAATGCAATGCAAAAAAATTGGGTAATGATCCAATCAGATTATGCTGCTTTTGTAATTGTTCCTATAAGATTCAAGAGCTATAACAAATTAAAATTTCTAATATACATCCGTTATCATAATTTTTATAATATAATATAATATAAACATAATAATAAATCTGTAGCGAAAATGTTTCTGTTAATTTTGTTTTTTTCAAAAATAATTGATAATAACAATTAAGAAACATGTTAAAGGAATTGTCATTGCACCAAATGAGTGGTCTCTGGATCAAAATGATCGCATTTTAATATTTTAAATACAATTTAAATTAAGTAACATATTAAACAATTTATCCTTCTATCAAACACAAATGTTCCATGAATCAAATGTCCTATTTTAATTATGTAATTACTTTATATTTATTTCTAACGGGTGCAGCGGAGCGCACGGATACGGCTAGTTTAAAATAATTCAGCAAGCCGTTGATCTGTGTGTTTCAAAGTTGTCACACACTCTCCCGGTTCGTAGGCTTATATCTGCTGAACATGCATGAATTATTTGCGTTTGATGGTCTTTTTCTTCTGTCGTGGACCTGTACACCATTTCCTTCATATAACTCTAAAGAAACAAATTCAGTAGCCTTGCATCAGGGGGAGCATGCTGGCCACGAGACAACACCTCCTCTTCCAATCCAGCTTGCTGGAAAACTCTGGTCTAACCATTGACGTGACGCGATGTGAAATGCACTGGCACGCCATCTAATTGGTAACACATTCACTTGAATGTATGTAAGGACATATCGTATAATAGTGATGCATCAAAGTAGTGATTCAGATTCAGGTAAAGTCATAAACATTTTTTGGCCGTAACAAAGTGAGTACAGTGAAACCTGTCTAAAGCGTCCATCTGAAGTTACCTTGTAAAATGGCCGTTTTATCAGGTGGCCGCTTGATTAAGGTTGCTGTTTTTTATGAATCAGCATGAAAGTACTGAATTTCATTGACTTTTTAGGACTGTGCGCGTACAAGAATCGTGCATATTAATGTCAGCCTCTTCCATTCTTGCAACTAGCCTATTCAAAACTCAATTTCTTCGCCCTCGCACACTTGAACCATTCGTAAACGAAATCATTCACATTACTAAACACAGATTCTCTCTTCTTTTTTTGGCCACCATGCATATTTTCCTCCCATTGTTTTAATATTTCATCTTAATTATACCGTGTATTTGTGTCCTTCCACATTTGAATATTTCTGCAATTTTTCTCGCAGATGTTCCCTTCTCGCTTTCTTCAATCATTTTGTCGTCTCACCTCTAAACTTAATACCACTCTAGATTTATTGTTAGACTCAAACTAACGTCACAGTTCCTCTGAATCAACTGAATGAAAAGAAGAAAAATTCGTAAAAGCTGGTCCAAATAGAAAAAGATGGAAAGAGGAGAAAAAAAATAAAAAAATTTCGAATGGTTAACTACTGACCTAAAACATACTGTGACATTTTCGATAGAAAACGTCCGTGTTTCAATCCTTTAAAAACGAGTAAGAATTTATGGCTGTGCAGGGTCGGAGTGGAAAGTGACAAAAGAGTCATAAAACTAACCAACTAACCCCAAGATATGGAGGGTATACTGTTGTACACTTAGCTGTTGTAATCGTGATATTGCTCTCTGTCCTCTAAACATCGAAAAAATAGGTCAGATAGTATCCGTGAAAAAAATTTTTGTTGGACAGTGACTGTTATAGTCAGGTTCCAATCCAAAGAGACCCCGGTCGTTGGCCGAAGCATGAGGTGGCCGCTAAATAAAGAGAGAATTTGTATTAATCTTATGGAAAATCCAATTGGTTCCAGAGAAAATTGGCCTTTTGGCCAGGTGGCCGTTTAAATGAAGTGGCCGCAAAGGCAGGTTTCACTGTATGTAATTTCTTCGGTGATGCACATTACCTTTTGTTATTTACTAATCAGCAAATATGAGAAAAGTATATAGGCATTACTTCAAGGTCCTCTTTCACCTCCTGGCTGCTTAACTTACCTTTTGGCATACCCTGTATATATTTATGCAGAATTGATAATTGTATTTATAAAATACGTTTGTTAAACCCGGATCGTATCGTAGCAAATAAGTCCCTTATCATTTGTAATTTCGTGGAATGATACGAATTAAAACTGGAATCATAGCAGCACAATGAATCAAATGAACCTAAAAAAAGTTTGCAATACTACGGTATTAACGCTGTCCGATGATGTAATTTCGCTGATATTACTGTAGGAAAATAATTGACATATCATAATTTCCGGGAAACAATACTGGAATAAAAACGAAAAATTTCTGTGGTATGAGACTCATTAACATATGTCACTCTCAATTATGGAATTAATTTCAAACACAACTCACATGCTACGGTACTAATTTTGTTCATAATGAAATATGACCTACTTCAAATTCAAAAATTCAATTATGCATTGGATTTATTTAAAAGATTTGTTATAACAACATAAATGTCGCTTCTCTGTTAATGGCTGCAACTTTGATTTATCGTTAGGAGAATATTAATTTTTGTATCCTATAGAAATTTAGAAGACTCTAGTTTCTAGGATGAAGATTGGCCTTTACCTCCAATTTATAAAAAGTTAGCGTATATTCCTTACTTTATATTGCATCTTTATTTTTCGAAGTAAGGTTGGTGTCCCCGATATGGCCATGCTAAGGTTTGAGAATTTTTCCTAGCCGCCATTTTGAAAAAAAATGCAAACCACTTTTTTCTTACTCGTTCTCGGTCTAATGGACTTTCTTAGAACAATTTCCTTTCCTCATAAAAATAGCATTAATTGTCCAAAAAGTCCCAAATTCCAAAAGTCTACCTACTGGCCATATCAGGAACATGTGCACATGATATGGCTACCCATGTTCCATGTTCTACAAATCGTGATTGTTTTCAGTTTGATAGCGCAGTTGTGTTAAAATTAAATAATTTTGGTGTAAAATGAATAAAAATGATACTTAATAATCTTTTTTATAATTAAAAAGTGTAGTCAAAACATTTTTTTCCATAAAAAAATTAAGTTGTTTATCTTAAAATACAGAATTTTTGCGTAATCCCAGCTATAAGGCATGTAAATTTGTCAGGTGAAAAAATAAAAGTGAAATGAACTCGATATGGCCATGGTGCATTTGATATGGCCATATCAGGAGCAGGTAAGCTTTCAAGAAAATCGTTTGATTATGAACAATTCGTAAAATATACGCCATCAACTACAACACCAATCAACAGAACATTAAAAACTGAATGGAGTACGATGGTTTTCATGAAAGAAGTCTTTGAAAAACATGCATAAAACAAAGGAGACTTACCAGAGAAAAATAAGAAGAGGTCACATGAAAACCGCAAAACAGGCAACTGACACCATATTGCTCAACCTGACTGGATGGAAAACGATCAAGTGACATACCAGGATGCTCTTTCACTGGATGCTGCTGCAATTTAGCGGATTTTTTGGTTAACTAACTCACAATAGGGGGTGGCCATATCAGGAACATGGCCATAACAGGAGCACCCACCTTATGCTACTTTACAATAAATTACAATAAATAATTCTGATTGTTCCGCTATAAATTGCAATTGTTCAATTATTATTGAAGTTAATGAGGTTAAATAATTAGGTGTAATTATTGATAAACATTTAAAATGGAATAATCATATTCATTATATTTGTAATAAATTACGTAAAACATTATGTTACTTTGTTGTTTTAAGAAATATTTTGTCAATTAACTGGTTACGTATAATTTATTTAGCAGTATTTCAATCTGTATTTATGTATGGTATTATACTGTAGCTTGGGACGAACTTATAAATCCAACCTTTATCCGTTAATTTTACTACAGAAAAAAGTATTAAAATTTTGTTTAAAAAAGCAGAAAGATTACCCAACTGAATTGTTGTTTAAACATTTCAAAATTGTCAATATTAAACATATGTATTCTTTTATTTTATTAAAATATTTTCATAGAAATTTTAATAACTTTGAAAGGTATATACATAAATATAGAACTAAAAATATGAATTCTCTGCGTTTGTGTGAACCAAAATGTAAAACCAATGCAGCTTTTTATCATAGCATAAGTCAAGGTCCCAGATTATTACACAAATTTTATTCCAATATTATTTTAACCACGAATCCTCTTCAAATTATTAAAAAAAAAAATAAAAAAAAATTGTATTGGATTTATAGTTTGGGTTTAAAGATATTAAACACTATTTAATCTGTATTCACTCTAAATTTTAATTTTATTTTTGTCTGTATTGGAATCCCCTACGGAGCAAGAATGGGCTAGTTTATCTTTCATTGTATTTATTAACTAGTATTCATTTCAAACTTACTAGCAATAAAATAAATAAATAAATAAATAAATACATAAATAAATAAATGCATAAATAAATAAATGCATAAATAAAAAAATACATAAATAAATTAATTAATTAATTAATTAATTTCATGTTCCTTACTATAACGACATTTCATCCTTTTATCCGTCTGTGTGCGTCTGTCGAACAATAATTTCAAAGGTGTTGGATTTATTGTGTTCATTTTCAACATCTACAAATCAAATGAAGCAAAAATTAGAAGTGAATTTCGTACTCATGGAAATATCCACGGATAAAACAATAATAACGTCTTTCTTTGACAAGGGCACCGTTTCAAAAATAATTTTTATATGTGACAACATTTAGAAGCAGTAAATTATTTTTAAAAATGTTTGTTTCAGACTATCAATACTTGTAGAACTAAACATTTCGGGAAAAAATAAAATAAAATCTTTATATGCTTGAATATCATATAGGCTACAGTGCAATGAAACTTTCTCCCGTCTAAAGACGTACTCGAATGAGTTTATACATGATGTCACCAAGAACTGCCCCTTGCTCTGGAAACAAAGCCTGGACTTTAAGCAAACGTTATAAAAACAAATCTGCAGGTAGTGAGAAGAAGTTCATGCTCCGAACAGCTGGGTATACTAAATGAAATCACTGAAGAAATAAATATGTTTTACATGAACTTCAAAACCAAATACAAAAGGTCCACTTAGATATACAAATAGAATGTATCACAACAAAGTGAATTCAACAGGTTAACGGAATTTCTGAACAGAATCCTTTGGTCAGTCATTAATTAGGACCTACAAAACAAGAGCGAGATCGGAACGTACCATGATGAGATGTCAACGGAACTTTTGTACATCGTAAAGGCTGGTTCACAATAAACCGCGAACGAGAACCAGAATGAAAACGAGAAGCAAAGACGTGAATATGAAAATTTTTTATTCACAATAAACCGAGAAAGTAGACGACTATGCATATCGATATGCCTGTCAATAGCGATATGTAAAGTCGATATTACGCATTCTGATGTTATTTGAGTATAATTGACCAATGGCGTTCTCTCATGACTACAAGGCAGCAAACATAAACACAGGTTAACCAACTTCGAAATTTCAACTGAAACATTTCATTAGGTACGGTACTATAGATATGCCCATGCATCTTTATTATCACAACCTATTTTAAGTCTACCATAACGTAAAATAATCAGAGAAGAAACATTTGTAATAGAACAAAAATGAACGCAACAGTAGTTATTGAATTGAAGCATGAATATGTAGTGTGTAATACAACCAATACAGTAATAAAATATGATTCACTTACGATCGGTGTTCAAAGATGCAGCTATTGAAAGCCACGTATTCTCCTTCATTTTCTCATCTTTATACGAGGCGCGCCGCCTATCGTAAACGTGAGGATTTTCCTCAACACTCAATATTAGAATCTCATCAAATAAAACTTGCTCCATGATGCACAGCACAGAACAAAATAATGCATAGGTTATGTCACGGTCTTCTTGCTACAAAATATACGACAAAATAGCTTTTAGATGGCATTAGAATGAATCTTGTGGGCTATGATCGGAAACGTGAACGCCAAAGTTTAAACTTGGCCAACTCTCCGTTCCCGATGCCGGGCTCCGGCAAGCTTTTCGTTAATTGTGAATGCTCACATTTAAATGTACACAATTTAATAATTTTACAGTTTTTGTTTTCGTTCCGATTCTCGTTTCCGGTTTATTCTGAACCAGCCTTAACATTTCTTCCAGAACTGCAACCTGTCAGGATAATGATGAGATGATGAATATGATAAGGGAGATGAAGATGAAGGTGAAGACGATTCCAAACATCCATTTCAGATAAAAGTTTGCGAAGATTCAATGTATTATTACAATATTAATACAAAAGATTTTTGTAGCACATTTGATTTTAGTGCACTGTTTAAAATTAGTCATAGTTGTAATAAATTGTCAAACGTTTGATGCACATTTTTCCCATTAGCGTCAGATATGTTGTAAGCTACATAAAATTATCCACAACTTGGATACAGCACTTTATAGTATCTTAGCACTATAAATTGTAGAAAGAAATTATGAAGGAAATTCAATTCGGGATCCATAGCTGGCAAATTTTCTTCATATGTTCACATCGATAAGTTGCACCTGGTCTTGGCATTGAGTAAAGAGTAATGGATGACCTTGTACGTTATGTTACAAATGTTCCTTTATTTTTGTTAACATAGTTTCTCTGAACCACAGAACTGTTTTATGTGATATTACAAAAATGATACAAAATTCTTAAAGATTAGAAATAAATGATACGTTACCTTCTGTCCTGCATTTCAATTCTTGTTACGTCGCACGTAAAGCAATAACCAAGATAGCAAGCGTTCCGGTATTACGTCATAGAAAATATATCGCTGCTTTTATTGGCACGATTTTCGATGTACTAACAACCTGTATATAGCGCTAGGATGGCATAAATATTATTACTTAAGTCTTTTCTATTGCTATCACTTAATCTGTAAAGTGCATAAATTGTAGTGTTACACAGATATACTGGGCTAAAATAATGATTTCAAACTCATGTTTAATTTTTATTATCTTTGCCCTGGAAATTACGAGTATATTTCATCATCATCACCATTATCATAATAATTATTACCATTATTATTCTGTCATGTGTTATATCTACTGAAACCTACGGGCTCTACATTACAGAATTCTTCCACCTTTACAGGAACTTCCTAAATTTATTTTCAATTTTGGTTCATAGTTAAGCGTTAATTTAGGTATTCATTCAAAGTCCATTCTTGCAACACGATCTTTTAGATTCTGTCGTTACTGTTTTGTGATAATTAGAATTATTGAGATTGTTTCCAAATAATAGCGTGAGTGCACTTAATTATTTAGAATGCCATTTACTAAACGAAGGAAACAAATATTACCAGACCAAAATAATTACATATGGACAAATGTGGTAATTAAATAATCCAATTTCTGGCAAAAACTCCCAAATTTCAATTGCATAATGTACTTACTTACTCACTTACTGGCTTTTACGGAACTCGGAGCTTCATTGCCGCCCTCACATCAGCCCGTCATTGGTCCCTATCCTGAGCAAGATTAATCCATTCTCTATCATCATATCCCACCTCCCTCAAATCCATTTTAATATTATCTTCCCATCTACGTCTCAGTCTCCCTAAAGGTATTTTTCCCTCCGGTCTCCCAACTAACACTCTATATACATTTCTGGATTCGCCCATACGTGCTACTTGCCCTGCCCATCTCATACGTCTGGATTTAATGTTCCTAATTAAGTTAGGTGAAGAATACAATGTGTGCAGTTCTGTGTTGTGTAACTTTCTCCATTCTCCTGTAACTTCATCCCTCTTAGGCCCAAATATTTTCCTAAGCACCTTATTCTCAAACACCCTTAACCTATATTCCTCTCTCAATGTGAGAGTCCAAGTTTCACAACCATAAAGAACAACCGGTAACATAACTGTTTTATAAATTATAACTTTCAGAGTTTTTGACAGCAGACTGGATGATAAAAGCTTCTCAACCGAATAATAACACGGATTTCCCATATTTATTCTGTGTTTAATTTCCTCCCGAGTATAATTTATATTTGTTACTGTTGCTCCAAGATATTTGAACTTCTCCACCTCTTCGAAAGATAAATTTCCAATTTTTATATTTCCATTTCGTACAATATTCTCGTCATGAGACATAATCATATAATTTGTCTTTTCGGGATTTCCAAACCTATCTCTTTACTTGCTTCCAATAAAATTCCCGTGTTTTCCCTAATCGTTTGTGGATTTTCTCCTAACATGGATAATGTACTTCAATACTGAATTTAAAGTTTATTATACTTCTTCAAATATAATTATTACCGACGTCTGATTACGATTTCTAGTTCATATGTAACTGAAATCCCAAATTAATAAGGAAATTTACTTGTTATAGGCTATTATTTTATTTTGTTACAAAATAGATTCATGCTCTTTGCCGAAATATGTAGCTTTTTGTTTTGTGGCAGAAATTTTATTTTGATATATATTCGCTGAATATTTTTCGAAATAACATTATCTGTTCATAGATAACTTCGCAATTAAAGAATGAAATATAATAACGCTAATTTAAGCATGTTATAATGCATTTCATCTCGTGTTAAGCTTCATTATAATTTTAGAAGAATAATTTTATTACATTAATTTCATTCATACACATTTTAGAATTCTTGTTGGCCTGTTCTTGGAAATCTGCTACCTGATCTCTTTATTACGTTCTCTCACAGCTTCCACAACTTTTATATCCACAGATTGTAATGGCTTTAAAATCACTTTTAGAGCTGCTCATTAAACTGTGTGCTGTACTCAAGTTTCTGTTAGAGATTTGTATGAAATCCAAATCTTTACTGAAATTTTAAAAACTTTAAAATGCTCATTAGACAATGGTGTTGAATTCCTTGTTATTTAACCATTTCTTTTCTATCGAAACACTTTCGACTCAGTTAAAAATTATACAGGTTGGAAGGAAACCTAATACATTAATTCACAGAGGTAATACAGAGGCATAATTTTATTTTTACTTCAATTTTTTATTGTACCTGAGCTTTGAATATACTGTAATTCACTCCCACCCTAGTGAGTATAGTACGTTGCAGATATATGTTCGCGTTTTCCAGTGACGAAAGAGCTTCAATATTGAATCATATATTCGCAAAGGTACTGTCGTCCGTTTGCCAACGTCGCATCCCGATTTCCCCCACCCTCTTCTGCTCACCCCTCTGTAAAGGCTAGTGGCAGGGCTGTCTTAGCTCTTTTTTGAAAACATTAATTTCTGTTAGGAATTGGACGTCTACGTAATAAAGGGTGCGTCAGAAAGAACGGATGGATTTCAAACTATCGATACGCAACGAGGAGAGAGATATAGTGAGGGGGACCACGACTGTTGGGTCAGCCAGAGAATGCAGTTTCAGTTGAGAACATGGTGTTGGTCTGGTGTACAACGTGCTTTCATCGTAGAGACATTTTTGAAAAATGAAGAGTCTGTGATCGCCACTCAGGACTCATTTCGACATCGGATGTCACGCTAGGATTCCAACTCGGAATACAATTTTGCGGTGGGAGGCTTCATTTCGTATCACAGGTTCAACATTAAAGAAGAAATCACCTGGACGAAATTCTATTGCACTGAGATTGTCCGAGGCTACGGTAAGATCTCGCGCCCTGCGACTTCTTTCTTTGGGACCATTTGAAGGCGTAAGTTTGTAAACATCGATCACATACACTGGACGAACTGAAGACAGCGATTCGTGAAGAAATCGTGGCAATTGCACCAGCTATGACTGTGAAAGTGATGGCGAACATCAGAAAACGCCTCGATGCCTGTATTGAAAGCCAAGGACATCATATGGATAATGTTGTTTTACATAAATAAACTGCATGTATTGGTGAATATGTTGATAACAACAAATTTTTGATTTCATGAATCTTTACAATTTTCTTGCCATGTGAAATCCATCCGTTCTTTCTGACGCACTCTGTATTATAGAACTATTTAAAATACTTTAACTTAAATAAAAGGGCCTCGTTAAGTAATTAAATGTCATGTGATTTCTTTCATGGAGAAGGGGCCCGAAGTCTTGCAGTTCAGCCTGAGGCTTATTGTGCTTACCAATCCTGTTCTGTACATGATTTTTGTCGCCAAAAGTTCGAGCATTTGTATGAAAACAGCACGCTGCACCGTGAACTTAAGTCGGGCTAAGGTAAGGCTAATGATGGTACTGATATCTGACTGAATGATGATGAAATGAGTCCAAGAGTCGAAAGTTACCCACAGTTAAATTTCAATTTGTTGAGGGAAAATTCCGGAACAAAAAACCCAGCCCAATAACTCGTCCCAACCTAGTTTTAAATCCGAACCCGCTCGTTTCACGATCAGATATGCTTACCGTTACTCCACAACAGTGAATTGTGTCCTATTTTTAATATTTCCATTTAGTCATAGACATAGAGAGAATGTCATCGAAATGATAGCCGTCCAAATCTTGGATTTAAAATATCGGCATCCTAATCAATTCAAATAAACAAAAAAGAAAATGTAAATTAATGTTTAAAAAATACATAAAGAAATTATATATATATATATATATATATATATATATATATATATTCTGAGACAAGATGTGGTGGCTATCAAAACGATAAAAATTCATTGAAAATAAATAATATACATTGAATATTATAAAGATGAATAGAGATGGTGATTGATGATGTTCAGTGAAGATTTTAAAATGGTTGATGCAATTGTCTGAATAGTCTTATCAGGAACCTTTAATTTTCTGAGGATCTCCAATGTAAATTTGGGAATTGTTCCTCGCGCACCAAACATAAGCCCAATGACATTCCAATCTTGAATATTATATTTATGACTGAGATCATCACAGCATCGAAGGTAAATAGCGCGTTTCTCTACAAGTACCTGCTTTGGTTGATCTTCATTAATTTCGAACCTTACAGTGGGGTCAAGAATGAGACCAGTTTTTTTATCTCGGTCAATTATTATGATGTCAGCACGCCGTGTAGATCCTTCCGTAGAGAGACATTGAACTTCCTCATATACTTCGTATTCACCATGTTCCCTTAATCCAGTGATGTCAATTCATACCCCTAGGTGCAAGCGCGCGCTTTAGAGCTCAGGAGAGCCTGAGGAAACAGACAGACGAAAGAGGTATTCTATGCCGCTTGGTCGAGATATATTCAGGGATGGCCAGCACTGATTCAATAGATAAAGGGAAGAAAACTTATTAAAACTGTATCCATGTTAATTTTTAGATTTGTCTGAGAAGTATGAGTGTATTATAAAAAGTAAGTTTTAATTTTAATACTCATTTTTGACAAGTTTGATTTTTTAATTCAAAAGAAATATTTTCTCAACTTATTTTTATAGAAAAGTGAAATTTTCAGATATAGGCCTATTTATTTAGTAGCCTCACAGAATGTTTTCATAAATCTAATATACCGTAAATACGTATTAATGAAGATGGTGTATTGAAAATTTTGAAAATATTCGCATGGAAATTATTTGTGAGGAAATGAATTAACAAAGCAACTACTGTTACATCATAAGCAAAAGATACGTGCCCAGGTGTAGTAAAATGTCAGCTCTATAGCTTCAGCAGATTTCGAGAAAATAATTTAAAATTCTGATGATAGGAATTTGCTCACCAATATCACCTTAAAAGCACAACGCGATAAGAGTTTTGTTATGGAATATTAGTTACAATGAAAACATATACAGCACTAGGTAACTTTGCTTTGTACAGTATTATTGTTTTGATTAGTTCATTAATTACTTTTATAAGGCTAAAAGTACCATCAATATCAATTCCAACTTATCATGTCATACTCAATCCCTTTTTTTGCGATATCACTTTCTTTATCAATGATGTGTTTCATCCATTTAGTACAGTATAGTTGTACTACTATGGAATTTATGTGAATATTCCTTCTTAACTCTTTATTATGTTATTAACATTTAAAACACAACTGGAATATTAAGAAATTAGTGGTAGTACTTTTGTTTTACAGACAATATAGATAATATCAAACAGAAAGAAGCCATATAAAAATAACGACATAAAATTTCAAGTTCCGTTTGAAGTTTGTGTAAGCATAATCTTAATCCAACAGGCTGCTTATACATACACACAATCCTTGTTCTTTCCATACCTAGCGCTTGACGCCCGCGCACGACGTCAAGGTCAGAAAAATGCGCTTGCTTTGACATCACTGCCTTAATCTGTTAGCAATTATTGAGCGGACTGTGTTATGTCCGTATAGAGAAAGTGCGAGAAAACCATGAATGTAGTTAAATGAAAATGTAAGAAAATAGCTGAAGATAAAAAAACATACATACACGGAAGAAAATAAATTTGACAACAAACAGAGACCCGGGTTCGATACCCGGCTCCGGAACAATTTTTCCCTCGAAATTATTCAAATCAACTTTGCAGGGAGTTATACCTGAAATCTTGATTTGCATAATACACGTCACTGTTCGTTAACAGAAACCACAATTTAAGTCACACGGAGTTAGTGTGCACTCGAAGTTGGTTGCTTGACGGTTGTCAGCCCACTTTGAGGTCTGTGGATATACTGGGTGTTCAGTTCAAAATGTGTCATGGCTCGCTGTATGTCGTCATGTGGCTAGCCGATGAGCCTAGAGAATTCAATCTTCCTACACTTCCGCAGAGGCCTATCACCTAAATGCGAGAGAAGTTGCCTTTAAGTACGGCGTTCATTCTGAAGATTACTTACCGATACGTACGGTAACGCCAGTAGTGGCAAGAATGTGAACTGTTTGGAAACACGTACTGAAGTGAGTTTTTTTTTCCTACTGTCGGGATATGGGGAGAGGGTTAAGACGATTACTTACATATTTGTTGACATTAACTTGGACGGTCAACATGGACACGGAGCATTTTGATTTGTGTTGTGGAATGTTGCCGTACGCAATCGATGATAACAAATACCCTGCGTACGACTTGCCCGCGCAAAACACAGTTCGAAATAGGTTATGGTAGCACACAGACTTTACAGACCGCCATCTGTTGCTACGACATTCAAGTTATACCGTACACGTTCTCAAGTTCAGATTGAACGCCTTGATTAACAGGCAACTTATCTGACATAAAAGCTGAAACTCGCTTCAAATCGCTGACTCACAACAGTGACGTCATGACACACTTTGAAATGAACACCCAGTAGAGGGAAAAATTGGATCGGTGTCGGTTAGAGTTCCCGGGTAGCTCAGTGGTAGAGCGTTGGTACGTTAAACCAAAGGTCCCGGGTTCGATACCCGGCTCCGGAACAATTTTTCCCTCGAAATTATTCAAACAGAGACTAATTTAAATGTAATTAGTTAGTAAATAAATTACGCAATCAAACTGTTGCGGAAACATTAACAATATTATGTTACTGCTGCGAAGTTGGGCAGGAAGTAACTCTGTATTGTAACAGGTATAAAGTCAAAAGAAAAGAATTTCCAAGTATAAAAAATGTTGTGAAAGTCAAGACAAGTCTTCATCTCATGTCTATTATCCAGTATTCATACACAATCCTTTTCACTCTACAATCAAAGGAAACTAGGGTGAGGAATGCTAAAATGAGGAACACGCAAGGTAGCGGCTGTTTCCAGCCTCCAACAGACAGTATGCAAAGGAGTTAAACGAAAATTCTTGTAGTTTTTAGTTTAGTATTATGGAGAGACAAGAAAAGGGGATGTAAAAAAGAGGCTACTTTCTTTTGCACCCCCTCTGCCTCGCTCTTTCCTTAGACCTTAAATCCGAAGAAAAATGATGCTGGCTCCTCTGTTGCTCTGTTGTGTTTGTCTCTAGACATTTCCTTAGGCGGGCGGCGGGAGTGACGGCGGCGAGGAGAGAAAACGACCCTCAGGATTAAAAAGCAGAACCTAGCAAATGTAATGGGACGTGCACCATATTTCAGTGGCAGAAAAAAATACAGCAGCGTCGGAATCTCTTGTTCCTACCAAGTAACAGAAAACACTTGCAGTGCTGAAACAATTATTCAATGCTTTTAAAATAACCTAAGAAAAACACTCCAAAGGTAAGATAAGCTAAAATTGTCGGAATTTTATGAAAAAAAAAAACATCAATTCAGGAGACAGGTAATATTTACATATTTTTGGTCACAAATTACTTTTTCGTTCTGGTAAAAAATAATTGAGGAGCATTTTTTTTTTCAAAAGTCGCTAAACGTCCCAAACTGAAGTTTTCAGAAAATGTGTTTTCATACGATCAAAAAGTATCAACTCCAAATAGTTTATCCTTTTACTATCACATGATTTATCAAGGCACTAATGCTATTAAGTAATTAATATTTTTAAAGAGATGCACTATCACCTTTACTTTTTAACTTCGCTCTAGAATATGCCATTAGGAAAGTTCAGGATAACAGGCAGGGTTTGGAATTTAACGGGCTACATCAGCTTCTTGTCTATGCAGATGACGTGAATATGTTAGGAGAAAATACACAAACGGTTAGGGAAAAAACGGAAATTTTACTTGAAGCAAATAAAGCGATCGGTTTGGAAGTAAATCCCGAAAAGACAAAGTATATGATTATGTCTCGTGACGAGAATATTGTACGAAATGGAAAAATAAAAATTGGAGATTTATCCTTCGAAGGGATGCAAAAATTCAAATATCTTGGAGCAACAGTAACAAATATAAATGACACTCGGGAGGAAATTAAACGCAGAATAAATATGGGAAATGCGTGTTATTATTCGGTTGAGAAGCTCTTATCATCCAGTCTGCTGTCCAAAAATCTGAAATTTAGAATTTATAAAACAGTTATATTACCGGTTGTTCTGTATGGTTGTGAAACTTGGACTCTCACTCTGAGAGAGGAACATAGGTTATGGGTGTTTGAGAATAAGGTGCTCAGGAAAATATTTGGGGCTAAGCGGGATGAAGATGCAGGAGAATGGAGAAAGTTACACAACACAGAACTGCACGCATTGTATTCTTCACCTGAAATAATTAGGAACTTAAAATCCAGACGTTTGAGATGGGCAGGGCATGTAGCACGTATGGGCGAATCCAGAAATGCATATAGAGTGTTAGTTGGGAGACCGGAGGGCAAAAGACCTTTAGGGAGGCCGAGACGTAGATGGGAGGATAATATTAAAATGGATTTGTGGGAGGTGGGATATGATGATAGAGACTGGATTAATCTTGCATAGGATAGGAACCGATGGCGGGCTTATGTGAGGGCGGCAATGAACCTTCGGGTTCCTAAAAAGCCATTTGTAAGTAAGTAAGTAAATTTTAAATCTACAAATGGAAACGTGAGAGTACGCTATACGAAATTTACTGTTCTTTATCGCTAAACGCCAAGACATTAAAACGGGTTGTGGACAACTCGCCACAGAAAATTGGCCACAGATGCAACTAGCCATATAATTGAAATGCGTATCAAAGACAATTAGCCACACATTAAAATTTGTGTGAAAGGCAATTGGCCTTATACTAAAATTCGCTACAACTTGTAATATATGTAGGCAATACTCAAATTCGCTACAATTTATAATATATTTCTCTGGTAACACAAGACAAATCCAAAAGCTGTAAACGAATTCTGAACTATGGCGGAAGAAATTCGCTTCACAAAATCAGAAAGAGGCTCTGACATATTAATATATCTTGGCTATGTACACGAGACTTAGAGAAAATAAGAATGGCGTTGTTTGGCGCTGTGACATGCGTGGCGGTGTAATGCAACAGTCACGCTATCAGAAGATGGAAGCAGTGTCGTCAAAGAACCGTCTGAACACAAGAATCATTCTGCAGACTGGGGAAGGATTAAGGCAAAGGAATGTGTAGAAAACAGTGTGGAAAATTGTCTATTTGTGGCTAATTGTCTATCTGTGGCGAATTGTCTATGCACATTTAAATGGCATCGAACTGGCCCGGGATCGAACCCGCAATCTTGGGCATAGAAGGCCAGCGCTGTACCAACTCGCCAAACAGGTCGACGGAAAGAAGAAAGTAGTTTTAAAATTGAAAAATAATAAATCTCAACTTACTTACTTACTGGCTTTTAAGGAACCCGGAGGTTCATTGCCGCCCTCACATAAGCCCGCCATTGGTCCCTAGCCTGAGCAAGATTAATCCAGTCTCTATCATCGTATCCCACCTCCCTCAAATCCATTTCAATATTATCTTCCCATCTACGTCTCGGCCTCCCTAAAGGTCTTTTTCCCTCCGGCTTCCCAACTAACACTCTATATGCATTTCTGGATTCGCCCATACGTGCTACATGTCCTGCCCATCTCAAACGTCTGGATTTAATGTTCCTAATTAGGTCAGGTAAAGAATACAATGCGTGCAATTCTGTGTTGTGTAACTTTCTCCATTCTCCTCTAACTCCATCCCTCTTAGCCCCAAATATTTTTCCTTCCTTACTTACTTACTGGCTTTTAAGGAACCCGGAGGTTCATTGCCGCCCTCGCATAAGCCCGCCATCGGTCCCTATCCTGAGCAAGATTAATCCATTCTCTATCATCATATCCCACCTCCCTCAAATCAATTTTTATATTATCTTCCCATCTACGTCTCGGTCTCCCTAGAGGTCTTTTTCCCTCCGGCCTCCCAACAACAACTCTATATTCATTTCTGGATTCGCCCATACGTGCTACATGCCCTGCCCATCTCAAAGGTCTGGATTTAATGTTCCTAATTATGTCAGGTGAAGAATACAATGCGTGCAGCTCTGCGTTGTGTAACTTTCTCCATTCTCCTGTAACTTCATCCCTCTTAGCCCCAAATATTTTCCTGAGAACCTTATTCTCAAACACCCTTAACCTTTGTTGCTCTCTCAAAGTGAGAGTCCAAGTTTCACAACTATAAAGATCAACCGGTAATATAACTGTTTTATATATTCCAACTTTCAGATTTTTTGACAACAGGCATAAATGACACTCGGGAGGAAATTAAACACAGAATAAATATGGGAAATGCGTGTTATTATTCGGTTGAGAAGCTTTTGTCATCTAGTCTTCTGTCAAAAAATCTGAAAGTTAGAATTTATAAAACAGTTATATTACCGGTTGTTCTGTATGGTTGTGAAACTTGCACTCTCACTTTGATAGAGGAACAGAGATTAAGGGTGTTTGAGAATAAGGTTTCTTAGAAAAATATTTGGGGCTAAGAGGGATGAAGTTACAGGAGACTGGAGAAAGTTACACAACGAAGAGCTGCACGCATTGTATACTTCACCTGACATAATTAGGAACATAAAATCCAGACGTTTGAGATGGGCAGGACATGTAGCACGTATGGGCGAATCCAGAAATGCATATAGAGTGTTAGTTGGGAGGCCGGAGGGAAAAAGACCTTTAGGGAGGCCGAGACGTAGATGGGAAGATAATATTAAAATGGATTTGAGGGAGGTAGGATATGATGGTAGAGACTGGATTAATCTTGCTCAGGATAGGGACCAATCGCGGGCTTATGTGAGGGCGGCAATGAACCTCCGGGTTCCTTAAAAGCCAGTAAGTAGTAGTAGTAGTAGTAGTAGTAGTAGTAGTAGTAGTAGTAGTAGTAGTAGTAGTAGTAGTAGGTATTAATTCTGCTGGAATTTATTCGATACCTGGAGACTTATAACTTTTCAGATTTTTCTATCGCAATTTCGACTTCAGAAAGTGTGGGTTCGGGTATAAATGGCTCAGCAGTTTGTATTTCAATTCCGTACCGATCGTTTCTATTTGGTCTATGTATACAATATTTAGTAGTTGTCCAAAATAAATTTTTCCAGTAATAATAAAACTGGAGAGGAAGACAAGAGAAGAGATGACTAATTTGTGAGAGTTGTAACAAGTAGGTCATGGCTATTAGTCTCAAAAGATCTTCATTTAAATAAAAGGTAAAGCAGCACACAGTGGCGGCTCGTGATAAAATATTGCGTGTGTTCACTATTTTGTGTTCCAAAATCGAAGAGAGTTAGAAATCGTAAGTTTAGGCTAATATGAAATGTCATGATTCCAATATTTCACTACCGAAAAAACCGTATATAAATTCAAAACAACATGTAATAATAATAATAATAATAATAATAATAATAATAATAATAATAATAATAACAATAACAATAATAATAATAATAATAATAATAATAATAATAATAATGAAACCCAGTCTTTTTATTTCCAATTTTTCCTGGTAAGCCAGTTTACCCAGTTCTTTACTGTTCAAAATTACTTGAACAGAGTTCATTATTTACGTTTGTTAAAAATTAATACATACCACAGTGCCGTTATTTACAAAAGCGTGTGTTCAGTAATATATTTTGATTCACAACACACTGATACACTATAGCCTATACCAGTACTGTAATCCCACTCGCATAGATAGATTATTATAAATACCTGCCAGTAAATATTATTCTTAAGTAATATACACCACCACACAGATATTTAAATTCATACCACCATTACATTCAGCCAGCACGTGTTTGAAAGCCAAACTATGCTATACTATAGTAATTCACAAACTACACTGTCGTAGCAGCACTGTACACACACTCACATAAAGTAAACGTTCTGACAGTGAGATGCTGACACCTATAGGCTATTAAATTTCCCCCTCGAGTGAACGATAGGCATCGATGGACCTGACATCTGTAGGATAGATTCTCTGTTCACTTAACGCTTTGTGCTCTTGACGAGTTATAAGCGGCCAGCGAAAGACAATTTTCTCCCGCGCATGCGTGGAATTCCTGTAGCCTTCTTGAAAAGAGCACGGCTTATACGTGAACGGATCTTGCCAAGTTTACATAAGAAGTTTATGCAAGATGCGGGAAGTTTAAAATACTCGATTCTGATATTATACATCCCCACTACGTCAATACGGTATTAAATAATAAAACTAGTAGTGCATTAATGGAAACAAGGTGTTCACGTACTCTTGTGCTCTTATTGACGCACCGCCACTGGCAGCACAGTGTATTATATCCGTTACAGCAGTGATCGGTCGCGAATCTGATAACAAGATGCGCAATTTTTTGTACAGAAGTGGAGTCTTTGTTGTCCATGAGCGGGGTAATTTGGTTGCAATCTGATGCCATTGTAAGGCCAGGCCGATTGTTCCCAGTCCGGCACTGTGCAGGCTCGTTATGAGAGGAGAGGAATCCAACCTGTGCGCGTTCCCAGCTCGCTATTGTTCTGAATCACGTGGCCACAAAATATGAGTCCATCTTAGCACAACGCGCTTGCAAGCGAGCAGCCATCTTCGCTGATGATCTCGGATCCACTGAGAAACATTCTAAGTTACTCTCAGATATAAATTTTCCGAAGTAAAGGGATGTATGTAAATGAGTATCGGGCACGACGTGTTGAGATGATAACATTAAGTACAGTCCGTGCTACGAAGAAAATAACCTCCTATCTGGCAATTCCGACGCGCACAGATCATGAAATAGTGTCTAGCTAGCTGCTTGTGAATTAATTAAAATATCTCTGTTATGTAGAGTAATATCTCAGAAGAAAAGTTTTACATTCAATTAGAAAAAGCAAATTAAATTGTATATATTATTTCTCAAATCAATATCCAAAACATATAAACAAAAACTCCTTTCTGTAGCACAAAAAGTCCTGCTTGTACGTGTTCACCTTTTCATACTACTTTTTTTTACATTTCTTTGGTCTGCGGGAAAAAAAGTAAAAAAGTCTATTTTTCTGTTGTACCTAATCACGTAAGTCTAATATTCTTTCTAATTTTTTAAATAATGAATTTTCTTGTATTTTAAATTGAAAAGGGTTTTACGAAATAGGGTCTAGCTAGCTGCTTGTGAATTAATTAAAATATCTCAGTTATGTACAATAATACAGAACGGGTTACATCAGCTGTTTGTCTATGCGGATGACGTGAATATATTAGGAGAAAATACACCAACGATTAGGGAAAATACGGGAATTTTACTTGAAGCAAGTAAAGAGATAGGTTTGGAAGTAAATCCCGAAAAGACAAAGTATATGATTATGCCTCGTGACGAGAATATTGTACGAAATGGAAATATTAAAATTGGAAATTTATCCTTTGAAGAAGTGGAAAAATTCAAATACCTGGGAGCAACAGTAACAGATATAAATGTTGCTCCCAGGTATTTGAATTTTATGTTATTTTACGACGCTTTATCAACATCTTAGGTTATTTAGTGTTAGAATGAGATGAAGGTGATAATGCCGGTGAAGTGAATCCGGGGTCCAGCACCGAAAGTTACCCAGCATCATATTAGGTTGAGGGAAAACCCCGGAAAAAAACCTCAACCAGGTAACTTGCCCCGACCGGGAATAGAACCCGGGTAAATGATACTCGAGAGGAAATTAAACACAGAATAAATATGGGAAATGCCTGTTATTATTCGGTTGAGAAGCTTTTATCATCCAGTCTGCTGTCAAAAAATCTGAACGTTAGAATTTATAAAACAGTTATATTACCGGTTGTTCTTTATGGTTGTGAAACTTGGACTCTCAACTTGAGAGAGTAACTTACGTTGAGAATAAGGTGCTTAGAAAGATATTTGGGGCTAAGAGGGATGAAGTTACAGGAGAATGGAGAAAGTTACACAACACAGAACTGCACGCATTGTATTCTTCACCTGACATAATTAGGAACATTTAATCCAGACGTTTGAAATGGGCAGGGCTTATAGCACGTATGGGCGAAACCAGAAATGCATATAGAGTGTTAGTTGGGAGGCCGGAGGGAAAAAGACCTTTGGGGAGGCCGAGACGTAGATGGGAAGATAATATTAAACTGGATTTGAGGGAGGTGGGATATGATGGTAGAGACTGGATTAATCCTGCTCAGGATAGGGACCAATGGCGGGCTTATGTGAGAGCGGCAATAAACCTCCGGGTACCGTAAAAGCCAGTAAGTAACAGCTTGACATAGTGTGATAAGACTGAATATTATTGTTTTAAAGCGTAATTTCTATAACTGAGTAATTACTCACCCATTTCATAATATAAATGAATATACTGATTTCAAAATGGTACAATTTTAGTCAATTCTTTTAATTAATTATTTTATATTGTAACGTATGATTTTATTTATGTAGGACAATGTGTATTGCAAATTTTATAATTCCCTAATGACTGAAATGGAAACTATTAAAATATAATGGAGCGAATGTTAAATGACGCGTATTTCTTAATGTCATCATGACAGCATGATCCCAAAACATTCGCAAGAGTATGTATCTTTCTGTGACAGATCGTTTTGAGATTGTCGCGGTACAGATCTAACTGCAGAAAGAAGGGATTAATAAAACGATTCAATTAATATTTGAGGAGAAAAATTCGCTCCGGCGCCGGGGATCGAACCCAGGTCCTTGGTTCTGCGTACCAAGCGCTCTGACCACTGAGCTACACCGAATTCAATCCACAGCACCCGATCTCCTCAAATATTAATTGTCAATATTACAGATATTATTCTGTATGACAAATTAATAAATCTATAATATTCTCATAGCTGCAGTGCATATGTCTGTACAGCGGAATCCCGGCCAAACAAGTCACTCAGCTGAGTGCGCTCCTAGTATAATAATAATAATAATAATAATAATAATAATAATAATAATAATAATAATAATAATAATAATAATAATGACTTTATTTAACCTGGCAGAGTTAAGGCCGTAAGGCCTTCCTTTACACTCAACCAGGATTAAAACTTGCTTACATAGTTGAAAATAAAACTGGATCAGAATTAAGTAATTACATACTGATACAATTTAGGTACATAATGAGATCAAAAGAGGTACTTATATAAAAATTTACCTCATAAAATAAAAATAAACATAATGTGAAATACATATTAATGTTGTTGGAATCAAATACGAATCACATAAAAACATAAGCCGATAATTCAATAAAAAATGTACACAGTAAAAATAAAAATAAACACATTAGTATACATATTAGTATTAGATTACAATTAAGTAGGATTTACATAATTAAACCAGAAAGCGACAATTGAATAAAATGTACACAAAAATAGGTTATTAATAAAAAAACAACACAGTGGGATACATATTGGCGTTAAGTGTGATAAATAAACTCGATTTACATGATTATACAATAAAAATAAGAAACAAAAAAGAAAATAAAAAATAAAAATAAATACAGTTGAACACATTCTATTAAATATTTGCAACGCGTTAGGTCTGGCAACTCATCATAAGATATTTTTCTAATTTACATTTAAAGGAAATTAAAGTTCGGCAGCCCTTGACTTCAGGCGGCAGAGAATTCCAGTGACGAGAAGTAGCAACAGTGAAAGATAAAGAATAAAGAGATGATGTGTAGAGTGGTATTTCAAGCGTGTTATCATATTGTGACCGAGTATTTAAGTTATGAAACCGAGAAAGACTGTGGAATCGGACAGATAAGTAAGAGGGAGTAGAGGTGTGCAAAATTCGGTATAAGAGAGAAAGGGAATGTAACTTCCTCCTCTCATTTAACCTGAGCCACAATAATTTATCGAAAGAAGGCGAAATGTGATCGTAGTAGCGGACATTAAAAATGACACGAACAAACGCATTATGAACACGTTGCAGTTTCTGGGATAAATCCATCCCGAGATCACTGAATAAAGCGTCACAATAATCGAAATGAGGCATAATAAGAGTCTGTACAAGCGTCTGCTTTAATTTAGCTGGATAGTGGTACAATCTTTTTAATGAGTGAAGAGTGGAAAATACTTTCTTGCATGTGTGTTTGATATGCGTGTCCCAGGTAAGGTTAGATTCAAAATGAACTCCCAGGCTTTTTACAGTTGAACTGAATGGAATGATCGCTTTATTCAGAGTCACAGGAGAAAGTTGAGCTTATTAATATCGGGGATTAATCTTTTATCGGGGATTAATGGCAGTTGACATTGGACATATACGTCAACATATATGC